>CM053788.1:89210226-89810226 GCA_028749045.1 Cupressus sempervirens
GCTAAAAAGAATGAATGCAGATCGAGCAAGGATGTCTTTTGAACCTATTCTACTGAACCATCTTTCTCCTCGACTAACAAAGAGAGCTCCACTAATTGATGTTTATAAGGATCCACAATCACGCCAACCTGTGAAGATTGATCTTGTAGAGAATGGACATAAGGGTCGGAGTGAGCCCTCGCAACAACTGTAGAAGAATCATCATCAATGAGAAGATGTATGTCCTCAAGTCTGTCTCCCAAGTCAAATGAAGCTGGAGCTGGAAGATGAGATGTACCATTCATTATGGCAATATAAGCTCGTGGACTAGACTGATGTGATCGCTCACTACAACTGGCGATAGAACCCCACATGTCTGAAGCTGTTGAAGCACTATCGCTGGTGTCACTATCAGTTTCCACTGTGTATGAAGTGTGCAGAGGAGTAGAGGATAAACTTGGTGAACTTTCCTCAAAATGAACATCCTTCTCCACAAAAATCTCATGAGTCTCTGGATCCATAAGTCTGTAAGCCTTTGAATTGTCTTCGTAACCAATAAAGGTACAAGGCCTAGGTGTCGGTGCCTTGCAATTCCTCGAAGAAAGGTTAGCCCATGTTGGACAACCGAAGACTCTAAGGTGACTCACAACTGGTTTTCTGCCGCACCATGCCTCAAAAGGAGTCTTGCCATCTAAGGCTGGATGAGGAGACCTATTAAGTATGTGAGTAGCACTGCTAATGGCTTCAACTTCTAGTGTATGATCGAGAGACTTGGCCTTTATCATGCAACTTGCCATGGTCTTGAGAGTCCTAATCCTCATAGCTGCAACATCTGTCTTGTGCTAACTGAATGCTGGTGAGTTTTGAAGATCAATCCCCTCAATTTCACAAAAGTTCTTAAGTCTCCTGTCAACATATCTATTCTCATTGTCCACTCTTAATACTTTGATGGCTTTCCTTGACTTGTGTTCAACATGAGCCTTGAAGTCTTGAAGCTTATGAACTACTTCATTCTTATGATGAAGAAAGAAGACCCAAGTGAATCTTGAAAAGTCATCAACAAATGTGAGTATGTAGCGGCCTTGGCTGATTGAAGTCACTGCAAATGGTCCTGCTAATACCATGTGAACTAGCTGAAGAACAACTGGAGCTTTAGAAAACTTCAATTTATCATACATCTCCTTGAGATGCATATCAACTGAACAAGATGAACATTGTCCCTTAGAAAAGCTAATGTTGGGTAGACCTTTAACCATGCACTTTGAGCAAAGTTGCTGAAGAGAGTAGAAGTCAAGGTGACCAAACCGCTCATGCCATAGGTTGTTTGAAGTAGAGTGAGTTAACAAGGCTTGAGAAGAACTCTTAGGCACGAAGTGGGAGAAGGAATATAGCCTCCTGTCATCATTGAGTTTCCCCACTGCTACCAAGGAATCATCTTTTAGACTTCGCACCATCACTGAATCGGGAAGGAACTCAACCTTATGACCATCTCCAAGGTGAGTGATTTGGTAAACTGATAGGAGATTGGAGCTTAGATTTGGAACATAGAGAACATCTTTGAATTCCCCATCTTCCATTTCTACATTTCCTTTCCCTTCAACTTCCATCTGAGAATCATCTCCCACGAAGATGTGTGGTACCTTTGATTGCTTCAATGAAGAAAAGTCTTGCTTTGAAGAACCCATGTGGTAGGAGGCACCTAAGTCAAGTATCCATTCTGAAGAAGAACTTGTGTTTGTCATAAGTGCTTGACCTTTACCCTTTGAAGAGGTAGGAGTAGAATCCTTGGAAGTACCTGGCACTTGTATCTTATTCTTCTTGAGTAGATTTTCTAACTCATCGATTCTTTTTGTCTTGTAATGATGCTCGTCATGATTTGGCTTTTTACAGTATGCACAAAAGAGTTTGTCCTTCTTTTCATTACTTCCCTTCTTGTTTGAAGAAGAACCGCCTTGTTGAGAGGAGTCATGTTATGTCTCAGATTGTGTTTTTTGCTTCCACTGCTTCTTGTTGTTGTTGCTTTTTCCCCCTTGACTAGATTTATGATCATCACTAGCCACTAAGGCTTTGGTCTTAGATGACTTGAGAAGGCCAAAATCCACCAAGTGAGATTGTTCAACAATCAACATGTCTGCAAATCCATCAAAGGAAGGCTTCTGGTAAGCAGATCCCATGGTCAACTTGTGAGTATTAAAACTTGAAACAAAGTTGGCATACTCAGTAGGTAGCTTTTTCAGGATGTGATGTATCAACCTATCATCCTTTATGGGATTTCCACAATCTTTAAGTAGTGCCCTATACTCATTGACTTTGATGATATAATCCTGAATTGTGTCATAATTCTTAGGATCTAAGAGAAGTAGATCATCCTCAATCTAAAATCCCTTTTCTGCATCCACTTTACCATACAACAATTCAAGTTTATCCCAAGCTTCTTTAGAGTTTGAACAATTTTTAATGTGGAAGAGAAGATCGCTATGTACACAACTTCTGATTACTCCTAAAGCCTGTTGGTCTTGTATTTTCCAATCAATGAGTTCTTTAGCATTAGTAGGTTGGATAATTGTACCATCGACATATAAACTATATCCTTTTTCCATTAATCTACTCCATGCAATATATTTCCATGTAGAATAGTTGCGTGAAGTTAGAGGAGGAGATTTGAAACCCATGATGCAGAAGTGAAAGAGCACAATAGAGAGACACACAATACACACCCCCCCTTTTCACTCAATCAAAAGACCCCCCCAAAAGAGATGCTTTGGCACTTTATAAGTAGTGCATTTACAATGAGCCACTTGTCAAAATGAACAAAGTGGACTTTCTGATTTGGCTTTTACAACTGCCTTATGAGGCTTAAATCTGTCACTTAAGCACTGTAGCTTAGTTTTACAAAAATTCTGAAAAGAATCAAAGCATTATAATGCCAAAGAAGGCCTAATTCTGAAAGTGAGAAATTGGTCGACACAACCCTAGAATCTGACTTTAGATCTGGAAAGTAGACGAAAAAACACGCACTTTCAAAAAAAAAGAACCTAAAAAAGTGACTAGATGCGCCCGTACGGAGCTTCTAAAGTTCCAAAATGCAGGATTATGCAGGTACAATCGCCAAAAAATGCAATTTTTGCAAAATATGTGCCCCAAAATTAGAAAACAATACCACCACTGGAAAATTTAGGAAATTCTACCTGATTTCAAAAAAAATTGCACCTGAATCGGAGTCCGGATGTCCAAGTTACGAGCTCGCAAAGTCAAGCTACCAAACTGAAAAGCAATTTGGAGAGGGGTCTGGAGGAGAAATTGTGAGTCTAAATTTGATGGTCAAACGATCGTCAATGCAGTTGAAAAATGCCTTGGAATGATGTCCAGACGGGCGTCAAACTTTACACCATATGCTGATGACATCAACAAAAAAATTTGCTCCTAGTTGACGTGTCAGTTGATTGTTGAACGTCCATAAGGTACGGACAGATGACATGGTGAATTCTGTACAGATGATGTGGGAAAAGAAGCCGGTTCCACAGGTGACATGGCAGTCCGGGCTTATGTGGCTGGGCAGATGATCTGATGACACATGTCAATTGCAGATATGTTCGCATGGCATGTGGAGGAACTGTTGTTGGACTAGTCAAAAATGGCCACGTGGCGGCTCGTTACAGGCCGTGTGTCCACTGTTCGTCTATAGGCGAGAATTTGGTGCTGGGCGGGAAAAGATCTAGCCAGAAAACAAACTGCTTTCGTGCCGAAAAACCTCTCTGCAGGCAACAAAAACTGTGTGTAGCGGGCGCTGGAGAAGTATTCGTCAGGAATTTTGGAGCTGCAGGTGGGATATGTGAAAATGTATGCGAAAAAGCTGCCGAAAACTGTGCTTGTCACCGAGATCCGACGATTTGAAGACCCTGCGATGCCGGAAAACAAACTGCCGAATATTGAAAAATGGTCGCCGGTTTGCAGGATTAATCCCACATTTGTGGTGGGAATGTGCTTTGCATTGAATAAAAGGTGGAACACGCGCTCAACTTAACAAAGGGCTTGTCAAGGCTCTCTCGCTGGGAAGTGGAGGTTTCACCGGTATTTATGCTCGCCAGTAGGTGGGGCTCCCAAGCCGAAAAAGTGCGGCAGTGTTTGCCCACTACGGATTTGATTTGTGGTACGACCTGGTCGGTTAGAGAGGGCCGCAGACTCTTGAATTAACCCTCTCGAATATAATGAAACCTGCGAAATAAAATATATTCTCCAAACGACAGATCTGGGGTGTTACTGCTCGGGTCTGTCAAAAAAATTTTTTTGACGTGTGCTCGAAGGGCAAAATGATTTCCGAAAATTTGACAGAAATATGATGAAATTATAGAGAAAATGCAGATCCGAAAAAAATGAAATTAGAGATCTGAAAATAAAATCATACCCATACCGCAAATCGGGGCCTCTGGGTTCCGATTTGCAAAATTTTTTTGCCTCACGGTCGACTTTGAGCCAAGGTAGGCGTGCTTATAGTCGATTTTCACTGGTTCAATGTTATAGACACAATGGAGAGGTCAGATCTGGTGCTAGACGCTCCCAATTTTTGCAACACTCCGAATTCAGGTTGAGGTGATGAAGCAAACAAGAGGTCTCGAACGACTATGTGATGAGAAAAATGTAAAAATTTGCCTAAGGGCAATTCACCCAGGAACTAAGAACTCAAACACAAGCACACAATAGACCAAAGATGGAGAGAGTATGATCAGAATAACGATGTATTCAATAACTTTATGTGAGAGTACACTAGGAGTGCCTGATTATAAAGGCCTCAAGAGAGCTTCTAGAATGCATAGAAGTTAGCACCATGAAGTGTCATACAACCAAGCACATGTCCACCAGATATGAATTATCCTCCATTAAGCAGGGAAGTAAGTGCAGTGATGAGAGGATAAGCCTACAAGGGTGGGATACGCAAAATAGTATTGTAGACACCATGTGCTCAAATAGAGGTGCGTACTCCTGTGTTGTCAACATGACAACTCACAAGGTTGCAAAAACTCCTAAGTGTCTCATAAATAAAATAATTAAATAATGCAATATAATTAAATAATGCATTAACTTAAGTAAACTTAAGTAAGTGTAAATAGTAAAGTACGTATTTACACCAACAGTTTTAGTTTTATGTTACTAAGCTTGTTGGAAGCAAAAGATTTGTTCTGGTTCTGTTTGGAAACCTAGTGTTGTACAAGGTAGAGAATTTTCAATGGAACAAAGTGGAGGCTAGGGTCTTCTCTCCCCTTTCTCTACTTCAATTGGCCTCAATACTGTATTTGTGTTACTTGGGGAAATGCATAATGTAATCAACATAAAGAATTAACATATTGATGAGCCCAAGCTCATAGAGATATTCTAAGTTGTAAGCAAAAAACTAGGGAATGCCCCTTTAAATTCTGTATAATAAAGGACTATGTCTCGAGCAAGACTGAAGGTTTTCTTTCCCTGTTCTTTCCTACCAGTGCCCATTTGAATGGAGGACTTGTAATTTATTTTATTTATTTAAAAATATAGAGAAAAGCTTCAACTGTTTACTGATTAAAAAAAAATAAAAAAATTAAGTTTTTACATTATTATATAAAAATTTAAAACAAATTTTAATAATTAACTAAATCAACTAAATTAAATTTAGATGAAACTCACAAATATTTAACAATAACTAGTTAATATGAGTGGTATATTAATAGACATAAAACTATTTACTTTTCAAAAACTATTTATCATGTGGCTTAGACAAATATGATGAGTTTAAAATATAATTAGTATTTCCACTTTCAAATGTGAAATGTGGTTTCTAGATAACATCCCTAGAATGAGCAAAAACATGATTTAAATTTATATGCATTATAATATTTTATAATAAATTTTTCAAAATAACTAATAATTTATTTTTACTATTGAATAAATTTTAGAAAACTAAAATTTGTATATGAATTTTTTTTTTTGATGGATTTTCAACTTTTTTTTGCCTAGTCTCTTTGGTTAAGAACTAAGGATGGAGGGGTATCCATTCTACCAAATTCGCTAGGGCACAATCCTAACCTCATCCCTTTTAGATGTCTAGGGCCTTACAATCAACGAGACTTGATCCCTGGTGGGCTCTTTGTGAGCATTTCAAGTTCACTGGTAGACCAAGGGCCCTATGACATTATTTAGAATATATAACTAAATAAAAAATAATTGAAGAATGCAACATGAGGTGTAGTCTAATTAGGTAATATTAATACTTGTTCTCTTATTAATGATTATAATTTTATTGATGAAGACAATAAAAATACGATCCTTAAAAGTCTAAGATATTAGTATGTATTTTTGTGAAATTATTCTTCTTAATTGTTAAATCATTTTAAAAGTTTAGATTTAGTTTTCCAAATATAAATTGAATTTGTAACTTTGTATTTATCTTTTATTTATTATATTTTAATATCATTGTCAAGAATCATACTACAAGTATATATCATATTTTAATACTTTTGTCAAAAGTCTATTAGTGCAATAGAATAATGATTACATACAATGAATTCAATTCTCTTCAACAAAAAAAATCTATGTCTAATGATTGAATTATGAAAAAGGCTAATAATAAAATTGTAACAACTACACTTGTCAGATTAGAAGTAAATATATTTCCAAATAAGATATATATGTCAATTCAAATGTCAAAATAATATACTACTTGTAACTATATAAATACATTGATATAGTAATTTAAATTAAGTAAATAACTTAACATATTTAGAAATTATAATTATTCTTTGAAATTATATTTTTGTTTTAGATGAAATTATATATACTATATTTGAAATGTTAGAAAAATGATTTATTTTATTAATTTAATATTCTCTTACTTTGATTTTTTATAATTATTAAATACAAATTATACACCAAGAAATTTATTATAGCTCATAACTCTATTATCGATCTATTCTACTTTTTTTAAGGTAGATTTTATATATGTAATTCTAAACATTTTATTTTAAAGTCAATAGCATTTCTACATTATAAATTTTATCCACAATAGTTTCACAAAAATAATTTATATAAAAGAATGAGTAACTTATAAACCAGGTCTAAATCCTCAAATAGTTAAATTATAAAGTGGGTCAATTTTTTTGGAAATTCTATCATCCATTCAAAATAAAAAAATCAAATAAACCATATTCACTTGATATAAAAGATGAAACCAAATCCCATTGCAAGCAACTTAGTAATGCCACCAATGGTATGAATTTTTACAAACACAATCATCGACTTGTACAAAGGCAAGGAAATTTAAATTGTGTGTCCAAACATACATTGTTGCATACTAACTTATGGTGTTGGCAAGGTCCGTGACATGTCAGAAAATTGCTAAAAAGACAGCACAGCAAGACATGGAGTACACCTTCAAAATGTAGCTTCATAATGACTTGTCATACACCTAAGAAATGATGACTAAAATTTGGTTTTTTTTTCCTTGAAAAATCTTTTAGACCACTTGAAAATTCAAAAGAACCAATCATAAAAAAACATGAGATATTAAAAAATAAAAATTAATAAAAAATTTGATCAAACATTATAGTTTAAACTATGTATTCATATTTTCTAAGGAAAATATTAAAAACTATAGTCTCCTACCTATAAGATTGCCTATAAGACAGGGACTAAAAATTAAATTCTAAATATCAAATTAAATTAATTTAACATTAATCTTAACAAAATAAAAAATAAGCTATTACTATCATTTTCCTTGGTTGAATCACTTTAGAAATAGGGATTTCATTTCCATTCCGTTTTTCCTTCTGCATTCGCTTGAGGATATGATTAAGGATATTAAGGAAAAAACGAGTAAAGGCTTAAACTTCACCATTATTCATCAGGGGTTAATTTTCCATCTGTATCAGTTCCACTTAGCTTTGTGTCCCCCTAGAGAGGTTGTTGTGGAAAACCCCCGCCATAGTAGGATTTCCCCCCCCGAGCTCCAATATGGGGACGAAAATCCATACTCCTAGGCCATCTCCTAGTAAGGATACTAAGAAAAAGAAAAAACTTGACATAGCCCTAGAACAAAAGGGAAACAAGAAATTTAAAGTTGATAAGGTGGTTGAGGTTGTTGGAGAGGATTCTGGTGAAGATATTGGGGGAAAAGCAAGAAGAAGGTCTGGTAGGTTAGCTGAGTCTCAGGCTAGGGGTAAGCAGAAGTCAATCAGGATACCCTGTTGAGGAAGTTGAAGAAGATAGCTCAGACAATAATAGTGACAGAAGGGAGGAGGAAAGTATTTCCAACTCTAAAAAAGATGATGGTAATGAGGAGGGGGAAAAAAGTTTCAATTCTGGGAACATTTTGATGGATGACACTCAAACTCAAGTGTCGGATGGCAAAGAAAGGAATACTGAGACAACCCATGTTTCAGCTAGCTTCTCACTTAAACCTTTTACTTTTTGTGATGAGATGAGCAAAAATGATAATTCCCCAATTACCATTTCTTCCCTTATTAAGGAAAATTTGAAGATTTCACCTAACCCACGGGTGTTGCAGGATAAACCATAGGGACAAAAAATGAAGGAGGTTGTTGCTAAGAAGGTCGAGGAGCATAAAGAGGAGACTGTGACGGTGGAGGAGCATTACATGAACCTGGAGGAAAGGGTCAAAGCTTTGGAGGAGGGGTTTTTCACCTTCTCCAAGTTTGGACTTAAAGTTACTCATGCTGCTGCAACGACCCTCCAATTACTGGCACAGGAAAAGGAGGAAGCTGGGTTGGACACGGAGGACAACAAATTACTCTTTAAGTTCATTGTCGACGACTGGGCCTAGATTCTTCTTCATGTAAGAGGAAAAGAGAAAAAAGAAATCTAAGTCTTTTTTTAATTCTGTTCAGTTATGGGGTCCAAGGATCCAAAGACTTTATATATTGTTATGGCAGTTATGGTTTTGCTGGTTATCAACTGTATTTAAGTTTTTATAAGGCTTGGGTGCCTTGGTGGACTTTGGTTAGTTGCTAGGGTTCCTTTCTGGTTCTAGCTCTCTGATTTTTTGTTTTTGTCTCGGACTGCTGGTATTCCTGTTCTTTTTGTCTGTTTTTGTTACTGGTTGGTAATGTGTTGATTACCACCAGCTTTTTGACTGTTAAGAGCCGACCCCCTTGTTTTTGGTTGCTTTTAATTTCAAAAACAAAATAAAAAGTGAAAAAACAAAAAGCCGGGACTTTTACTATATATTGCATGCCCCTCCATAGTCTATATAGCCAGTAATAGAATCAATTAGAAGCATATATTTTAAAAAGAAGTAAAAATAACTATAACTTCCGTGCACACAATCTATGTATGAAAAGATCTTTCTAGAGCACCCAATAAGAAAACCTTTCCAAAGGGCAAGGGTGCAACCTCTGGGGAACGAAGCGCCACGTGGCACATAATGCCATCGACCAAAGCTTGGCGTGTGTCATACTAGATCAAATAGCGTGTGGTACACTAGCAAATGACTATAATAATAAAGATTTGACGCTTTTTAATTCTCATTGACAGAATAATGTCTGTCTACAAATGACGTGAATTGTAGCGCTCTTCCGCCGGTTTATTTCACAACAAATTTGCTCTCACTCCGCTCGGGAGAATTGCCCGAGCAAAAATCTCTGTGCAGCAATGGCCGCCGTCGCTTTTACTGGACAGGCTATTTTCAGTTTGAATCAGAAAGCGTGCTTTTCAACGCAATTCAATTGCAAGTTGAATCGGAGCTCCGTCTTGCAGATTCCAATTTCGAATCTCGCGGACTGCAATTCTTCCGAGTCTCTTGCAAGGCCACTGATTATCACGTCACCCTCGCGAGGCAAATTTTCCGTGTATGCTTCCCGAAATTCAGACGTTAAGACTAGTGACGATAAGTTGAATTTAGATGAAAATTCAGATGATGTAAATAATTTGGAGGGGAAAAGGGAAATGCCAAAAAAGAAAAAGTCTGAATTGGAAGAGCTCGGGGAGGATTTTGTTGGGACCGTTAAACCATTAATTAGGGTTTTGAACGGGAGTACAAGCCTAATGCCGGCTAGGAAAAGTGCGGTGAAGTCATTTCTGAATGCGTTTGTGAGGACAATGTCTGGCTCGGCGTGGACGGCAAGCAGTAAAGCCGAATTTGGCAAGAGATTTAGAGAAGTGGAAGCCAATTTCTTTAAGGCAAGTTTATCTTTTTTGATTTCTTTTTCAATTAATGTCGTTTCTAGGAAAAAAATAAGAGGGATTTGGACGGGAATCACTAGCTTTTATATAAATTATATGGAATTTGCTTCTTTCCGAAGAGTTCTAAGTATATTTTTCACTTAGAGCAGATTTCCACAATCCATGAAAATCATTGGAAAGAACTTCTGGATTTGATTGTGTAAAAGTTTTTTAAGCATCAAATCCAGAAGTTCTTTCCAATAATTATATTCTTCACGCTAAGGGATGCTCAGTTTGTGCTTTTTAAAAAGCTGTCTCGTAAGAAAAGTGAAGCAACATCATAAGAGACAAATAAAGTTTATAACAATGATGGATTAGATATGTAGGATATGCAGTCTATCTAAATATGAATTGAAATAGTTCAACATGCGCTGATATCTATACCAAAACCATCCAATAAAATTGGGATTTTGAGTCTTCTTAGATAATTACTGATATGATTTCTTAAAAAATGCTGCAAAAGATTTGGCTAAGTGCGTCAAACTATGGTGGAAAAAATTGGAAATGGTATCTAGATACTCCTTTTGGGAATAGGAAGCTTGCAAAAACAATTAATTGCTTTCTTTGGATTTATCCATGGTTCCAACCATTTTGGAACCCAAGCTTCCTCATTTTGCTTCATATATTCTTTACAAGAGTTTCCCCAATGGTTCTTGTTAGATGCAATGAATGCTAAGTGTTTCATGCATTCACATGAAAGATGTGTTGGTTTGAACTACTACTTGTGAAACATGGGTCAATGTGTTTGGCTCAAAAAATTACACAGTTGAATCCTAAGCAATATCACAATTTTACATGCTGTACTATTTTTCAAAATAATGGATGGGGGTACTTGGGTACATCAATTTTTTTCATGTAATTTAATATTTCTAGAAAAACTAAAAATATCAGTCATAACAATGGTTTCCAAAACAAGAGTAGTGATAAAGTTTTGTAGATGTAATGTGTTGTTTATAGTTTTAGATTTGCAATTGTTTGTAATAATAATATATGGTAAATGTTTAGATGCATAATAGATAAGGAAGGCTATAAACATAAACACGAAGATAACAGATCATATAACAATGCCATATTGCAAATGATAAACTTCTGACTTAATCTATATTGTATCAAAGTTTCAAATTGATTAAGTATTGAATTAAGCCCGGTAAGCAACAAGCTGATACACAATTAAAAACCCAAAATAACAACGAGAAATCTTAATCAATGTCCTTAGCTATGATGCTCTCTATTGAGTACCCAATACTTGGGAACATGTACCTGATACTTGGGTACATGAGTATGCATCCCAGGGGTGTGGATATGCATACCCATGCAACCTTGAAAATATTTCCTACTTATTAATTGATGCGCATAAGGGGCTTTTCAATGAATGGTTCACAAGGCACAACACTTGCAGGGTTTCACAAATGGGGTTGCAAGTAGAGTGGGTTTAACATGGAGGAAACTCCCCAGTTAAGAGCACTCAAGCTGGAGTAGTACTCGGATGGTTACCCACTTCTATGAGTATCACTAGATGCAATGAGTGCCAAGTGTTTCATTCATTCTCATGAGAGATGGGTTCATGTGAATGACTACTCATAAAACATGGGTCAATGAGTTTGACGCAAAAAATTGAACAGTTGAATCTTGATAGCAATATCACATTTTGACTTGTTATTGGAAAAATCTCTTACTTATTAGTTGATGAGCTCAAGGGGCTTTCTAATGAATGGTTCGTAAGGCACAACACTTGTTGAAGGTTTTACAAATGGAGTTGCAAGCAGAGTGGATTTAACCATGGAGGAAACTCTATAGTTAAGCGCATTCAAGCTAGAGTAATATTGGGATGGGTACCCTCCCAATAGTCCCTATGCTTCACCTTTGTGAGCATCACCTAAGTGCAATGAGTGCTCGGTGTTTCATTTATTCTCTTAAGAGATGAGCTCATGGGAACTGCTACTCATGGAACATTGTTAAATGAGTTTGACTCAAAAAATTGCAGAGTTAAATCCTGATAGCTGCATCACAATTTGACTTGCTGTGGAAAATCGCTTACTTATCAATTGATGAGCTTAAGGGACTTCCAATGAATATTTAATAAGGCACACTTGCTGAAGGTTTTGCAAATGGGGTTGCAAGTAGAGTGAGTTTAAACATGTAGGAAACTCCATTGTTAAGCATGCTTAAGATGGAGTAGTACAGGGATGCGTGACCTCTCGGGAAGTCTCAGTGCCTCGCTTTTGTGAATATCACCTAAGATGCAATGAGTGCTAAGTGTTTTTTTTCCATTCTCATGAGAGATGGGTTTGTGTGAACCACTACTCATGAAACATGGTTCAATGAGTTTGAGTCACAAAACTACACAGTTGAATCTTGATAGCAATATCATAATTTTAATGCTTTTAAATAATAATTTTTATTTATAAATATCATTATATTTTACACTTTTTATAGTTGCATAGTGAAGGTTAAGAAGTGGAGAAGCATGAGGATGCCATATGAACTAGAAAGATAAAGTGAACAAAACATGTCATCACATGAATAGAGAAACAAAGCAGTAATAAACATATATGTATATAAGGAACAGAATAGCCAAGCAGAGGATTGAGAGATTGCAACATGTAAAGACATATGTGAGACACTAAGGGATCCATGTATTTGGTCAAGAATATTAGGATTGTGTATTAGAATTGCTCATGCATTTTTCTTGATTTTCCATATACATAGAACAAGAATTACAAAGGAATAAAATGGAAAAAAGGGGGATACTACAAATATGATGGATGAGCATGGTCGTTGTTGGGTCAAGACTCAACATGATAAAGATGTGAATTACCTGGATACACTGCATTGTCTCAAGGGGGGACATAAAAATGAGTGGCAATGATATACAAGATGGGCGTATCAAAGGAGAAAAGTAATAAACTGTCATGCCCCCCACCCCAACAAATAAGGAGATCACAGCTTTGATAAAGATCAAAGTCTGCGACAGTGAAAGGAGCTTTGAGTAAGCTTAGAAACAATGCTTCATAATGGCGTAATTGTTCTTGTAAAAGGAAACAACTATTATTAAGAGAAAGAGTCAGTGATTTTATTAGTGAAGGCAGTGGTTAGTGTACACAAAACAAAGGGAAAAAGCTTGTGTTAGATCTGTATCGATAACTATAATGATCAGTGATCAAAAGAGAAATTACAATAACTTATGGCAGCAGTTAAACATGTTACTGTTTTAACAAAATGAAGAACAAAAGACAACAATTTATTTGTGGGAAAACCCTCCAACTTGAGGGAAAAACCCAGTCACACCAGAAAATATCTCTTTTATTAAAATAATAAACATTATAAGTACAATGTTTTCAACTGAAAGTCATACTAATCACAAAAAGCAAACACACACACACACACACATGCACACACACATTGAATTGAGAAACCCTTCATATCATAACTGAAGGTCTCTTCATATTTCCAAACATATGTCTCTTCACATGTCACATGATTCTTCATATAATAAAATATCAGATATTTAAGGTGAGACACTTAGCACATGTTGGATGTTACATTGTGCTCACTTGATTGTAAGAAAGATACAAATGAATATGATGGAAACATCATCATAAGTCTCTTCCCTACTTGCTGGTGCAATACAGAGGCATTTACTTGATTGTAAGAAAGATACAAACGAATATGATGGAAACATCATCATAAGTCTCTTCCCTAGTTGCTGGTGCAATACAGAGGCATTATCTCAATTTCAAGATATAGCAATATCAGAGGTAAAGATTTCTATCACAGCGTTAATCTCAACACTCCCTCTTAGCAAGATCTTTAGTATGGCAGGCACCCATAGCTGCAACCAAATTCGTCAATAACAAATTTCATCACATATTTTATTAATAAAACATCATAACACTATTTACTATAGCTACTTCTAGAGGGTGAATTATAAAAGCATAAGATTAAAGTCAGGAAGTTACACACGACTTCCACCATGCCTACTCGCAGAGGGTGAATCCACCATACCTACACATAGAGGGTGGAATGAGGGATTCCACCTCAAACTTCTGATAGAGAAGAATGCATATACACTATGCCTTCTCGCAAAGGGTGGAACAAGGGCTTTCACCTCGGACTTCTTTTAGAGAAGAATGCATTTTCACCATGCTTACTCTCAAAGGGTTAAATGAGGGCTTTCACTTCAGACTTCTCCAATATAAGAATACATTAACAATATGTATAAGAATGGTTGAGATTCAACAAGGACTCCTACTTAGCTAGAACAGCCTTACTTCCCACTTTGATCACCACAGTAAGAGAACTGATTCCAAGTTGACCAAACATAGAGCTTTAAGTAGTCACATTGCCACATAAGCTTGCAAAGAGTTAGACATTTCCCTCTTATGTAGCCTCCCTCTGAAGCTGAATAGTCTCCCTCTAAATATCATTTCTTGTATATGATCTTTCTCTTTTAGTGAATATTTGTATCATGCATATAATCTTTCATCATCACATTGCTTCTTGTTTTGCAACCATGATGGATTAACAATAACTCATAAAATCAACCTATCATGAAGAAATATATAGAGATCAATACTAAAAGAATACACTATTTCCAATGCTATAACAAAAAATCATAATCAATATTTAAGATATAATCAGAGAATATATATCCTCTTTGTAGTCTGGATGCACAAGAACTCAGCTCAACAACAAACATTCTCATGCTGAAAGATTATGTATTCTTGGCAAAACTGAATGCAAATGATACTAAGAATGAATTCACTACAATGAGTCTCTCCTGTGATTTCGGAACATGATAGTATGGTACAATCATAACCGACAACAGTGAATTGAATCCAAGCTCAAATTGAATCCTTCAAAATACACTCAGAGCCCCTTTATATTCCAATGCATTGCTTAATTGTTAAGGAAAAAATCTGAAATTGAGATTTAATTCTGAAAAAATGTTCGAATTTTACAAGGTCTGATTCTTTAAAACAGTTACAAAATTTGCAATTGGTTAGGTCCGATTTTTACTGTTCAAGTGTGAGTTTGCATCTCACAATCATCTAGGTGGGTTTGAGCATATATTTTAAGTGGAAATAACATGTGAATAGTGCACATGCACTATGAGGATGACAGAAATGCAAGGTCAATAAGATGCACTTGAATTGAGTGCTGTACTGGATTGAAAGGTGAGTGGGACACCATATCACAGATGTGTGGGAATTCATATAAACAGGGTACTTATACATGGATAATTGCAGAAAACACAGGTAAATAAGGTGCTGTGCATATAACTAGGGTGGAAATTGGACATGAATAGGGTGCGATCTTCATAAGGTACTTCAGAAATCAGACATGAATAAGGCACCGGCTTGTAGGGGAGTGCGGAAATCAGGGGTAAATAAGGTGCTAACACATGCACTTTCCTGGGTGTGGTGGAAATCAAGGGTAAATAAGGCACATGCACTTGGATCTTTCATAGGCAAAGTTGAAGTGAAGACCAAATAAGGCACTTGCAAAGTGGAAAGAGAGACCAAATAAGGCACTTTATCATGTCATTCCATCTTCAAATTGCTTGCATTGAGTTTTCCTTTGATCTGCACCACTAAAATTTAGACATGTTGAGGGCTTGGATCTAGAAGTTTGATTTTATTTGAGCTCAATGTGTTGACTTAGTTAATTTTGTCAAGCCTTTGGGCCTTTTAGGCTTGACTCGGACATTCTCAAATCTCTAAGTAAAAGTTCAAGTGTAGTCTTCACCCCAACTTTACAATTCCATGTTCTTACCTTGATCGTCCTCAATCCCAACCTAATACTTCCCTCAATTGTTCATACTAACATGATCACAATGTGTTGTTCTCGATAACAATTGGATCAATATTGAGTTTTAATTGGAATTTGTTAGGCCCTCTCAGGCTTGATCCAATTTACCTCTTTGCTTTAATCCATTAGTAGTCCATTTGTTAGATGATTGCGACTGGTCTCAATTTCCTATTTTCCCTCCTAAGTCTTGAGCAGCACAAATTACCTAAGATTGAACTTGAATACTCCCTACTACCTCCAAGAGTTGAGCGTTAGGCTTACCTGAGATTTGGACTTCCAAAACGTTGTCAATCTACTCATAAACTAACACCTACTGACAGTTAGAGCGAAAAGAGGGTGGCCCCATATGCAATGGGGCGTTAGTGTGTAAAGGTCACAACACCTACAAGATGGGTTTATGACAATCAAGCACATCCTATATTCTACTATGAGCATTCATTTAAGAATCATCTATTATTTATCTACACATAGATATAATAATACCACAATTACTTGTAAGAAGGGGGATGCTGAAGATGGTTGATCTGATATAATATTAGCCTGCCAATCTGAAGATAATATCTTGGATGTAAATGATGATCAATTTATATAAATTAATTTTAGTCCTTAAGTGTGCTCTTCGTGCTGATTGCTTAGATGATCTTCGATGATTACATTTTCTGATGCAATGGGCTACAAAATACATCAATTGTTGGATGATTTTTTCATGCTCTATACTCCGATCTTCCCTTTAATGAGTACTGATTACTGATTGAATATTGATTATTTATTCCTTGATTCACAGCACAATGTATCCCCTTCAATGTTGGAATGGATCCTCCTTTATACTTTATTGGTGGAAGGATCGCCACCATTCATAAGGATTGAGTTGTTACTTTTCGTTGTTGCATTTCGAGAATTATATATAATTCCTTAAATTGATCTCCCTTGGATGTTTTCCTTAAATGAACCATACTCCCCTTTATATCTTTCAATATGAGGGCAAGTCACACTTCTTCATCATGTCTGCCTCTTTGCAATGGTCCAAACCTTTCATAATTACCGCCCTCTGAACGAGTCACAACCCTTCATAATTTCTTCCATTTGGGAGAGTCAAAACCCCTCATAATTACAACCCTTTGTCATGGCTACCCTTTAAAATAGTCATTTTCTTATTTTCTTCTCAGTCCTTTCTTCTTTTATTACACCTTCTTTAAATCCTATGCTCCCCTCTTTCTTCCTTCCTCCATGTCTTGTTTTAAATGCACTCTCCTTCCTCTTATATCTTATGCTGAGGGAGTCAACAACTTTTCATTATGAATCTCTTGACCTTTCATTTACTTAATAAACTTGTAATGATGTTATATTAGTTAAATATTTATTTATTTGTTTTTATATTTTAATTTTATTATGATAATTTTTTTATCAAATCCTATTTCAGCAAGGGGAGAATACGCCATCGTGCTGCCAGTATGCATGTTATATGTTGTTATCTTTGTTATATCTTTGCCTTCGTATTTTGTACAATTTTACGCATATGACGATTGATAAGTAGGAGATAATTTCTGCAGCAAGTCAAATTGTGATATTGCTATTAGGATTTAACTGTGTGATTTTTGAGTCAAACTCATTGACCCATATCTCCTAATAATTGTGTGTTTTTTGAGTCAAACTCATTGACCCATATCTCATGAGATATGGGTCAATGAGTTTGACTCAAAAATCACACAGTTAAATCCTAATAGCAATAACATATGAAGATTCCTTTAAGGATTCTCATCCATTAGGTCATCTCATTTTGGAGGTAAGATTTAGTACATACGTAGGATGCAAGTAGCTAGGAAGCCTTGCCTGTAGACCCAACTGGGGCTGAGATGTTGGATGAAATTTTTCATTTTGTGCGTCTAGGCTGGATGGAATAGCTTGAGGTGTCTTGAATGATCTCCCAACCAATGCTCCATAAATGAGTTTGTTGAATATGACTTCAAAGGAGTTCAATATGACCTACATTAGGATACTAGAGTAACAATTCCCATTTCCAAGCTTTATTCAAACCCAAAAAAGAGAATTTTAGGGAAGATTGAGTAAAGTTCTAATAGGGGACATAAACATATGGTAGAAATGGATACAAATGAATATCTGGATTGGTTTGGTCAATATTAACTTTACAATGCTTTGCTTCATCCCCAATTTAAGTAGATTTAAAAAGAGAAAACTATAAAATTTAAACAAGGCAGGCTCTCAATAGTATAATTTGCAAACTCTTACTTGGACAGTGCTAAGTGAGCCAAATAATTGTCTCAAAGAGTACTTGAGATAAACTCAGCACGTTAAAAAACACTGTAATTTTAGTAAAAAAGCATATTTTGTTTGGGGGCAATGCCCCATTATGGTTGAGGGGGACACCCTCATGGGGTTTTTGGGGTAGCATTCCTAGTAGGATTGAGGAATAGCTCTTTGTGGTGTTTGAGGGTGGCATTTTGTTGCCTATTGCAATATAAGTCGGGGTTGAGGGTCAAAGCCATCAACACCAAACCTAAATGAGGACACTTTAAAACCACACGAAACTATATGGAATACACCATTTTTATATTTTTTCAAAAGGCAATGAAGTATGCTTATTAAGAGAAAATGCAGATTATTTTTGGCGCCTAACCCACATTTCCCCCCTCAATTTTGACATTTTTCCAGTGTTGTGGATTAGTTGGAGAAATTCACCAATTTTTTGCATGTCTTGGTGAGTAGAGAGCACCTTATTTCTTTTTACCATATGTTTGTACTTGCTTCTTTGTGCTTTTGAGCATAGATTATATACTTGGTGACTCGTTGAGTATGTAATCTATGTTGAAGACTGTACCTGCAATAGGGATCTTTATCTTTGATTTTGCTATTTGTTAAAATTGGGACAATACGTCTGTATTGTGTCAACAATTAGAGAAGATATTTTCATCCTATTATTTATTGTAATCAAGTGAGCACACTGTGGCATTCAATGTGTGCTAGGTTTCACACTCTAAATATTTGACATTTGATTATATGAAGAGACATGCAGCATATGAAGAGTCATGCATTTGGAAATATGAAGAGACTCGCATTTAGAAACTAAAGAGACCTTCAGTCTTGATTTGAAGAGTCTCTCAATTCAATATATTTAGATGATTGGCTTGTGCCTATGGATTGTATCAACTTGAAAGTTTATCATTTTCATAAAAAAATATGTTTCTTCTGGTGTGGGTGGTTTTTCCCTTGAAGTTGAAGGATTTTCCCACGATAAGTTGTTGTGTCTTCATGTGTCTATTTTTATTCTACTTTCTTTTTGCTGTTTATCGTTATTTCTGGGCAAAACACTAACAATCTATGTTCAGAAGTGTGGAGAGGTAAGCTTACATAAGCTGAGCATGTAAGCTATGCTCAAAAACATAAAGAAGCAAGCAGAAACATATATGAGCAATAAACATGGTGCTTCTCTTATATGCATGTTAGAATTAGTTGTCATTGATGTCAAAGGATATTGTAGATCTGTAGCTGAAAACTCGGTAAAGCCTGTGTCCAAATAATCGATCTGCCTTGGTAAATTTAAATTAGTGGTCTCGTTGCATAGGCTGATCTTGGGTGTTAGAAAATAAACTAAAATATATAATTGCCAAGGGCTGACCCTTATCTTGGCACTCTTATTCAAATAAATAAAATAACTGTAAATTAAGTTTATTAAGAGGGCCGATCCCCTTGGGCGGTGTGCCCTATCTTAAGATGGATATAAATTTAAAAAAACATAAATTTTTGGGTGCCTTGGCGGACCTACCGTCAAGGGATGTAAAACTGTTGGATGAAAAGGTGTTTTAGGATCATTTGAGGCTTATTCTGCATGCCACTAATGAAGATCTTTTGTATCTAAAGTAAATCTATCATAGACCTATGAGCAGAATTTTAAGGATGCTTCATTGCAGACCAATGAGAAGAACTCAAGAGAAACTCATTGCAGGTTTATGAACATAATTGATTGAAGATTATATGCAGATTTTGGGAAGGCTTTTGGAGAGAAATTTCAAGAAGTATTTGAGTGAATTCACAAAGATATTAAGGTAGATCTAAGAGATATATTAGGCATATGTTAAGGCAGATTTTGGTGAAGTATTTGTTGATCTGTAAAGGAGAATTAGATCTGATTCAATGAGAAGGTCAAGTTATCATCACATTGTTCTTTTGGAGATTTGTGCCTTGTATCCAAGGAGAATGGTGTCACTGAGTTGGTGCTGGGTTATGAGGACTTAGTGCCCCAATGGGTTGATGCTTACGCATCATCTAAAGGGGATTGGTGTCTCCTATGGGGTAGTGCCTATGGAGATGGTCAAAAGTTTCCAATTTTTTTTTAAAGCAAGCAGAGTGGGTTTAGCCATGGAGGAAACTCTGTAGTTAAGTGTGCTGGAGGTGGAGTAGTACTGGCATGGGTGACCTTCTGGGAAGTCTTGGTGCTTCACCTCTGTGAGAATCACTTAGTTCCAATGAGCACCAAGTGTTCCATTCATTCTCATGAGAGATGGGTTCATATGAACTACTTTAATGAAACATGTGTCAAATGAGTTTTACTCGAAAACTATATAGTTGAATCTTGATAGCAATATCACTATTTGACTTGCTGTGCAAAATATCTCTTAAGCAATATTTTGCCATTGATCTCTCTCGCAAGTGTTTTCACCTAAAACATCTGTTCATTTTGTGTCCTATTTGCTAGATCTTACATGTATTATTGCTGAGGATGATTAAGTTATGAAGTGTTGTTATCATAGTTTAAAAATTCAGTTTCGGCAATATCTAGGCCGGCCCAAAATTTTTGAAAATATACAATTTCTTAAAATAGTCTTAAAAACTCATAATTCATACTAATATTCATGAATTCATGAAATGTGAAGTGTTTAAACTAATAAATATTGAATATATTCTAAACTAAACTTTATTTGTAATTTTTTATAGTTATCCAGTTACCATTAAGAACTATAAAAAAATTATAAAATAGATAAAAATTATACTTATAAATAGTGGTAGTGGATAATTATAAATATTAGTAATTATAAAATGATAAAATTGATAACTATTAATAATTATAAAATAGATAATATTGATAGTTATAACTAGTATTATATAGTTTGCATGTTAAGTGGAATATAAACTGATAAGTAAAAATTAAATAAATATAAAAATACTGATAATGTTTAACATAAAAATAACAAACATAGGATAACATTTTAATTTTTAACACTAACTGGTAAAAATACTTATAAATAGCCAACACCTGTAAATAGAGAGATGCCTAATAATGCGTCGCTGCCGATGCCGATGCACTCCACACCTGGTTTGTCAGTGCTGATGGAAAAATCCACCACACCTGTTGCCCATTGCCCAGCTGCCAGCATTTTTGGTGAAGGCAAAATTTAGACATTTCAAAATGAAAACAAAACCAAAATGTAAATGTATCAGGCCTGTGATTATATTTACTATTTTAATTTTTTTTGCCATTGTTAACTAGTCCATTTTTTTCCCCCTGAAATTGTTAGTTTTGGAGTTTTTTCAGCAGATATCACAGTGTGATTTTGGAGAATTTTGGTGCTGATTTTTTGGGCGTTTACCCTTCTAGATTATTTGCTGGGGTTAATAATAGTTGGGCCCGCCCAACTTACCAACTATAGTTGTTGTAAGGGTGGTGCCGATGCAGGGAGCTATAGTTGCATGCTTGGGGCTGGGAACAGTAGTTGTTGCTGTGAATGCAGAGGGTGGATGGAGAGTGAAGCCTATATATTGTGACTCCATTCGAGAAAGAGGTAGTTATGACATGATATGAGTGATTGCCCATATCCAAATATATGGGGGGACACTCGCATCAAGAATTCAATCGACCCCTACATCGGCCCCATCTATATGCATGGGGTGCGGGGGGCACCTACCTATATAGTCTAGAGATAGAGCATGGTCACGCGATATATTGCAACTTTTTAAACTATGGGTGTTATTATGGTTAATTAAGTTCTGAAAAAGTAAAAGTTTGTTGTATTGTTATTGTGGTAAATTAATAAAAGTAAGAATTTTTTTTACAACATAGCTTTTCATAATTAGTGATTGACAGAATTTTACTTACCATTACCATTTTGATTGGCAAAAACTGGCTCTACACTTTCGGTGGTAGATCTATTATTCCTTCCATGGACACTGCTTTTTTATCTATTATCAACTCATGTATATATGCTTGTATGAAATGTCCCTTTTCTGATTTTTGTATGATATTTCCAACCTTTAATTAGATCTTTAAGATCAAACAACTAATATCCCAAAGATTCACCAAATTCCTCAAGAAATCCCAAATCGGGTATGCTGAAAATAGTGCTAAAAGCTTCACAACTTCACAAATTATTAATAAATTTGAAAATGGAAATTTTTACAGAACTTTCAGCAGCATAACAGCCTACAAATTGACATTTCCAGATCCGTATAGTCTTTACACAACAGCTCGAAAATGTAGGACCAAAACTATGCTCATCGGGCTCCCGAAATAGCACAAAATATGCCCGGAAACACCACAAAAACACTAATAATCTATCTCAGAAGTTTAATCACGTCCCAATATATATATTCAGCTCTATTTTAACATTTAAAAGTCTGATATACAGCAGCAACCCAAACTGATATGAAATACTCAACTGTAAACACCAAACTCATCCAAAAACACACCCGAAAACTCACAAATCTGCACTGTTCAGCACAAAGGCAAACTTTGTATGAGCATGCACATGGAATGGCTTCAAACTCCCGTCCTTAGCCTTCCTGGAAACCTGCAAACTCCCGTTCTTGGGTCTCCTTCTCCACAGGTTTGGCAGCCTCTGAAGAATAACAAAGAATGAGCAAAAATCAAGTTCTGGAATGAGCCCAAAATGCCTCCAAAACCCCTTAAAAGAGGGCATAACTGTAACTCACGTCCAAGAGAGGTTAATGAAACATATTTTAATAATAATTTTCATTTATTAGTCCAACGGTTTCCAAAGATTAACCCCTTTTTTCCGAAACTTCACTTTCTTGGGCCTGCCTGCCTTAGCAAAAATTATTATTTTTTAATTATTTGAAAAGGGGACATGACAAGTCCTCCCCTCCCAAACATTGCTTGTCCTCAAGCAATTGCTGAACAATAAACCAATCAATCCACCTGGATCCCAAATGTAGTCATGAACTATACTACTACCAATTAACACAGGCTCCTGCAATATCCTCTGCAATATGATCAAGATGAATCCATAATCAAACTGACAATTATAGCTCAACCAAACTCCAAAATCACCACTACCACAGTCAAAAATCCATGAGACACAAACTCTTAGAACATTAGAACCCAAGTAAAGTGGACAAATCAAACTGCCAACACCATAAATACCATCAACGCATCCCACTGGCCTATACGGAATGTACAATCCAACTCTGCAACAATGGTGAATGCTCTCAAATGAAACTATACCAAGTATTGAGAATCCACACACTGTACAACTCCTGTAGTCAACGCAACTCTGTAGATCATCGGCCACTGTCTCATAACCATAACTCCCATGCACCCCTAATGGTGAAAAGCCATCACAAGATAAACAACAAGAAATGGAACCCAAACCAAATTTTCCTGCCATCAACTCCTCAACACAAGGATCATTTGCTAACTGATGTACATGACCTGCAATATAATGTTGATTAAAAAAACCAACCTCAGTCAACAACTCACCATGAACAAGTGATATAACCCACTGTGACTGATCACTAGCTAAGTCAGGAGATGTCATAGCCAAAGGAGTAGAATCAATAACAACACCTGCTGAAGCATCACTCCAAAACTCCTTCTCTAAGTCATGTATTATCAAGCTATCAACTGCAGGACCTATCACCATGTCGTGCCCATCACAACTCTCATCCCAAGGCATCAAACTATTCCATAACTGATGATAAGCACTAGGAACCAAAGTACATCTCTGTATCATAATCTTGTCAACATGGTCATCAAAGGTAAATTGATGAGCGTACCTCATAGTGTAATGCCGATAGAATGCGCCAATCTCAGTCAGTGGCTCAGACTGTAATCTAGATGAAACTAACTGCAATTGATCATTAACCATGTTGGAACTGACTACTACCTCCAAAGATATCACCAAGGGAGTAGTATTACTAGCAAGAACCATGCCAACTGTCGACTCACCAACATCACACACGATCTTTGATGCATCTCTAGTCTCTGTGCCATCAGTACCAAAGGCCACCACCATGTCAGGCATACAACAATTTGCTATAACACCCAAATCAACTGAACCTGACTCTAGTGGGAATGAACCTGATATGCCAATGTTAGTATCAAGGATGGATGCATCCCCATCTCCACTGTCTCTGACAATCTCGGCCATGGACATCCTCGGATCACCAAACACCATAGCTTGTGACTGTATAGAATCAGGTAAAGCCTGTAGTTGCTCTAACTCCATGGTCACCTTAGCCAAATGAAGCTGTGACTCCTTGAAAGCCAACTGTGTACTCTCAAGAATCTCAGAAGTCACCTCAAGCTGCTTAGTAAGCTCACTCACCTCATCTTCCTTGGCCAACAATGCATCATATGCTGTACTACCCCACTCCATAAGATAATCTCTGTCGGCTAGCAACTGCATATAATTCTGTCTCAAAATCCGAATAGCCTCCCATAAAGAGTGGATCTCTGTCAAGGAAAGATAATTGCCTTCCTGCTCATCACTAGTAGGAGAACCCCATCCATAAACTGCTAACAACTGACGAACAGCATCGAAATGCTGGCAAGTGATAGCAATGTCTCGGTCACTAACTCTCAACTGATTAGACACATGATGGCGCTGGCTTGACTGTCTCCTACAAACCTCCTCTGATGCATTGTCTAAAAGAGTATCCTCAAAGTTACTAGTCTCTAGAGTATTACCATCCATATCGTGTGAATCAAATCTAAAGCTCATATCAACATACGGAGTATCAAAAACATTAGCATTGCTGTCCAACTCCTCTATACCCAAGGAAAATAAGTCTTCAAAACTGCCCACTGCATCCTCCTGGATGTCATCAATGCCAATATGATCCTGGGACTCATCTATACACACTGCCAAATATGAAATATCATCAACACATTCTAGCAAGTATGGTCGACTAGATATATGAACAAAGCCCAACATCGGTGTATAAAAACTAATACCAACATCAGACAAGATATTGGCACAAGAAAAGACAACACCGTGTAATTTGCTAATCAACTCCATGACAGCACCCAAACAAACACTGCTACCAAAAAGTGTTAAAGATCTCCAGTCAACTGAATCCCAAACACCAATATAACAATCTCGAGTCCATATCCGTAAACTAGAATCAACTGGTAACTCAAGTAAACTCCTCACCTGAGTAATATGACCAATACCAACTAACTCCACATACTTGTCATGATGAGATAATGAAGTCACAATACTATCTTTGTTCACCTTTAGCTGGCGGGACAAATCATGTGAAGTACTACCAGCCTCAACCTCATGTGATGAAGCATCTAACTGTGCCTGGTATTCTTTCTCAGCAAAGTCATGAATGCTCAATGTCTGCTCATCTCTACCAGGTATCTCACCATCCTGCACAACAACATCCTCATAATCATCATCTGAACCCACTACACTGTAGTCACTGCCTGTTGTAACTATACCATCCTGAATATTTGTGGCATCGCCCTTTGACGACCTGTAAACAATTGTCTCAATTTGAGTATCAAGTTGACCGTTACTATCAATCTGTGTAATATCCTTTCCCACCACCTCTTGTGGCAGAGTAGAATCTGAGACCTCTACCTGGCTATCAGCTAGTTTCTCAAACTCCTCATGCAACTTCTTGGGAATTGTGTCATCTGTCCTGTGAGAAAATATGCCAAATAGAAATCCAGTCAACTTATCCACCTTGGCTGGGTCAGATAACATGTCATTCATTATACGATGGTGCTCAACCAACTGTTCAGACATGTCATGGCTTATTTTCATAAGTTTATCTCGAATGTCTAAATAACCATCCTTTCTACTGTTTTGACTTTGGTTATCAATTGTCCAAGATCGTGTCCTCTGAGACTCTGTACTATACCTGTCCATTCTGGATAAAGTAGAGTGTAACCCCAATAGGATATAACTTCTTCAAACACCAAGAACTAACATGCAAATGATTAGAAGTAGCATGCAACCATAGATTTGGACATGCAACTGATTAGAAGCAACATGCAACCACCAAATTATGACATGCAAGATCTGGGTAGTTGTCAAAACTGACATGCAAGATCTGGGTAGTTGTCAAAACTGACATGCAAACTTCTACAACCACCAAATTCACCAAGAACTAACATGAAAATGATTAGAAGTAGCATGCAACCATAGATTTTGACATGCAACTGATTAGAAGCAATATGCAACCACCAAATTATGACACGCAAGATCTGGGTAGTTGACAAAACTGACATGCAAGATCTGGGTAGTTGTCAAAACTGAAATGCAAACTTTTACAACCACCAAATTCACCAAGAACTAACATGAAAATGATTAGAAGTAGAATGTAACTATAAATTTTAACATGCAGCTGATTAGAAGAAACATGCAACCATAAATTATGACATGCAAAATCTGGGTAGTTGTCAAAACTGACATGGAAGATCTGGGTAGTTGTCAAAACTGACCTGCAACTTCTACAAACCCTCAGGCTGGCAAGATCATGGCTCTGATACCATTGAAATGTCCCTTTTTTGATTTTTGTATGATATTTCCAACCTTTAATCAGATCTTTAAGATCAAACAACTAATATCCCAAAGATCCACCAAATTCCTCAAGAAACCCCAAATCGGGTATGCTGAAACTAGTTCTAAAAGCTTCACAACTTCACAAATTATTAATAAATTTGAAAATGGAAATTTTTACAGAACTTTCAGCAGCATAACAGCCTACAAATTGACATTTCCAGATCCGTATAGCCTTTACACAACAGCTCGAAAATGTAGGACCAAAACTATGCTCATCGAGCTCCCGAAATAGCACAAAATATGCCCGGAAACACCACAAAAACACTAATAATCTATCTCAGAAGTTTAATCACGTTCCAATATATATATATTCAGCTCTATTTTAACATTTAAAAGTCTGATATACAGCAGCAACCCAAACTGATATGAAATACTCAACTGTAAACACCAAACTCATCCAAAAACACACTCGAAAACTCACAAATCTGCACTGTTCAGCACAAAGGCAAACTTTGTATGAGCATGCACATGGAATGGCTTCAAACTCCCGTCCTTAGCCTTCCTGAAAACCTGCAAACTTCCGTTCTTGGGTCTCCCTGGAAACCTGCAAACTCCCGTTCTTGGGTCTCCTTCTCCACAGGTTTGGCAGCCTCTGAAGAATAACAAAGAATGAGCAAAAATCAAGTTCTGGAATGAGCCCAAAATGCCTCCAAAACCCCTTAAAAGAGGGCATAACTGTAACTCACGTCCAAAAGAGGTTAATGAAACATATTTTAATAATAATTTTCATTTATTAGTCCAACGGTTTCCAAAGATTAACCCCCTTTTTCCGAAACTTCACTTTCTTGGGCCTGCCTGCCTTAGCAAAAATTATTATTTTTTTATTATTTGAAAAGGGGACATGACATTGTATCATTGTACTATTTATATAATTATATTTCAAAGTTATAATATTAGCATATCTATGAATAACTATGCAATTGAGTGTATTTTGTTCTATTTCTTTATGGTTCAGGCATTCCCTAGCCTATAGCAGAATTGATATAAGAGTTGTAAATACAGTATAGGCTGGTCCGGGGTCATAACAACTTTACCAAGACTTAATTTATTTGACTGTGTCATTTGCCACATTGGGATAAAATTGCAGTTGGAATCAATGAAGGATGACCTATCTCATCCACAATGTTTAACTTTTGTATGACTAGGTTGGGATCTGGAAGAAACAAGTTTAGATACAATGGACTAAAGATGAATGTTGCATGGTTTTTGAAGTTACTGTTATTTTTATGCTTCTTTACCACATAATCTTCATTTCAGACGGTTGTAGATCAATGGACTAAAGATGAATGTTGCATGGTTTTTGAAGTTACTGTTATTTTTGTGCTTCTTTACCACATAATCTTCATTTGAGACGGTTGTAGGCATATAACAATAGCTGGTGTTGTAAGCATTTTCTGACCCTTAGTAAAAATTCACTTGGGGTTTAAGACAAGAATACTGAATTTTAACATTTTTAATAAGGATTCCTAATTTCCTAGGATGTCCCCAACAGAGGAAACAGGGTTGAAGTGGTAACTTGCTGTACATTTGTTTGACCCTTCTTTAAGGTGCCTTAAGCTTCAGGCATGAGCTTGAGAAAAAGTCCCATTGGTTTAACTGTAACATGTGACAAAATATTATTTGTTCTACACTGTAGTTATTCCAACTTGTCTCTCTAGGTGTGAGGTATGGGCACCTAGCTCTGCTTTTTATAGGAAATTCAATGACCATAGATTAATCCTCCATTTCGTGAATTTTCTAATCTTACCAATTCCTCTATTTATGTCAGCTGCATGTCTTATTGATTTGCTGTTTGAATCTAGCTTTACCATGGTAGACACAGTTTGGAATTGGATCAAATAAACAATGAACATCCTTGTTAGGCATCCCAGTCATCCTTTTGGCTTGTTGCAAGGGATTCGATTATGAATATGCAAATTACAGTTCTTGACTCATTTTGATTTGCTGTGGTCTAATGTAGTAGGATATTGTTCATCTTAATTTATTTTCTTCTTCAGAGATGCCTGTTCGACTTACAAACTTGCTTTTCATTACAGAGTTTCTAATTCAAATGATGCTCAGGAACTGTCATATTCTCTGCTATTGCATTTCAATTGGATGTATAGTAGAGCATTATGACATTCCAAACTCTATTTGATGCAGCTTACTAATCTCGTTGAAAAGTTTGTACTAATTGTGCTGACCAATGGAGCTATTCTAACGATTGCATTTAAAATCTCAGGTGAGTTCTTGTATCATCTAGTTACTGATTTGATCTGACATTTTCCTTAGAAGCTACAACTATAACATTAAAATAGCAAACTGCTAATTGTTGCATATGTTTTTATTTCAAAGATGGGAATAATCAGCTGGATACATTGATTTGGTGTGGCTGGTTTGCTGGATTATTTACGGGAACATTGATAGCGGCAAATCGGGTTCTTGAATATCGTTGCAAGTCTGGGCCACAGAATGTTGTCATAACAGGAAGGTAAGCCACTGTACAGTTCATAGTTTATTGTACTCAACTTATTTAAAATATTCTTTGCAAATTTTTTATTTGGCGTTCGGTACTTGTGAAGGGTTCTGCATTTGCAAAAGTGTGAGGTATTTTAAGCCCAAATATTCCTATTTTGAATTATGCTTTCTTTGGAAATTTAAGGCTGTTTCTTTCTACTTTCTATCATAGGCTGTTAGTCAGCATCTATCCCAAGGCATCCTTATTATGTTTACAAATACAAAATCAAGCTTAAAAAACACTTAAAGGGACTGCAGTTTTTCTTTAATCTTATAGATCTAGTTGGTGATAGGATCCCACTTCTTTTAAATCTTTGTACCTTGTCTTGAAAGTTGAAATGAATGCAGACTTGAAGGTTGATTTGGCTTCTATGGTATGGAATTGGATTACTAATGATTGGTTTTGTTTCTATCCAGTTTTTATAAGTTTATTGTCAAAATTGACAAGTGTATCAAAGTGAATGATATTGATTCATTTTTGGCTAGTAAACAATTTGGCTACCCATTTAACATTAGCAAATGCATAATGCCAAGATATATTTTGCTAATGTTTTTATTGTATGTTATCAAGTCTACTGACAAATACAAAAGTCTCTGAATCATTGTGCTAGCACACCAAATACATGCTAGAGTGGTTATTCTTTTTTTTGCATTTGAAGTCCAAAGGTTCTGCCTATCCTCTACTGAATACAATATTTTGTACATGCAGTATTCACTAGTTATCTTAGTTTATGTAAAGTCATCCATTTCTTTTCTTGTTGCATAAAGTACCACTCTATTGTATGGAACCCTACTTGCTATCACCTGGAATCTAACGTGCAATTTTGAGGAAGCTTGTAATTCTGCACTTGAGTAAAACAACTTAGGACCTTGGATGAAACAACTTAGGACCTTGGATGGAGGACAAGCCACAGAGTGAGTCAGACATACCAAGCGAGGAGGCATAGTCATGCCAGTGCAGACTTCTGGGACTAGAACCTCTAGCTCTATCTCTCCCTTAGTTGTTACTAGTATTGGGAAGGGGAAGATATAATTGTAATAATGTATTACTTTTAGTTTTACATAAATTATTTAGTATTTTGTTTCCAGCCATCAGCATTCCTCACGAGAATGCAAATTTTGTAACCACTGTGTTTACATATATATAGACTATGGTTGTTGCTCTTTTGTTCTCATTTATTGACTCATTGGATGCATCTTCTCATTGAATTTTGTGAAAAGATGCATTTGTAATTAAATTTAAGCTGAGTTTTTGCAGAAGATTGGCTGAGTTTTTGCCAAATTTTATTTTCAGGCCTTGGTGAGTTTTCCAACTATGGTTCAAATCATCATTATTTTTCTTAGAATGTATTTTATCATTGGTAATAGTCCAAATCCAGGTTCTGCAAGGGCCTTTTATGCTGTTTTAAATTGCCTTCTCTCTGCTTGAATCTTGCTGCATGCAAATTCAGAGAATTGTAAATTTTATATCTATACAATACCCTCAATTGATACATTTGCTTCAAGATATTTGAAATTCCCCAGAATGGCAATGCTACTAAACCTCAAAAATACTAGTCTTAGAATGCCACATAGTGTTCCTTTACATGCAATTTAAGTATAACTTTATTGTTCTAATGCTTATGGCAAAGAATGTCTTAAATTTTATCATAATATTCATGTCTGAGGTGAGGGAAACGTTTGATTTGATCTTACATCATGTCTTCTCTTTACCTGTCTAATGTAAGGGTTGAAATTAAATTTATTTGTTTGGCTTCTGATACTGCAGTACTCGAGGCCTTGGAAAAGCACTTGCCAGAGAATTCATTTTTTCTGGGGATCATGTTGTTATTGCCTCACGCAGGTTATTGGTTGAAATTTGAGATAGATATTGTTTCTTTCCTACCAATGCTTAGTTATCCAACATTGCTTATGAGAATTTGTAAACACAGAATGTCTTAATAAATGCTAAAGCTTGGCTTTCTGAATCAAAACACTCCAACACTAATGCATTCACAAATTCTGTAAAGGCAGCCCTGATTCAGTGATGACAACTGTAGCACAGCTTCAACAAGAGCTTAATGAAGGAATAGCAATCTCAAGTGCAAACACCCCTGAATCTCAGAAAAGGAAAGGCAAGGTGTTTGGAACATCATGTGATGTTTCCAATGCTGAGGATGTTAAAAAGCTAGCTGAGTTTGCTGTCAGCAAGCTTGGCTCTATAGATATCTGGGTGAGAGTTTGATCGTCACGATCACTTCACTATTTAATAATTAATAGCTTGGATGTGTTATTACAAGAATAGTATTCTCTTTAATTGTGTGTTAAAGAAAAATGTGCAAACCATGTAGAAAGGTGGTGTTGCATTTTGTATCTTTTGAGAATTTCTAACGTTCTTGGTAGTTTCTTTTTAACTTCCAGTGTGAATCTTTCTCATGGCAGATAAATAATGCTGGAGCCAACAAGGGATTTAGACCACTTATGCTGTTTACAGATGAAGACATTAATCAGGCAGAACTTTACCCCGATTTTATTTTGGTTCTCAATTCTTTTTTCTTCTTTTCACATCTACATTCAATGAACAACCTTTCCACTGGTATGCTACTGTAGATAAATTCAATAATGTTTATATTGTTTCACTGCCAATTTTCTGTCTCAATATATATGGCAAGTGACCCGCAAATTTATGGTTAAATCTGTTCCGTGCATGTGGGATCAGTCGGTGGAAATAGTATGTTTCATAGTTTATTGATGATCTATTTTTATATGTGTCACCTGAGTAGGTTTTTATAGAATAAATTAGTAAATAAGCTCATTTCATAAATTTTGAACAGCAGAATTATCTGCAATTGGACCTTGTAAAGCAATAAATCAGAATGGAAGGGCGGATAGGCTTGATGTATGTGTGAAGACTGAAAAGTAACACACCGTTTGTCAAAGAATCTCTTTTAGTTTCTCATTACTCAAAATGACTGATGGTATATTTTCTTTTGTAGTTGTGTTTGTTGTCTCTACTGCTTTTTGATGCCTGAGCTCATAATTAACTCCCTTGTGTCATTGTAAATCATACTTTTGAATCCCTTTGACTTACCGATCAAGGAGGATTCAACGCTTTTGTTGATTAAGATGCAATGGTGATACCTTGTGCTATATACTGTATGCACCACTAGCTTCACACCCTCCTCTTGAACATGTGGTTATACCATGAAGGTCTAGCAATATTCAGTTTTGCCGCTTGAATAGATGTAAATAAGCCCTGTTCTATGCTGTCATTCTGCAGTATTTTCTCAGAATGACAAATCAAAGACTTACAGAAGGTCAGCTTTCCTTTTCTGTAACTCCATGATGACCTCTGACCTCTCATATTTGTACAGAACTTTGCAATTTGCAGTTGTATCACAGTGCCATATATTTCGTGAAATCTCTTATTTTTTTAAATGGATTTTTTAATTTCATTGGCTTTTGTTCATTAACCATTCTAATCTATTTGTGTGTTGCCCCGAGGGTACACTTGGGCCCCATATCACATTCTGTTGATGCGAGTTTTGTATCACTTACATAACATGTTAGGATTTGAATATTCGATATGGGATATCAAACATGCAACTCCTCTCTTGAAAAGTTAATGCTCATGAGGCATGAGTATAACTCCAATGTTCCTTACACCGTTGGATACTCGCTCAGTTTTATCGATGTGATTTGTTGGTAATCATGTAGGCAGCCTTACGCAAATTGTTGAGGATGACTTGGATTTTGATGGGATGAAGGTGATGGTTGCCTGGTTTGTGAAGTCTGCGGAGGCAGATAATGTTGATAGTGGCGATGATGGAGAATGTGTCTGCTAGGGATGATGCTGGTGGGAAAGTGATGGTTGTGGAAGGTGAATGGATGTGTTCTATTACTTTACTTACTCCTCTAACTTCCTTCTCTAAACTTCGACTACCCAGCTACTCACTATTCTACTCCTACTCCTGTGAATGGAAGGTTAGCAAACGGACGGGGATTGAACCTAATGAGAGCTGATCAGCGGCCTCACTTCCACAAGTGCAATGATTCAAAGGAATAATAAACTAGTTTGCCACACAAAGCTTCCCAACCAGCCGCTAGGATGCTAGCGGTCTAGTATTGATCCCTAACAAACATTTACAAATGCTACCACACAACTATCCATCTAATTTAACTTCACTTAAACAACTTCAAGTGCAACCAACCTTAACAACTTGAAAGGAAATCTAACTATGTGGAAGTAGAAAACATGCAACAACGCCCAATGTTCTTAATCACCATGCAAGTTACAACAATGAAAAAGAGAGCAATTTTGGTATTATCTTCGCAACAATTTCTCCCACACTTTACAAATGAGAGCAAATGGCCTTATATAGGGGCCAAAAATACAACGGACGATGGAGATGAAAACAAGATCAACAATCCAGATTGGATCCTCAAAACCCTAATTAGGGTTGCCACCCCATCGGCCAATGAGAAGCCGCCACTTCGTAAATAGACCGATGAAAAAAGTGCAAAAAGTGGCAACCAATGAGAAGGCACCAAAATGGTGGCCAATCAGAAATAGATACTTGTCCTATTCTAGAAGAAAGAGGAATTGCCACTTGGGCTTACATCAAATGATCTTCTACTATACATCTTCCTTTTTCTTTCATTTTCTTAGCTAAGACAATGAACTTAGCTAGCCTTTCATTAATTTCTTCCATAGGAGTACAAGGTGTGTGCTTCACTCTAAATTCCGTTGACTTCGCCACGTCGCTCACTGCTTGTATCTTTTTGTGATCCTTTTCATATTCCTTTGCAAATTCAATAAAAGCACTGAGAGAGGAAAAGGTGCCCAAATGCTTTTTCTTTATAGCAACCTTTCCCAACTCATCCAACCTCGATCCAAAATCTGTCTCGTTGATATCCTCTTCTCTGATACCCTCAAAATCAAGTGCCATCCCAACGTTGCTCATCATGGTTGAAATAGAAGTGTCGACGCTTGGGCTGTGCCGTGCAATCTCATTATGTATTTCTTCAAGTGTTCTAAATCTAGTAGTCAATGCAACAAACCAAGATTGAACTATACTCAATCCTCTCTCATCAACCAACCTGGCCCTTTACAAGTATGCCTTTGGTAGCCTGATGAATGCCTGTAACCTAGGAATAGCCAAATCTTTGATGGGAAGGAAATCTTTGCACTCCTCTTCGAATAATCTGAACCTGTCTCTAACAACCACTAATGACTGGAATGTCGAGATGAAGGCAAGAAATTTCGCCCATCTTGGATTGTATCATGGATCCAACCCTTGATTTCGTGTAGCTGAGCTGATATCTCTTCTGAATTGCTCCTGTTGTCTTGAGGAAGGGCTGCCTGGCGCAGTTGTTGGATGGGTTGGCAATCTCTCCAATATTTGTTCTTGGCCTCCAACTTTATTATTCTTTCATTTGCCTTCCTCAACCTTTCTCTGATTGATGCTATACCTTCCTAGACCTCCTCACACTCCATATCATCTGTATTCTTTCCCAAGTTATATTCCACTATCTCATATTCCTGGGCCACAATCTCATCCATTGCCTTGTTGACTGTTGGAATAGTGATCTGAACCTTTCGGTGACCATCACTGTCGCTCCTGATTACCCTTGCCACCGTTTATGCCATTTGTTTTTGGTTCTTGCTATCACCCTTTTCCATTAACCCTTGGATGTCCTCAATTGTATGGGTCGTTACCACCTCGCCTCTTGGCATAAGCATTTGCCTTAACCATAGTGGTGCAGTGCATCTCCCCAAATCAGGATTCAGCTCGACTAACAAAGCATCACCAACAGCCTCGGGTACCTGACTTGTTGCCTCAATGTCGATCGACCCATCTTCTTCTCTACTAGTTTCTGCCATATTATTTCCTTGTTGGTTTTCCGAGAGAGGGGAGTACTCAGTGCTCTCACTATAGCCACTTGGTTCCGAATCAGAGCTCACCTCTACCGTGACCCCTTTATCACTTGAATTGACCTCTTGGCCTCTAGCCTCAATTATACTCTCTCTTGATGGCGCTGCGTGCTATCTCTTGGTTGGAGGTTCCAGATGTTCTTTGCCCTTCTCTTGCTCCAAAACCTTCTTCTTGTTGTTTCTAACCATCTCCTGTTGCCGGCTACTTCCTTTGTTCCTTTGACCGACTGATTCTGCTTGTCTCTCTTTTGGCATCATCATCTCATAGGTAAGGGGAATCCTTTTCCTTTGCACCTTCCTTAGTCTTTCATTATACCATGACTTAGTATGTAAATCCATTGCCGTTGTAACTGCCGCCAAGGAAGGATCTTGATGGTCATCCCAATCTTCTGGATTCAATTTTGTTCCTTCTACTGTACTATAATCTTCTCTCAACACATTTCCATCATCCTCCAGTTGATCCGGAATATCAAGGCCTCTCCATCTAATAGCCCTCATCATGTTCACCGACAGACTTGAGAAAGCTAGCTTTCTCACATGAAAGTCATCTTTGGCGTTGGCCCAAAAGTCTTCTATGGTGGGAACATGCTTGAATTCATTTCCATGAGATACCTTGATAAGACCATTAAGATCGAATCCTTGCCTTGCTTTGTACCATCCTAGATGATACCATTCCAATTCCTTTTCTGCAGCTTCAAAGGAGGCCCGATTTGGGCAACTATCATTGCCAATTATGATTGAGAATGTAATGCCTATCTTTCCTTCGTTTCTCATCATTCTATCATAGTGTTCTAGTTGCCTAGCCAATTCCATTAAAACTACCTTGTTGGGAGGGTATCTTGGAAGCTTCCTGGGACAAACTGTACTTGCTGCCACTCTAATGTATGTAAATTGAGGAAATTGGATGAACCAACTTCCATACTTCCTAACTCTTGCTTCTGCTTCCGGTGAAAGTCTCTTAGCAGGTGTCCCTTGTAATACCCTTACTGTCTTCATGGCGAAGGCATCACAAAATATCTTGTAATCCTTGTTGTTGTGCAAATGGAGCTGCGGATAGCATTTGTGTACCAAATATTGTCCCGGCCCACTACCCACTTCTCCTAAGGCCTTTAGTCCCGGACTCTTGTACAATCTAGCAATCAAGTAAAACAGATAGGAGCCCATGTAGAATTGCCTTTGGTTTTGTACGGTTCTAAGTTGCAATTCTAAGTTTTCGTTTATGATCTTGGCCCAATCAAATCTTCTTTTCCCTTCATAAAAAATGGTGTACTTACTATTTAGAGCAAATTTGGATGCACATTCCATAATCAATTTCAGACACGACAATGTGGGAGGAAAAGCTGCCGCATGTACAATTCCACTTTTGTATATCCTTTTTTCAAGGGGGATTGTCCTTCCTTTAGTCTGTCCTTCATCCGTATCATGTCCGCTGTACCGATATTAGTGTCCGTTATTCTCTTCATTTTCGAGAAGAAGGGTGTTTTGGGCATCATATCCACTTTGTCTTTCTTAGTGTTTGTTTGCTTGGGATTCTTACTTGCACTAACATCCTCCATGCTCGTCGCCCTGTTACGGGATGGTAGAGTGGTGGACCAGAAGGCAAGTAGAACCAAGGGAAGCAATCCTTAGACTAGAACGAAAGAAGGATGTCAGCTTAAGGACCCCTTGCAACTCTAGATGATGAAAATTCACCTTAACCAATAATCGTACAGTGACTTTTTAGAATTAGGACTAGACCTCAAGAACTTCAAATCCTTTGCAAATTAGAAATTTAAACATCTAATTCACCTCCAAATAAAATTGCCCAACCTAGGGCAAAAATCACAGCTTTTCTTGAAAATCAGAATTTTATCTTCCACAAAATTCAACTCCCACAAAATTCGGCTCCCACAAATTTCGCCTTCCACAAATTTCGGCTCCCACAAATTTCGCCTTCCACTAATTTCGCCTTCCACAAATTTTGGCTTCCACTAATTTCACCTTCAACAAAATTCGCCAAGCAAGAAGAGTGCAGATCTGCTCTTACAAAATCGCCAATAATTGAGGAAATCTGCCCTTTGCAAAGTCTTCTAACAATGAGAATTCTGTCCCAAGAGAAAAATCGCCAAGGAGTGGAGGAAATCTGCCTTAAATTGCCAAACACCTAAAATCTGCTCCTCAAGAAATTCGCCAAAGCACCTAAAATCTGCTCCTCAATGAAATTCGCCAAACAACGGAGAGGAAAAATGAAAAGTGAGGAAGAAGTGGGAGAGAGGCCTCCTCTTATACCCAACCTCTCACTTCCTCTAAGCCAGCCGACTTGGTCCTGGAGGAGATAAAAAATAAAATTAAATCCAAGTCAAGGCCCACAATTAAATACTTAGCTCAAAATTTAATTTTACCAAAAAGAAAATTGCACTTTTAAATTGTCAATTAGCTCCAAATTGCAAAAAAAATTAAATGGTGCCTTGAAGATATTAAATATTTCCATTTAATGAAGATTTAATAATTAACACATCATTAAAATTGGATTTTGGCTAACCAAAAGCCATTTTTCAATTTTAAATTACCAATTTCATTGAAGGCAAAAAGTTTTCAAGACAATTTTAATCTATTAAAACCAATTTTTTTTTTTGCAATTTCCCTCCAAATCGATTTTGCTAAGCCATTTAAAATTTTATGACAAAATAAAATAAAATTGCTTCTAGAGCCAAAAATCGGTTTTTTTTTTCTTGCAATTTATCCTTATTTCAACAAAATTAAAATTTTCACCAATGCAAAAATTTAAGATTTTCCAAAACTTAAGTCTAACCAAAATTTTTCTTTTGGAAGATCGTTCAAATTTACACAATTATATCCGGATTTTCAAGAGAAAACATCTAAGTACAAATTTAAAATTTTTATACTGCCAAATATTGCTCTTTAAAATTTTGTCCGGCCTAAGGATAAAATTGGTTGCTCTGGAAAATCAAGTGAAAACTAGGTGAAAATAAGCTAAGTCTCTCTCACTGGCCTGAAGGTTTCCGAGGTTTAATTTTTTTTTTAAATCGGAAATTTGGACGACTTCAAAATTTATTGTGAAGGTGATTAAAAAATGGGGGTTCCCAAAGTTTTGGGGCGATGGTTTGAGAACCTTACAACACATTCTTTGATCAATTGTGGACTAAAATTGTTTTCTGTCTTCTTAAATAAAAATGCAATTCAGCTTGCTGGTAAACTGACATGCATGTCTCCTTTTACATTGTGAACAGATTGTCTCTACAAATCTTATTGGTTCTTTAATATGCTCCAGAGAGGCCATTCGAGTCATGAAGTCACAGGAAAAAGGAGGCCATATATTCAACATGGATGGTGCAGGATCTGGTGGTTCGAGTACGCCATTGACTGCAGTGTATGTTCCTGTTTATGAATTATGGAAATTTGATTTTCTATGTTTTAGTCACTGGAAGTTATGTTTTCTCTGTCCTCACTCCTCAAAACTGTTTTTATCAATATTTACGTTTTCATCAGTAATACTCTCCAAATATTTCTGCAGGTATGGTGCAACAAAGTGTGGATTAAGACAGCTTCATGCATCCTTGTTGAAGGAATGTAAGAGATCAAATGTAGGGATTCATACAGCATCTCCTGGCATGGTTCTAACGGATCTTCTTATAAGGTAAATGGTATCTACAACTTGGAAAATGCAAATAAATTCTGATAATTTCAATTTTCCTTTTTGCTTTGGAATATTCTGAAAAGTCTCCCTAGGTCGCTTAAATGGGAAAATTTTTCAGAATCTTCCAAATTGAGGGTTACTTTGATACTTTATTTTTCTTCTGAACAAAACTATATCACATATCTTCCGAGTTTGTTCAAACTCTTGCATTGGTGAATCTTCTGTATAATGTTGATGATGTATATTCATGCTGGTAATTTTTTCTGATACTATTTTTCACATTGTGGCATGCAGTGGTGCATCAATTCAAAATAAGAAAATGTTTAACATTATTTGTGAGCTTCCTGAGACAGTTGCAAGGGCATTGGTTCCTAGATTGCGGATTGTGAAAGGCACCGGTAAAGCAGTTAATTACTTAACACCTCCAAGGATATTACTTGCTCTAATCACTGCTTGGCTTCGACGAGATCGATGGTTTGATGAAAAGGTAAATTTCTAGTATGAGGTTAAAATTCTATGTGAATGCAATAAATTTTCATATGAACAATCATTGAGAATAAAAGACAATGGCTTGGAGGATGTATTTGTATAGATAGAAAGGGTTTTGTCGGTGATATTTTCAGCAGGATGAACTCTATCTTGACATTTCATTAAGGGCATATCTGTCCAGGAATTTCGATAGTCATTTTCATTCATTTAGTTAACTTTTTGCTGAAAACATTCTTCACACTTAGATAAGGCTTTATGGCAAGTTTCTCTTAAAACACTTTTCTTGTGTTTTTCTTCATTTTTACATTGACCCAACCTAGTGTTACCACACCTTTGTAAGCAAGTTTACAAGTGCTATAGTGTCATTCTTCCTGACATAGATTTATACACTGTATGACAAACAATCACCAATATGTTCATTTGAAAGAGATTTTGGCCCCATTCTTGATGGGAGCATTATAAATTACATGCCATCTACTGTCATGCATTATAAATGTTGTGGACAAAACTAGTTTTGCATCATCCAATTCTTTTAATCAAGTTCCCCACATTGTCTTATGTCAACCTTTGCATTTTACCATTTTAACATAGAGGGCTTGTACTTGTCTTGTGGAAATCATGCGAAACATCTTCCCCCTTCATTGAAAGAGACACTGTTCTCTATGACATGCGCTGTGTACCCTAAAAGGATATCCTGAAATTAAAGATAACTGCTAATAAGATGTAATAACAAGTGCTAAGTTTTACATCAAGAAATCATATGTCCACTTTGTTGCGCATCTGGAGGTATTTTCTATAGATTCTGGTGTATGGCCTCAAAATCCTCAAATTATATTGTCAGTGCTTTGAAAATCATTACATGTTGAGCAAAGTTTTAACTTTCAGGAATTCCAAACAACTTCTATGTGAATCTTATCAATCTTCGAGTGCACTTGTCAGTCTTTTGGACTCCCTTTCCTCTTCTTGAAATGGCTATGTTCCTTCTAATGACTCTTTTGTAGAGTTTTCTGTTTTCTAGATTAGCACAAGGTTTTGATAGAGCTTGAATTCACAAATTATGAGACTGTTATGCCACTTGTGTTATCACCCCTCACCCCTGTATCCTGGTGTGGATGTGCGGAGGGATGCATACGGATGCCCTGTTGATATGCATCCATGGGCTGTGGATGATCACCCAGACAGCGTCCAGGTGCATCCGGGATCAACTTTTGAAGGAGATCAGCCTCCTTTGCCTGGTTAATGCAATGTGCTGAAGTACAAAGTTCAGGAATGTGGTAATAGTCATAAATATATTCTAGAAGACATTGATACTCAATAAGTGGGTCATATAACAAAAAATTATGTTATGCATCATGACAATCGGTCATTTTAGATGCTGGATACATGGATTTATGTTTCTGTTAGGCAACATTGTTAGACTGTGTCAATCAATCATAGTTTTCATCGTCAATTTGAAGATATTAATCCTCCTTTAGGTCCAGACTTCCCTTGTATGTGCCTAGCCACTTGAATTTCTCTGTCTATTTTGTATACCTGAGATGAGACCATTAAAGGTTCTGTTAAAAAAACCTTTTTTTGTGGATAACATGTTTGGATGTTTACTAATTGTAAGTCCAATGGCTTATGTCAGTTGTTCAACCCTACACTTGTTTAGTAAATGGATAGCAGGTGTCCATAAGAACAAACCTTGGAAGAGCCAGGCAGATGGTAGTCTGTGTATATGCAAGCAATAAATTATAGAACTGTTTCTGCATGATGCAAAGTTGAGACAGGAAAGAAAGATGCAGTTGAGTAATTTCTTGTACATGCAATTTTGTATTGTTTGACATCTCCACTTTCCTAAATATTTTGATAAAGCCAGGATGTGTGTATAAAGGTTTTAGTGCTGTTAAGGCATTGTGATATGGCCACTGTCATCTCCACTCTTCCTATATTTTTGATTAATTTTGTATGTTTCTTTAATTTTTTTGTATATACAGACATATACACCCACACATGTACCAAAAAAATCCAAAATTCCCCAATTTTTTTCATGTATCCATGCATTGGTTTCTCGTACCTGATTTCAAACCAGTAGCTGAAGTTTTCAGGAACGTACCAACCATGTATCAACATTTGCCATTGCTTCCTTATGAGAGGATATTCAAGGTTCCATCAATTCTATTGTGACATTTGGACCATTTCCAGATATCATAATAAATAATTAAATAAAATTAGAAAAGATAATAATTTGATTAAAGTGTAATTAAGTTTAATGAATGGTCAAAAGGCATGGAAGGAAGAGTTCTGACTCCCTCAAACATCAGTTACAAAAGAGAGATTATTTGAGGAGGACATCCATCAATTAGCAATGGGGAATGCAGAAAATCACTCAGTTATTATTCTCAAAGTTTGCAACACAGAGTGGTGACTCAATTCTTGTAAAGGGTGATAGCTACTTCAAGAAATGGGTATAAATGGCTCATCAATTTTTAAATCGATCAATTGATCAAATGTTAATCATTCAGGTATCAAACATTCATGCATCATTCATTCAAGCAGGCTTTAAGCATCCTGTTACCGATCCATCAAGAACTTTCAATAAAGATAGATAAAGCAATCAGCACTGCCTTGCAAATACATCAAGATATCAAATTTGAATTCTAGTTAGTGCTTGCGAACTAGATGGGGTCTGGGCTCACATTTGGACTCTGGAGGAATGGTGTCTTTTCCTACCTTTGACAAACTAGGACAGAGTCCTTGGTTCTGTCACTGTTGAGTCACAGACAGGGTCGTTTAACACAGCAGAATTGCCAGGTATTTATGGGGAATTCACGATTTGATCAAGTATTGTAGTTTGGTTTGTTTATCTGATATCTATTGATATCTGGCTAGACAGTTTGAAGAAAATCAAGATAAGTAATTTTTTCAGAACCATTCATAGAATTATAAATTGCGTATCATAATACAATTTCATCATTATTGATAATGTCATATTTATAAATATACTGCAATTCGCATCTTGAGTTGGAATATTTTGTTTCGCTGTATCTTGAGTTTGAATTATTGTTTTAGGGCAATAAACAGGAATATCTCAAAAAGGGACATAAGACGTGAGATCATTCTGAATTTTGATTCTTGTTAGCATTTTAGTTTAGGTTTGATGGGTCATCAAAGGAAGAGGTTCATTGCAAAATAATTGAGCTGCTATTGCAAAAAAAGCTATAGTCTAATATTTGCACTAAATATTTAAAAACTAATCACAGAAAGCAATTGTTCATAAATGTAACTTAAGAGAACAATCTATAAGGACTCTTATTGTGTAGAATCAACACCAAACTCATTTGTAGTAAAAAGGCCCTTGATATTCATGTGGTATCAATACTTTGGCACTTCAACCAACTCTCTATTGTTGACTATGCTTCTGAATGGAATAATTTAGTTTTTAAATTACGATCTCAATATAACAATATGAGATGACCTTGGGCCCGAATCGAATCTGTAATGGCCTTGGAAGAGACTTGATCTTTAGGCTGCACTGCGAAATAAGAGATACAGAGTGGTGCCAAACTTGAGTTACAGAGTGAAACCACTTTTGGTTCCTTAAACTCAAGATTAATGGTGGAACCTTTATGGGCCCGCTGAGCTCCAACACATGTGGAACTTGTGCAGGGCCTTTGATCCATAACTCACTCGGCTTATAAGCCTAGTGGTAATCAATTATGGATACTAAATATGAACACTAGTCTGTACCCTCAAAACGTATTAGTTAATGGCTCCAACCTATGACAGTATTAAATGCTGAAACAAAATTAAAAAGTAATAAAATCACACAAACAGAGCACATGCAAGAATGAACACCGAACACTTAAAGGCTCCCTAGAGAAAACCAGAAAGAACGAAAATCTCCAGCAAGAGAATGTGCTTAGCACCTCATTCACTATTCAATCCTTATTACATGGCAAAATCAGCCAAAACTACGGCCTTTCAAATCGACACAAACCTTTGTGTAGCTGTCCTGTTTCCACAGCTCTAGGTTTCTGCATTTTTCTTTTCATTTATCAAAGAGCAGCAATAAAGAGTATCTTGTACAGGCCAACTGAACCTCATAAAAGAATATTCAAGCCTTTTTAAAATCTTCTGGTTTTCTGTTGTCAATGGAAGATAAAATATCTTGGGACATGGATAAATGTCATCTAGGCAGTGTGCTATCCATGTAACTGCCATTTGAGAACTACAGTATTATTTGTCATTTTATATTTTTTGAAATTGTCGGCCAATGAAGACCACTATGGTATGTAAAACATATAAATTTAAAACAAAAGATCATTTATGTTTCTACAAGAGAGAATCGATAATTCAAATAATGAAGTTTATGAAAATAAGCATATTCAAACATAACTAGAGCTCTTTTTAATGTTCATACTTCAAAAGTATCTGCATGTTCTAATGTAATGAAAATTGGTTTATGACATTTCTATCAGCAGGATGAAATGGTAAGAATGATATTAGTCTTCAAGTGCATGCTATAAAAATCTTCAATTACATTCTTATAATGTAACTTTTTATTCCATAGATGTGCACTCAGTCTCAACCAGGAGATTGTTAATGTTTCGTTTGTATGTTATGGAATGATTTTGATTGGGTTAGGTACAGGGGAGATGCCGTGCAGGTCCAAGCTTTGTTACCGGAAACAAGAAATGACAAAAGGGATGGCAATGAAAACATAATAATTACTAGGTTGGCTGAGCTTGTGCATAATAAATGAATAGGAAACAGCTATAGCAGTAACACACTTGCATATATATGTACACATGTATATTTATGTACACTCATATATATGTGTTTGTTAATGTTTTTAATAGATGTGTGCCACCTAAAATAAGTAGCGTATTTTCAGATGTGCATCATCCTTGATTCTTTTTTTCTCCTTTGTTTTGTGTGTCCAGATAATGGTAGTATAGAGTCATTTCTTTTCATCTGGCACTGAAGAGTGCATTTTCTTGTAGTAGAGCTATTGCCTTACAGAGATAGAGACGTATATGAAACTTGGAGACATTACTAAACTCACATAAAAACTATCAGGTTATTAACGAAACATTTACTGAAGGAGAACCACAACTCACAGATATGGCACAGGCCTGCCTCTGGCTGCTTGTCATTCAAGCACTTCAGCTTGTGACTGGATGATAGATTTTAGCTTACTGACCTGGACTGGAAGGGAGCTGTCAATAACTTATTGTTGAGTCTCAGCTTCCATATCATATTATATGCAATATTTTCTTCCCTCCCACAATATGATCATAGTAGCAGGTTGTAGCATACAAGAATAGTCCCAAAATCAAAAAATGTTAGCATCTGTCATTTTTCAATATCGATTGGTTGGTAGCCATGAAAGCATGAAACTGATCCTCTGCATTGTAGTTCTTGAAACATAGGTCCTAACTAGTATCACAACCATAGATAATGCCCACAACAATCAAATTAGTAGATCGGTTTTTTCTTGGTTGTGTCAAGTAGACTTCTAATATTTAAATTGTATTTATGAAATTATTTGGACCTTTTTGGAAGTCTTACAAGATTCACAAGAAATGCTGCAAGCTCAATATCACAATCGTAGATAATGCTTAGAGTAATCAAATTATTGGATAAGCTTTTTCTATTTCTTATTGTTTTGGCTAGACAAAACCTTATCCAAGTCTCTTACAGTCTTCAGCAAGGAAAATATCCATGGAAGCATATTATAATAATCACCTCTAGTCCCCTAACACTTTTGGAGAACTTGAAAGTTCTAAATCACTTGTTTAGCTTGTACCTAGCCTGTTGTTTTTGGTTAAGCTGGTAATATTCTTTGTAATTCACACTGCAATCCATTATCCAGCATGGAACAAGGTGAGCTAGTTTTATTTTCACCCACACCCTTGACTTGATATATTGACAACACGTGCACCAGTTCATTTACTGGCAACTGTGCTAACAAGCATGAAATATTGTCATTTTAGGAGCCTTGTCCGAGGAGAATTCATTCCCTCCATATCGTCACCATGATAATCACTGTTCCTTGCATGGGAGTCCGGCTCACTTGACAGTAACCCACATTGTTACATCTATTATTTATCTCATACCATTTAACAATAATATGTTAATTTGAGCTTAATTTTCAAGGATGTTTCATGTCTTATCCAACCCTGCAATGGATCTTATCTTATGCATCAACAATATATGGTTAGTATTTGATTGTAACATCTCCGCAAGTATTTAGATACATAATTTGAATATCAAAATATTTAAATAAACTTATCAACAGTTTGTGTATTAATTGGAAGAGCTGATCTCACATTTTATGTGTTCAATGCGTATTTTGTAAAATAAGCTTGAGGCAAGTGCCGGAACGTTTGTCATCCACCGATTCTTAGTGCCAATCTGATAGACTAAATAGTGTACTGGCCATATAATATTTACCATCCACCATTCAGGAAAAATAATCGTTCATGGCAGTCGTAGATTTTTCTTTGTTTCACATAGTGTGGATATGTTAATAAATTAAGACTTTTTGTCTTCAATGAAAAATAAAATATGGCTTGGCTATGGTAGCTGAATTCAAAGTATGACAATGCAGTATTACTTGTATTCTTAAAATTAATGAAATTGCCGTAGTACATATATTCTTAAAATTGAAGTGTTCAATGGTTTTCTTTTGTTGCGGCCCAAATATTTTCTACTGATCTTGCTCCAATGTATTTTCACTTGTCATTAATTGAATTTTCTTTTTGATGATTTCCATTAGTTCCCTCAATTAGACATCTTTACAATCTGGCAATGAAATATGATATTGCAAAATCATTTCACTGGAGGAAAAAATGAAATAGTTTCCTTAAGCAAGACCTGAAACCAAAATGTTTCTTTGATGTGCAACAATATGAATTCTATGTGGATTTTTAAATAGCCTGCCTGCTTAGTTTCTAAATTTTAATAGTTGATTTATAAAACTTCTTTTAGATATTCTGTACTATTTTTAAATTTAGTTGTTAATATCAAACCGAATTTTTTATAACATGCTTGGTGTCATTATAGCCTGCCTGCTTAGTTTCTAAATTTTAATAGTTGATTTATAAAACTTCTTTTAGATATTCTGTGCTATTTTTAAATTTAGTTGTTAATATCAAACCGAATTTTTTATAACATGCTTGGTGTCATTATATTGCATTGTCTTTGTGTAAGCAATGCATACAATTCTTTAAACTGGAGAATTCTATTCCTGACAATTTCACGTGGGCTTTTAGGGAAAAGCACTCTACGCTGCAGAGACAGATCGAGTCCGGATATGGGCAGAAAATCGTGCAAGGTTTTCATTTGATGATGCTATGGATCTCTACTCAGATGGTTCTTTGGTTTCTGTCTTCTCTTTCTCAATTGTATTTGCTTTCATTATTCTATCTAGCACTGGGAGTAGTATGTCTGGGACATAGCAGCAAATGGACAAGAAATAGTACGAATACACAATTTGATACAGGAGCTGCTAACAAAATCAGCTCGCCATTTCTTCATGTGAATTATTTTCCAGTTGAAAGAGGCACAATAATCGTTGTTGTAGAAATATATCTGAGATTAATGAATTGCATCTCAGATTCAGTTGTAATATCTTTTTAAAATTTTAAGGAGTACAAGCTATTTTATTATTGTTAATTGTGTTCATTTGGCTTGGGGTGAATGATTTGCCCTTAAGGTGTAATGTACAGAAGCACAGTAACGATTATAAGGGCTTTTGAGTTAATTTTAACTCTCATTTAATCATACTTGTGTTTTTGTTAAATATCATTGTAACAAGGAGCTCTTTCGTAACAAGACGCAAACTACACCTACAAGAAAGTAAATAAGGGGAATTCATTCGATCTAACATGATTGCATTATTTCAATTAGTGATATGCATGAAATTTCTGGGGTTGCTATATATATTTTTCTTTGTAGTAAGTTTGTTCATTGAACTGTATTGAAAGATGTCAGTATAGTTGTGTAAATAATAAATTGTTTAACAATAGCATAAACTGAACTTGAAACTCAGCTAGAACCCAATAAATAAAATATTCAACAGATGTATTCAATTGAGAAAATATGTGATCTGAAGTTCACCACTTTGTGAATGTAGTTTGTTTCGTTATCCACTTTCCTACATATGCAGAGGTCGAATTCCTTTCATTAAAAGAGACGACTTTCGTAGAGCATGACCAGTTTTTCTTCTCCTATGATCGCTACTCATTACAAAGTTTTGCTAGCTTGAGCGCACCTGCTCTCCATCGAGCTGGAATCGTCTTGATCTTATTAATCCCAACTTCTTTACATAGCTACACATCCGCGACACCTCTAGGGATTGTTTTTGGTTTTGAAGTTCAATTTGTGACTTCTGATTCGTTCTTTTTTAATATTGTATTATTTTTCTATTAATTTGTGAATTTTTTTGGCATATCTTTTTAATGGAATAGCGTTATTTACAAGCCTGGCAAAATGCTTTATTAAATGTGCTGAAACAATACCCGAGCTACTCGAAAAACAAATGTACAGTTTGGGCAGACGTATGAAAACCAACAAAATATGTATAGCCGGGATAGATGTATGAAAGTCAACCAGAGTGAATTCCTAACAGCATCCTACACTAATGAGAGTTTTGTGAAAACAGCCAATAAGAGAACATGCCCAACAATCTCCTACTTTAAAAGAGAATTTCCGGTTAACGGCGAATAATTATGTACTTTTAACAGTCTCTCTTCTTAAATAGGAAATAACAAATATTGTAGACAAAATCTTACACAAGGTGTTAATATATTTAAGTGGAGGAAAGTATCCAATGCTGAAAGTAACTCCACCAAAGAATTAAGGATTAACCTTTTCCAAAACAACAATGGTGAATTGAAGGCTTTTACGAGAACTTTGAGTGTCAAATATCAATATCTCCTCGTAGGACAGTTATCATCAGGTGTTTTGACATTTTAATGTTGATTTACATAGAAATGGGGTAAAATCTACAGACTTTCTTATGTTAATGCTAAAGCACTTAACAGAGAAATAGATTCAAGAAAAATCCTTTCGGAGTAGATTTAGTATCGAACCAGAAGTTTAATTGCCCTCAACCTACGTTAAAGCACAATATCAAAGTTTCAACATATTAAATAAAACTTTCTAACATTTAACATTTGTTTGGATAAACTAAGACAATATTTTTCATGCAAAATAAGTATATGACACCTCTATCTTATGTATTTAATATCTAGAAAGGTTAAAGTGGAGATCAAAACTTTAGATTACTGTAAGGGACTTAATATTGTGATCCTTAAATCTTTTTCATCTTAGCTGTCAACTTGGAACTTGGAGAGAATTAGACAATATATATGGTACAAAATAAGTACATAAGACCTCTATCTCAGTTTTTTATTATATAATATGAAGTTGAAGTAGATTTCTAAACATCAGATCGAACGAAGGGATCTGATTTGGTCATCCTAAAATCTCAATTGCCATTCAATTGATTTTTCTGTCTATTCTGATATCATATTGTAAAGTTTGGAAAAACTATATTTACAAAATAATTATTGAATAGAAATTCCTATTTTTAAATTGGTTGAATCAGATTTACCTGGGGTATTTAGCTTTTTTGAAGAATAAAAATTGAAGAAAATTATGAAAGAACAGGAGGATAAAATAAAGGCACATTAAATGTCAGGAGATAAACATGGATTTAATATGCGTCAGAAAAGTTGCTACTGCTCTTCAGAGATCTGAAACAAACCAACAAACATAACAAACCAAGCCGTTTCTGCTGTGACAACATGTTATCTTACATTAGACTGGGGAAAACAAACAATAGCTAAAACGGGTTCTCTATGATGTGTGGCCGTAAGGCCGCTTGAATCAACAAAGAGCAGGGGCGGGGGAGAGTGTTCGGTGGATCTGAACGACGCCCACTGGAATGGAAGGGCCAATGGAAGCTTTTCTCCACCATTTTCAAGGCGGTGGGATTTCAGGTCTGGGGGAGGAGGGCAGCTTCCACATGGAACATGGGTGTTCATATTCTTCTAGCATCAAGGGCAGCAGGATTAGTAGGATGAGTGGCAGTGCGCACCATCAATACTCTGTGTTTGATGGAATTGTTTCCTATTTCAGCAGCCCATCTGAGAGTTTCAATGCGTACCAGTGTTCGAGTCCCATGCCAGATGGAGGAGGGGATTTTGCTGCGACATATTTTAGTTTTAAGTTGTGTTTACGGTAGACACCAAAAATAATGTCATTCATTTATTTTTAAATACAATCCAAATTAATTTATCATAAATAAAATCTGTATCTTATTATGATTTTTATTATTATAAAAAAATTGTGGTTTATGAAATTTTAATAAAATATAATATATTTTTAATTTAAATTTGAGGCTATTTTATTTTTAGAATAATACATAATTGTGCAAAAAGTCTCTCGAAAATAATCTAATATGTTTTGTGGATTATATTGTCGAATTATTTTTTCTGTTTTCTTTCTTTACATTTCTTGTGACAAAAGCATACAAGAGTCAATAGACCCTTCATCTACAGTGAAGTTGAATGGCTCAACCTACAAGCTTGTAAGAAAAAAAAACCCTCGAAGTAATAATATATCTATAATTTTAAAGGAATGAAAATATAATTTATTTTATTAAAAAATGATTATATATATATATATATATATATATATATATATATATATATATATATATATTGACTCAGGGTCTCCAAGAGCTATTGTTATAATAGCATTTAATTGATGTATTAATATATTGTTTATGAATTCAAAAGAAATCATTAAAAATATTGAAAAAAGAGGGGCAAAAATTTATTAAGACAGAGAGGAATACAACAAGGAGAGCTCAACAAGGAGCTCGATCATGAGCAACAAGATCATCAAATTCTTGCACCATCTCAAAGGACAGTTGCCTCCTATCCCTAATATTCCAACCCAGATCATGACTAGAAGCCCATTTGGCTAAACAATCAGCAGTTCTGTTCCATTCACGAGGAATATACGTGAACCTAATAAATTGAAAAGAGGTAGAGAAGAGAATAATCTGCTTAACAACAGTGGCCAGCTGCCAACTAACATCCTCAAGCTCTTGCGAAGAAAGCATGTTCACCACCACCTGGGAATCAGACTCACAGATTATCTTATTCCATCCTTGCAAACAACACTGTTCAACAGCATATAAAATAGCCTGAGCTTCCATGAGATTGTTAGTATAATCACCCTTATGAACTGAGAAGAAAAATTTAACATCCCCAGAACTAGAACGAGCCACTCCACCAATACCAGCAGGGCCAGGATTCCCATGGGAAGAACCATCAGTGTTAATTTTCAGAACTCTACAGGGAGGAGGAGTCCAGTGCCCATCCCGGTTAACCCGACCCTTCCTCTGATGGTGAAGCTGCCTGGACATAGAAGGAAACCTATGAGCTGCAACCCCATCCTGAAGATGAAAATTGAGGCGATTACAGATAGCAAGATCAACCGGATCCATACCCCCATCAAGCTCACACTTCACAAGAATAGTTTCTTGAAGAGAATGTGATATTTTCCACCAAAGATGCAAAACACCAAGCCGAACATCTTGGAATATGCGACGATTCCTCTCCAACCAGATATGCCAAAGCATGAAAGATGGGCTAGCAATCCAAGCAGCATGGAGAGAAGAAGACTTGGAGGGAGCACTACCCAAGCGGGCCCAGAACTCAGGCAAAGAGGAAGCATGCCGACAAGAGCAACCCCAAGCACTCCACCAAAGGTGCCATATTTGAATAGAATAGGAGCAATGGAAGAATAGATGGGAGACAGACTCCTCTCCATGACCACACAAAACACAATAAGCGGGGCCCTGAAATCCACGTTTGCAAAGATTATCCCAGGTAAGACAACGGTTGTGAGCCACTAGCCACATGAAAAAATTGCACTTGGACCAAGAAACTTTATTCCAAACTTGCTTCCACCAAGGGACCTCAGCATCCCCAAATAATTGTCTAGTTATCTCCTGATACCCAACAGAGACATGATATTTACCAGACAAGGTACCGCCCCAAGCCAAAACATCTGGACCAAGCAAAGAAGAACACTCTCTAGAGGCCAGAATTTGAGAAAGCTCCTGACGATCCATGTCTGTACCACCAGGAGGCCAATCAGAAGAATGCTTCCATCTGTAACCAACAACAGGTCCCAATTGATAAGGAGTCTTGTAGTGAGCCACTTTATCCCATCCAGCGGCAAGAAAAGAGTCACAAAGAGGCTGAAGATGAGGGTATATGGATAAAATGGAAGGGAATCCATCCCAAGCATAAGACCAAAACAAAGCCTGAGAACCTCCTTTACATATCTAGAATAGACCCCTCTTCACCAACATCGCACCTGTCTTCAAAGTATGCCAAACCATTGAGCCACGACCTTCAAGAGGAAGTGTAGAAACAGAGCAAAGATCAACACCATGAAAATATTTATGAGTGATAATACGAGCCCAAAGTTGATGTTGTCCAGAGCACCATCGCCAATAAAGTTTAGCAGCCAAAGCTTGATTACTCAAGAGAGCAGATCGAAGACCAAGACCACCCTCCTTTTTAGGCCTACAAACAGTTTCCCAATTAACCAAGCTCCATTTAGTACTACACGAATTACCACTCCAAAGGAATTGTCGAGAAAGAGAATCAAACTCCTTGAGAAAGTAAATAGGTGCAGCCTGAACCATGCTTCTATAAGTAGGAAGAGCTTGGATAACAGCTTGAAGAAGAGTAACCCGAGCAACAGTAGAAAGCCATCTATGAGTCCAATGATTTACCTTATCCTGAAGCTTGGTAATCAAATTTTGTTAGAAGAGACGTGGCTGCCTGGAAACAACAATAGGAATGCCAAGATAAGTCAAAGGAAGTGATCCAATCTGAAACTGTAAGATACCAACAATCCTGTGCTGGATAGAATCAGGAGTGTTAAAAAAGTAAATGGAAGATTTGTGCTCATTAACTTTCTGGCCTGAAGCTGCCAAATAAACGTCCAAAGCATGTCGAAAGGCTTCAGCTTCCTTGATCCTAGCAAGACCGGCAAGAGCAGAATCATCAACAAATTGAAGATGGGAAAGAGAAGGTAAGCCATTACCCCACCGCCAGCCTTGAATAGAATTCTGGGACACCTAATGCTTAATGAATCTGCCCAAGCCTTCAACCATGATGATGAATAGATATGGGGAGAGAGGGTCACCCTGGCGGAGGCCTCTAGAAGCACCAAATAGTTGAGAAGGTTGACCGTTAATAAGAACAGAAAAAGATGCAGAAGTAACACAACTCATAGTCCAACTCACCCAGTCAGAGCTAAATCCAAAAGAAAGAAGAATACTCCTTAGGAAGCTCCATTTAACTCTATCGTAGGCCTTAGCCATATCCAGCTTAACAAACATGGCTCTCTCCCTTGAAGTAGCCATAGAGTGAATAACCTCAGTAGCAATAACCACCCCATCCAAAATTTGTCTGCCAGCAACAAAACCACCTTGTTCTTTTGAGATAATAATGGGAAGCCACCTTTTCATTCTCTCAGCAATCAACTTAGTAATAACTTTGTAAACCACATTACATAAGGCAATTGGTCTAAAAAACTCCAATTGATTAGCACCCTCTCTCTTAGGAATAAGAGTCAAGAATGTATAGTTTCAAAGCTCGAAGCATCTGCTTGCTAGCATAGGATTCTTTAACCACCTCCAACAAATCATGATTAATGATGTCCCAAAATTCTTGAAAGAATTCAACTGGAAAGCCATCAGGACCAGGAGCCTTCCCCTTAGGCATGCCAAGGACCACCTCCTCCAGCTCTTCCAAAGAGATTGGACGCATGAGATAATCATTCATTTTCTGAGTGATAAGGGAAGGAATACAGGACAAAATAATATTTTCTTCATTATCAGCAGGAGGAGAGTCCTCAGAGAAGAGGGTAGAGAAGTACCAAATAGCCTCCTGGAACAAAGCTGGCAAGGAATTTAGTTGGATACCTTGAGAATTAACCAAAGAAGAGATAGTGCTCTGATTCCGGCGAGATTGCACTGTTTTATGGAAAAAGACAGTGTTTCAATCACCTTCCTGGAGCCAATCAACTCTAGCCTTTTGCTTCCAAAAAATTTCCTCTTGAAGTTCCCATTCTTCTAGAGCTCTAGAAGCAAGGGATTCAGCCTTGCCAAGATCCTCTGAGAAACCTTGATCTCTAATCTCCCTTGTGATGACATCAAGATCTTCTTGAGCAAGCCTCTTCATATAGTGAAGGTTCCCAAAGCATTGCCTATTCCATATCCTGAGCTTCCTTTTAACATATTGAAGCCTTTTAGAAAATGAGAACATTGTAGTACCATATGCAGGAGCACCATCTTTCCACCAACAGAAAACAAAATCACGAAGAGAGGAGTCATGAAGCCACATCAACTGGAACTTAAAAGGAGGATGCTTCGGAACACAAGCCCCTATAGAAGAAAATTTGATTGGCCAATGATCTGAACCCCTCCAATCAAGGATTTCTGAAGAGATAGAAAGGGTGCCACTAACCCAGAAGCAAGAAACAAGAAATCTATCCAGACGTTCTAAGATAGCAGCAACACCAGTCTTGCGATTATGCCAAGTATAGAGACCATTAGAAGGCTTAACATCAGAGAGATGCAAAAGAGATATGTGTTGCCGAAGAAGAGCAGAAGAAGGCCCCAATCTAGCCAAACCACCATGCTTCTCCTCCAGACTTAAAACTGAATTGAAGTCCCTTGCTAACACCCAAGGATGATAAGGATGACAATTTCTAACATATTGAATATGTTCCCAAAGTTCCTCCTTTCCCGCAAGATCAATAGGTGCATACACATTAGTAACCATGATTACCTCTCCTGAGTCTAGAGCAGAAGCTACCATAGAGAGAGCTGAGCGAGAAGACATCCAGCCAAGGGGAGAAATTTTTTGAGGATCCCAAAATATAGCTAAACCACCAGCACTGCCTGTTGCCCCAACACACTGGCATTGGCCACGAGACCAAATACTAGAGGCATGTTGGACCATAGACTCCACAGAGAGCTTAGTCTCTTGGATACAAAAAACATTAGGACTATGATCAACCACCAAGTTATGAATAGCCTTTTGTCTAGGGATGCTATTCAACCCCCTTACATTCCATGAGAGAATAATCATCATTGGGTAGAATTGGGAAAATGAGAATCCAAAGGTTTCACTGAACCAGACTCAATCAGTATATCTCCTGTGAGTTTAATCTTCTCTTGGTCTGTTTTGCGCCCACTCCTTAGAGGGGGAGTAAAAGAAACCCGCTTAAAGGGTCGAGGCATCAACCCCAAGGGGAGAGGAGATCCCTTGCCCTTACTTGATGGTAGAACATCGTTAACCAAGTCAGCCAAAACAACATCATTATCCTCCAACACTGCAGGAGTCACTAGAGCCTCTGTCACAGGAGCTACAGGGACCTCACAGTTCTGATATACTACAACTTGGGATGCCCCACAAGCATCATTAGGAACAGATCTCTCATCTGGGAAAACTGGATCAGAAGAGATAGGAGGAGGAATACCCTCCTCTAGAACCATACTATCCAGCACCTCAAAGCGGTTAAAACCTGAATTAGATAATCTTTCTTTCAAAGGCCTCTTTTGACCACGTCCCTTAGCTCGAGGGCGAATAGGGGTAAATCCATCCTTATCCTGCATTTGAGGCTTACCCTTACCTATAGCATCTTGTAGATTCATCCCCTTGGCAGTATTAGCCATTTGAGATCGTCCTTTCCTTGTAGTATCTACCAAACCACCAGCATTGCCAGCTGTAGAACCATCCACTCCTTCGAAACTTGAGTTACGGGGGCATTGACACTGTAAATGACCATACTCATGACAAATCCGACAGCGAAAAGGGAGGGATTCATAATCTAACTGCTGCACCCAAGAAGAATCCCCTAGACAAATTTCCAAAGAATCTGGTAATGGGTTATTCAAATTAATTTCAACACAAATTCTAGCATAAGAAATAACCTTTTTATCGAGGGATTGATGTGCGATCGCAGCCGGCTTCCCCAACAAAGCAACAATTTGTCGAAGGATGTCTTCACGCCAAAATTTCAAGGGAAGACGAGGCAAGCGAACCCAAACTGGCACTGTTGAAGGGAGATCCTCAGCAGAATTAAAACCTGAATGCCAAGGTTTGACAAATAACCCCACATGGTTGTAGAAATAAGGGCCTCCTTCAAAAACATGATCACGATCAGACATGCAAGAGAATACAACAAAAAAATAACTATTCCCTGCCAACATAATCTTCATATCACCTTCCACCTGCCATGAGCGACGGATCCATGCCTCAAGAGCGGATAGGGAAATCCGGATTCTAAGAAATTTGCATATCAAAGCATGCTTGGTCCAATAATCAATGTCCTCCATTACAGCCGTTGGAGGAATAACCAGAACAGGGCGATCATGGCTACGCAGAAAATGACCATTAACTTTTTTCAGCTTGGAGCTCTCCCTTGAATAAAACGATTCAGATTGCATTGCATGCATAGTTGGAGAAGAACCATCTGTTCTCACCAACGCAGAAGAAATCTCAGGCCCTGCCATGCAAACAATAAAACCCCAATCCAAAATTGACTGCAGAAGATTTCCAAAAACACCCACGCAAATTATGTCTAGTAGCTAGCAATCCAAACAGAACAGAAAAAGTAGTAAAGATCAAACAACAAGAACAGGCTAGGGGAAAAACCCTAGCCCAGCCGGCAGCCAACGCTTCTCCACATAGCCATATCATTAAAAATATTAATTTATATTTAATAATTTAGATTTTATACATAATTAACAAATCTATATTGTAATTATATATTTTTCAACATAATGAATTGTTTTTAATATAATATATGGTATTTTTAGTGTTCTTTCAACTTTTTAATAATTAAGTGCCAACTAATTTTTATATGCATAGTTTGCTAGATGGAAATGTACAACTTAATGTTAAGCATACTCATTTTCATATACTATTCAGAATTCACAACAATCCTCTATATTTCCCCCATTTTAAAGATTGTTTTACACAATAGGTAGGGACTCATGCTCACACAGAGCTCTTCTTTATCCAACATCAATCAATAATTGTAGTCATGTGGACATTTAGTTTGTTGGACAAGTAATGTCAATTTCAACATCCTTTGTGACGAGTGCATTTTTAAAGATTGTTATATGATTTGTATAGATTTTCTTACTCATCTTACAGTGTTCTTTTAAATTAGTAAGAGGACAAAGGCAAGATTAATTATTATTAGTATTTATTAAGCTCAAGTAGACTCGAACCCAAGACCTCCCAAATAAGAGGCTCACAATTTACCATTGTGTTGTAGGTTCTTGCCTACTCATCTTACAATGATATATATATGCTCTTACAAATATTTTACAATACATTCCAAATAATACTAAATAAAGCCAATGCTATACAAGTTCACAAGGTGTGCAAAATGTAACATTCTCACAAATGTATATATTGTAAAACAATATTTTTATTTAAAACTGAAGTCATTTTAAGGAATCTTAAAATCCTTCTTAAGTGGGATACCTTCTTCCACGAGGCTTAATATTCAGACCACACTAAAAATATTAAGAAAATACAATGTCATTTTGATTTACAAACTCTCTTTGATGACAATATTTGGTTAGTACTATTTAATGCCAATTAGGAAGTTGACTGTTAATTCTATAACTTTGAAATCATTTTGGTCTGATGGTACAGATTGTAAAAATCTGATTATGAATTCAATGTCCTACTAATGATAGGCTATATAAATATTTGTCTTGTCTTAGTTGAAATTGACGTCTCCTTTTGGATAATTTTGATAAGTCTAAACTTAGTCAAATTAGTTAGGTTAAACACTAACTAAAGATTTTCTCCTTTGGATGCAGATTTCAAGGAAAATATTCACAACCGACCTAGATAGGGACATGTCTCTTCTAGGGACGTGCCCTTTGATTGCATATTTATATAGGGTGTAGTTGTAGATAAAGGAAACAAAATACGACATAGTTTGCTCCTTTAAACAATATTGCCCCAAAGGAGTACTTGTAGCTATAAAACAATTCTTGAATAATATTTATATTATTGGTATCACTTTATTGAAGTCTGATTATAGAAGATCATCAACAACAATCATCAAAAAAGGTGTTATCTCAATCTGATTCCTAGTAAAATTTGTAGAAACTTTACATGGTATCAAAGCTCTTGTAGTCAAACCTAGGCTTTGCAAATTGACAATTAAACTTTATATATCTAGCAACATCCTTCTATCTTCAATGGCAAGCATAATCAGACTCGAGGACATGTTTGATGGGAAAGAACACTTCGTTGCTTGGAATCTCATAATTATGATGATTCTTGAAGACAATGATGTGAAACATTTTGTTGATTCAACATCCAAGCAACCTGATGTTGAACCTAATAAAACTATTTGGAGTTAAGGAAATAGGAAAGCCATGCAGATCATATTAGATGGAGTGAAAAATGAAATAGTACTTATTCTAATAAAACATCAAACAACATTTTATATGATGAATACATTATTAAATGCATATGAGGTTAACAATGTGACTAGAACCCTTACACTAAAAATGAAATTAAATCATATATAGAAAAAGAAGGGGGAATCTATGAACTCTTACTTCCTAAGGGTGGCTAGTCTAAGAGATGAACTTGCACGTATAGGGACCATAACTGAAGACAAGGAACTAACACTTATGGCTATAGATGAGTTACTAGATTCATGGGAAACATTCTCACGAGGAGTAAGTGCTAGAGATAATCTTCCAGACTTCAATAGGCTTAAAGGAGGCTACCTGCAAGAAGAAACTAGGAAACTTAAGAAAGGAGGAAGATTGAAAATCAAAGATGAAAACCTTGATGTTCTCAACACAAATTCATATAAAGGTAAGAAGAAACACTTCAATAAGAAGAATGGTAATCTAAAGAATGACAAATCTAAGAAAGATCTATCCAAAAAAATAATGCTTCAAATGTGAAAAATTTGGACAATGCAGATCTAATTGCCCTAAGAATACAAAGCAACAAGTAAACTGTACAGACATTACTAGGAAAGAAGATAACTATGATCTTGAGAATTGTGTATTGTATTCTGCACTATCAAATGAAGTATCAAGCAAAGCATGGATAATCGACAGTGGATCATCTTGAACATTATAGGATAGAAAGAAGCACTAGACTCTATGTTAGAAGAATTTTATGGTGAAGTTATCATCGGTGACAATTCAAATCATTCAGTCAAAGGAATTGGGAATTGCACCTTGAAACTAAAGTCGAGTTATTCTCTACATCTCAAAGGAGTACTCTATGTACTAGGAATAAAAAGAAATCTAATCTCGATTACAACACCTGAAGATGATGGACATAATGTTCCATTCATGGATGGTAAAGTAATGACCTAGTTTAAGAACTCTTCATTTAAGAAATCAAAGTTGATTGGTCAAAGAAAGAGATACTTGTATGAATTAAATACATAAACTTGTCAACCTATTCAAGCCTTAATTCGTGACGCTATTGATATAAACAAAACATGGAACAAAAGGTTAAGAAATCTAAATTTTAAAACCTTATCAAATATGGAGAAGCTGGTCATTGGTTTAGCTAAGTTGAAAAAAATCACTCAAGCATTTGCAAAGGATGCGAACATCAAAAGTCCATTTGAAAAACTAACAATGTTTTGGAATTAATCCAAACAAATTTATGTGGACCTATGTCTATTCCTTATCTTGGAGGATTTCTGGTACCATATATTTTTTATAGATGAATTCTCTAGGAAAACTTGGATTTACTTCTTAAAGTGTAAAGAATAAGAAGAAATCCATAAGAGATTTAAATAATTCAAAACCTTAATTGAAAACTTATCAGGACATGAAATTAAAATTCTTAGGACTGATAATGGAGGGGAATATACTTTGGATTTGTTTAAAGATTTTTGTAAAGAAGCAATAATTAAGAGGGAATATATTGTTCCTTATAACACGCAAAAAAATGGAGTAGCAGAAAGGAAGAATAGAACAATTATAGAAGTAGCAAGAGCTATGATATTTGATCAAAATGTAGAATATTATCTTTGGGCAGAAGCCTTAGCTTATACTGTTATATATATTCAAAATAGAAGTCCTCACTCCTAGCTTAAATATAGAACTCCTGAAGAAGTCTTTACTAAGGTTAAGCCTAGTACAAGCCATCTTAGGATATTTGGCTGCCCAATATATACACATATTCCAAAAGAAAAGAGAACTAAGTTAGAACACTTCGAGAAGAATGGTATTTTTGTAGGGTATAGTGAAACATCTAAAGCATATAGGATTTTCATACCTGGTCAGAATAACATTGAGCTTATTAGAGATGTAATATTATTTGAAGAAGATTTAGCATTCCAAAGAGGCCTAAGCTCTGGAGAATCCTCTCCCTTACCTAAAGAAAATACTGAATCTAAGTTTTAGAGGGAGAATATTGAAGAAATTGAAGATGAAATTCAAAATCTTAAGCTTGAAGAAACTAAAAATCCAAAGAAAATACCACTTTGGGCCATTAAGACAGTAAAGGAAGCACAAGACTTCACTACACCATCTGGAACCTTCAAAGAAAGCAAAAGACCCAAAAGATTTTCTAGTTATGCAACAAACATGAGTGATTTATCTAAATCAAAACCAGCCAATATTTCAAATGCTATTAAACATACATCTTGGAAGGATGCTATGATGGAAGAATACCAATCCATTATTAAGAATGATTGGGAAATTGTTCCAAGACCTGAAGGAAAATCTATTGTTTCTTCTAAGTGAATATTTATAATCAAGCATGCTGCTGATGATAGCATTGAAAAATATGAAGTCAAATTCATAGCTAGGGGATTCTTTCAAAAAGAAGGAATTGATTATGAAGAAACCTTTGCTCCTATTGTTAGATACACCTTTGTAAGAGCAGTCCTAGCTATTGCAACATCAAAGGGATGGAAAGTACATTAGATAGATTTAAAAATAATATTTATGAAAGGAAAGATAATAGAAAGAGGTATATTTGGAACAACCTAAAGGATTTTGAAACTCATAACCCTAAAGCTTTTGTTTGTAGACTCAAGAAAGCTCTCTATGGGCTTAAATAGGCTCTAAGGGCCTACTGTGAAAGAATTGATAAGTATCTCACCAGTTTAGGACTCTTAAAGAATGAAGTTGATCCATATCTCTATTATAAAAAGGATAAAGATTATATGATAATATTGATACTAGATGTTGATTATTTACTAATTACAGATGATGATCATCTTATAGATCAATGCAAGAAAAATCTAATTAGAGAATTTGAAATGAAAGATTTAGAACTCCATTACTTCCTAGGACTGAACGTATGGTAGAATTCTGATAACATCATACTTAATCAAGGAAAGTATAGATTAGATATCTTGAAGAGATATGGAATGTGGAACTTCAAACCTATGCCTTTTCTAGAGGAGACTAATCTACATAAACTTAAGGAAGCAACATCAGAATCACCTTTCAAAGAGTGGTAAATACAAGACTTGATATTTTCTATGTTGTTAATGCCTTAAGTTAGTTTATGTGTGAGCCAAAGGAGATTCACCTAGTTTGATTAAACACATTATGAGATACTTATAAGGCATGCTTAACCCTGGGCTCAAATATGAGAAAGTTGACTTGGATGTGATTAAACGCATTATGAGATACTTATAAGGCACTCTTAAACTTGGGCTCAAATATGAGAAAGTTGACTTGGACTTACATGGATTCTTAGACTTAGATTGGGGTGGAAGTGTTAATGATAGAAAAAGAACTTCAAGATATTGTTTTAGTTTAGGATCAACAATGATATCATGAACTTGCAGAAAGTAGTCATTAGTAGCATAAAGTTCCACAGAAGCTAAATACATTGTAGCAACTATGGCCTCTTGAGAAGCAGTTTGGCTAAGAAAGTTACTTGTGGTATTATTTGGTGAACCCATGAATCCTACTTTTATTCATTGTGATAATTAGAGTTCCATCAAGCTTTCTGTGAATTCAATTTTCCATGACAGGTCCAAGCATATTAAAATTCCTTACCATTTTGTAAGAGATGTGGTAGACAAGAATACTCTAAAATTATAGTACATTTGCACTTCATATCAGACATTAGATATTCTTACCAAACCTCTCTCTTGAGTGAAGATAGATCACTTTAGGAAAATACTTGGTATGGTTGAATCATAAAATATTTGTATTCTTTAACTTATTAATAAAATAATTTTTATTGATAGGCTATTGACTATTATGGGCTTCACCAGTTGTATTCATTATTTAAGAGGTGACGATATCTGAGAGAATGAGCGCTTTATAAAAAACGTTACGAGAGATGATGATCTCTTAGATAATGTGTTAAATAGTAGAGAACTACTGTTAGATCTAGACGAGTTCAAGATCACATTGTGATATAGACAATTCTATGCCTATAAGTCACAACTTGGATAAAGGAAGAATTTAATCATTCTCTTGATTTTATTCTGTGAATTGGTAGATCCTAACTCAGGATCATATTGTGATATAGGCTTGCCAGTACCTATGAGTCACAACTTGGATAAAGGAATAATTTTCTAAATTTTACCTTGTATATTGCATTCCATGCAATATCATTATCACTAGTATGAATGATGCAATATCATTATCCCTAGTATGAGTGATAAGTCATATCACAGGTATAGTAATATGACATAGTATCATTTGTTCATGAAACCACATGTTTAAAAGATTTAGATAGATATAGAGTGTCCATCTATGCTTATTCATCTTAATTGATGATGCTAGATATGTTATCTCTCAATATGATTATCAAGTTAAGAGGGAGTGTTAACTAAGTAACTTCAAAATCATGCCAGTATGATGGTACAGATTGTAGCTCATTATGAATTCAATGCCCTACTAATGATAGGCTATATAAATATTTGTGTTGTCTTAGTTAAAATCAGTGTCTCTCTTGGATAATTTTGATAAGTCTAAACTTAGTCAAATTAGTTAGGTTAAATGCTAACTAAAGGTTTCTCCTTTGGATGCCAATTTCAAGGAAACTATTCAAGGCCAACCTAGATAGGGACATGTCTCTTCTAGGGACATGCCCTTTGGTTGCATATTTATATAGGGTGTGGTTGTAGATAAAGGGAACACAATACAACATAGTCAACTCCTTTAAACAATACAACCCTAGATGAATACTTGCAGATATAAAACAATACCAGAATAATATTTATATTATTGGTATCACTTCATTGAAGTCTAGTTATAGAAGATCATCAAAAACAAACATCAAAGAAGGTATTATCTCAATCTAATTCCCTTAAGAATTTGCAAAAACTTTACAATGACAAGCTATATTCTGTAACAAGAAATTTCACACAAAAAGACTATTAAAATAATGTACGATTTGTCCACACTTTCCATTACCATCTTCCTACTATTTTGATAAATTTTAGTGGCCTAACAAGGGGGTTGACTCTTAGATAACCAAAAAACAAATGCCTCAAGAGATAAATGAAACATATACATAGTTGTTGGCTATTGCAAGTCAAGAATCAACAACAAGGTCAAGAACACACCATTAACATCACACTAGCAACACAACTAGTAACTCACATCAAGAGTGGGAAGCCAACTTGCTAACAATAGGGGGAGGAGAGTGAGAGGTAGGGTGACTCTTCCTTTTCTAGCAAACAAATGTTTAAGTGACACTATTACTGAGGAAATCACCAATGAGAACAAAGCCCCTAGTATGGGACCATTGACACCAATAATAAATTCTTGGTAATATTTTTCATCAATTAACAAAGGCTATAGAATATTAGAAGCAACATTCATAGTAGGGTCTTTGCAGTTAAAAGGGAGTGCACTAGTAGCATGAGGTGGGATCAAACCCATCTAATTAGAGGAGGTAAAAATAGTAGGAGCATCACCTTGGAGGAATCATCATCATCAAATTGTTAAAGGAGGCTTCAGAGGTTGACTCAAAAGCTCAAACTATCAAATGAGTATCAGTTATATCCTTCCACCATGTAGAACCGCCTTTATGATGCAAAGAAGAGAGTAGATTGTAGCAAGATGACTAGAAAAGAAGCACTACCAGCATCAAAAGTGGAGGCCCTCATAATTTAGCGATTTTCTCCCAGACATTTTCGCCAACCATGAGAACCACATCCCTCAATAGTGGTGTAGAGATATCTATATCAACCAAAATTCTAGCAAAAGTAGACCTACCTAGAAAATTCATAGCCACATTCTCCTTCAAGAAATTATTATGGAAATAGAGCTTCTAAAAGACTCAAAGAAAGAAATCTCCCAAAAAAAGTGGAAGACAGGGGAGATGAACCCACACTAGGCACAAAATAAATAGTTCATTAAATGGGTCAAAGGAGACTGTCCAAGGTTTAGCCAAAAGAGAGAGACTCTTCCAAACCCACAAGTTTCTCAACACTAAAGTATGATCTCTAGAGGAAGAAGACACAACAATAAAAAATACCTTTTCATAAGGGAAAAGCTCAATGTTTCCAAAGAGTAAGGGTTTCTATGATCTTGTCTCTCAATGATGTAGATCCTAAATGAAAGGCCAAACATCAATGAATCTACTAACCAACTCATGATGCCGAAATAAATCAATAACCACTAAATCTTCCAAACATTATATAAATGAAGAAATACAAAATAGATCATTTCAAGATTGTTGACACAACCCACAATTTACAAAGGAGTGCATAAAAAAATGTTTGATCCACTAATAAATTAAATCACTTCTTGGGATTTTTTAAAACAATAGTAAACAAAACTAGTTCAAGGAGAAGCACAACTAATAAGAAAACCTAACTAAAAAAGGCATTCCATGATTAAATTAATAACAATTGAGCTAGAGACCATCATTATGTTTGGTACAAATATAATATAAATTTGACACAAGTTTTAGTTAATAACAACTAGCCTACAAATAGTAAATCTTTTTGCTTCTATGTAAATCATTATAGTTGGTAAAAGCATGATAGAAATTTCTCATGGGGTTAATTAACATGGAATTGTTCCAGGTGAAGACAACATGTACAATAATATCATCTAATTTAGAAATAGGGAGTTATCTTAATATATGACACATAATTATGAGTTGTGTACCATTGGTTAATTTTTAGTGACAATACAATGCAACCCCTACGAGGTGAGACATTAACAACATTCCAAGAAGAAATGAACCACATTAGATACATCCTTATTGACAAAATAAGATTCATAGTGCAAAAGACACTCTTCAGAATAAATAGTCATCTATGTGAGGCCTTTCCTCATCAACAAATGTAGAGCATCGATAATATTATTTGGTAGTCTAGAACAACTACCACATGTCATAGAAAAATCAATCTAAACATCAAACTCAAATGCCAAGTTGTTGTGGGACCAATTCACGATAATTGTTATTTTTCAAACAATATTTTGACAAGAAGGTGAATGTAGAACACAAATAAAGTTTCTTCAACTACTACAAAATATATGAGATACAAACCCAACACAAGTGAATTAGGGAATCCTAATGACGCATGTAGATGTAACCTAAAAGAAACTAAGAACAAATAATTTTATACCTATATGTACATATGTTTGCTACTAATGGTTCACTAAGATTACATAGTAGAAGGTTATTGAAGTTATTAATCCATTCGGTCACAACATGTGCACCAACAAATCCCATGAGTGGAAACAATACTATAACAAACCTTGAGCAACAAGAAAATAATGCACTCCTTAGAAAAGAACAATGCATTATTCTTACAATGAACATATAGATAGAGACAGGACTTTTTAATGGAGCCCTTAGTAAGATTATTGACATAGCTTATAGACCAGGTTATAAGAAGCGATGTATGTTAGACAATGTTTTGATAGTCATAGTAGGTCACCATGAAACCATCAAGATTAAAAAAGTGTACCAATAGTACTTGTACAATTAGGCAATTGGAGACAACTCTCACTCATGATGTCATGGACTATTACTATTCACAAATCTCAAGGGATTACACTACAAAAGGTAACGATTGACATTAGCCCAAATAGAGAGGCAATGAATAATATCTAAAACTATGTCTAGAGTGAAATCATTATATAGTCTTCATATTTAACTAAATCTCTCTTTCGATAGGTCCTCAAAAATTTTAAATAACCCATATGCAATTATAAAGAAAATGAAGAAATTTTGCCTAAAATAGATGACACTCCGAACAAAGTGTAATTATTTCATGCATATAGAATATTGAAGATGAAATTATTTCACCAAATGTTTTACTAGATTTATGAAAATATTATAATCAAACTTTCCATAAAAATAATTTCACCCAATGTTTTACTACGTATGAAAAATATTTCTATCCAAACTTTCCATATCGGTTATACAATCACATCATTTATTAAATTTAAAATATTATCAGTATAACCATTACACCGCTTAAAGATGCAAGTGCTAATTTATATTATTTGTATAAAAATGAGTCAATTCACGCATTCTCACAATCGGTTATAGAACAAGTTCATTTAATTTGATGTAAAGAAATGAAGTCGCAAATGCTTATAGACATCTTGTCTTGTACACCAATAATTATGTATACCAAAATATCTCACATACCAGTTCTTGACAAATTGTAGGTGTCACATCAAACCATTTACAACATTGAGGTGTTTTGTTTTTCATTTTCAGGAGTTTGTTAAAAATAGTTGCAAATGGAGTGGTACTTTAATGGTGTGCACATGAGAATAATCAAAAGTTATGTACAGTCAAGTCAATTCACACATTTCTTGAAGAGATCAAGTCAAACTCCCCAAGTGAGAGGAAATAAGGTCGCAATTGCACACATATAAATTATAAATATACTTAACCTTCTAAAATAATACACATGCTTTCCTAACCAACGTACCAATTATTAGTGCCTGCCTTATCTATAAGGCAGGGAACTAATGTTCTCGATTGCCATCCACTATTAATTTTAATAATCAAAGTGACTTTATTGATAAGGTTTTTCAAATGGTTTATTTTTAAATTAATTTTTAAATATTAATTTCCTATTTTTGATTGGGTGGTCCCTATTTACCTAGGCATAAAATTAATTCATCCACGATACCAAAAATTACTCAAATTAAATTTTGGAATCTTCTTGAAATCTCTGAAATGTTATTTGAAACACCATGAAATGTTTTTCAAATTTGTAAGCTTAGCTTGGGTTTCCTCTGCAACGGAGGAAAGACAATTGCTTACCTGTAGTCTCAAATTACATCCAAGTGCCTCATATACCCCTACTAGTTTTTGGTTGAATGATGTATAACTGCTCGAACATTATCCTGGTCTGTTGCATCAACTGGAATTAGATTTTTTTCGAGAAAAGAAAAAATATTGGATGTGCACATAGTAATAGTGTAATGCATATGATGATTATATTCTTATCTAGAAAATAAAAAAATATTGGATGTGTACATAGTGTTAGTATAATGCATATGATAGAATGAATTTTTATGCTTGAATTTCGAAGGGAAGTTTGCATGACAATGAACCGCAGAGGATCTTCTTGGCTCTGCTGATGAATAATCAACTGGAAAAAATGGATTTACTATTTCTCATATTGCAAACATTGGACTACCATAATTGGAGACAACATTAAGCGAATATGATATACACAAAATAATAGAGCATACGAGAATTCACCATCTCTGTTGTATGCATGTCAAGCTTTCTATACATTTTTGCATATCTATAATGACAGGTAGATTGATGTATGCCTGCCTCTTCTATAATGAAGTAGAATAGAAAATATTAGCTAGAATACTCAATTTCAAGCAACGACTTGGGGCACGACAGGAAGGATTCTGGGTCAAATTGTTGGTCTTAGATTGGTTTTGACAATTGAGTGTCAACACACTTAACCAATTTCAAGTTGATGCCAAGTACACTATACATGCTGAGCTACAATATGTGCCAAGCTAGAAATTCAATAGGTTCCAAGTGAACTTTAGGTGCTGAGCAAGTATAGGTTGCCGAGCAAAGAATAGATGTCGAGTCACTATAGGTTCCAAGCAAAGAATAGATGCCGAGCAAGACAGAGTTACTGTAGGAGCCGAGTGAGTCAAAAATCCTATATGTGTCGAGCATTAGTAATAAGTAAGTGCTGAGTAACACATAATCAACAAATGAGTTTGTGACTTCATAAACTTAGATGTAAACCATTTTTGAACCGACTCAAGATGAATCTTAAAGATAAGATCAAATCTTTTGCATTTCCTATGTAATAATCATGCAACCAATCAGAAAAATGGAGAAAGCATGCAACCAATAGGAAAAGTGTAAAGATTTGAGTAGGAAAAGAAGATCATGGATTGATACCTAACCCTAAGTCTTCAAAGCCTTTATAAGGAGGTCAATACCCCATAATTCAGATATGAAAAAGAGAGTGAATTGCATGGAATGCATGAGATAATGTTAGTAGGGGTGTAAAGACCTAAAAGTTGAACAACATTGCAAAATTCAGTTGGTCAAAACAAAGCATCAGGGTTTGGCATAGAGATTAGATCAGGAAGGCTCAAAACAGAGTGAGAAGAACAAGGATTTGGAATCAACAATTAAGGATTGTAAGTCATTAGGTCAATACATTCTAATACTCTCTAGCATTTGTATTAGGAATGAAAATCCTATTGAGATTGGTTTGTTTAACAACCATGTTGCAAGCCTTTATCAAGGTGATAAATCCTTTAACAGGGTAACATTCCAAGTGAGTGTTTGTAAATCCTTTAGATAGGACACTTTTAACAGAGTGTAAAGCCTTTAATACGATAGGTCTCTCACAGGGAAAACCATTGGAGGTGGTCAAACTTATATTGTTGCAGTGACAATTTGTGGGTGTCATCCCCACCCTAGTTTTACCTTCTCATTCTGGAGGGTTTCTAGGTGACCAAAATCTTATGTTATGGTATTTTATGCATGTCTTTACTTTATGTTTATTTGATATGTTTACATGCATGCAATTAATTTCAGCTAAAAGTTTTTGTGGTTAAAGGGTGTTACTTCTGATTCACCCCCCCACCTCAGAAGTAATCTTCCTACTTGTATATTCCAACAATTGGTATTAGAGTCGAGTTCTCTTAAGAAGAAGCCTTACAACCTAGAGAAAAGATCTAGAGATAGAAGTCTACAAACTTCAAAAGGTGATAGAAAACTAGGTGATTGATATACAACTCATTCTACACAACTTGGAAGAAGCTAAAGAAGAGTTGATAAAATCATTAAAGAGAAGAAGAGGGATTGCCATAGCTAAAAATGACATACAGTACAAGGAGATTGAAACCACAAAAGTGTTTACCAATGGAGATACCAAAGAGTTTGATGCAACAATAGTAGATTTGATGGAGAAGAATAGAGCTCAAGTAGAAGAGATCAAAACTCTCAAGATTGAGCAAGAATCACAAGCCATGATGCTTTGTGAGATAACTGAACAAAAAAAGAGATCCATTGAAGTAAGGCTATGATTGAAGATGACAAGAGAAACCTTGCCAATAGATTAAAAAAGAAGTCAATAGAGCTTGCAAGAGTTTCCAACATATAACTAGACACCCTAAGCCAAATGATAAATGCACATCATGAGCTAAATATCAAGGATATTGAGATCTCCACACTGAAAATGCAAAATGAACAACTGTAGAATGAATTGAGAAGAGAGAAGGAGATTTCAGAGAGCTTCAAAAAATCTAGTGAAGCTATTAAGCACAACAACTGCTGAAATCACCAAGATCCAACAATGACACTTTAGGACTAGGTTACACCATCACTAAAGAAGGAGAGTCATCAAAGACTGTAGAAGAAAGAAGTGATAAAGGTATGAACACTAAAACCACTTGTCATTTTTGTGGTAAAAAGGGACATACCTCTAATTTATGGAGGAGTAAGAAGGCCAATCAGCATGACAAACCTAAAAATTTGGGTCTCTGTCACAAATGCAATAAACAAGCATAGTAGGCACAATACTGCAGGACCAAAACTACAAGGACACCAAAATTTGATGGTCACTGCTACAATTGCAAGGAGTATGATCATTGAGATTTTGAGTATAGATCAAAGCCTATGTGAACATCAAACCAACTAGTAAAGACCAAAAATCATGGACATCACTACAATTGGGACTACAATACTAGGAAAAGTTGTCACTACTATCAAGAATATGGACACATTCTTGAGAATTGCATTAGAACACATTTCAATGGCAATTACAATAGGTGGTTGAGTAAAACCACATGCTTCAGTTGTCTAAAGATAGGACACATCAACAAGTTTTTCCCAACCAAGTCCAAGGTACCCAACTCTGAGTTCAACAAAGGGAAAGCAAAAGTTGATGTTGAACACATCAGAGGAGATATGAATAGAACATGGAAAAGAAGAGATGGAGGCAACACATCCAATGGAGGGTTCACTTCACCTAAAAGGTCAAGTGGTCACACTTCATCCAACTAAGTAAGAGAAGGTATGTGGGACTGATACACAAAGCATTATCATAATCAGTTCCAAGACACACAAGTACTGAAAAGTAGAGATCAACATGAATAGAGATGCAAAGTTAAAACTTCAAGTTTTCACAAGTGTTGTCGAGTTTCCTTTAGATGCCAAGTTGGTAGTGGAAGTCAAGCGAAAGGAAAATTCCAGTTGAAGCTGAGTGAGGGAAACTTTAGTGGATTTCGAGTGGTTGAAAGACAATGGAAGCCAAGTAATGCAAAAATGCTTAAGAAGCCAAGTGAACAGCTGTAAATGCACCAAGCATTAAATGTTGCAAACTAAGGGTATATGATTGCTTTTTGAACCATTTTTCTTCATTGCAATCAAAGAGAAAAGACAAAGAAGAAAGCAGAGAAAATTCCAAGAAAAGAATCTAGCATTTGAGCTGATTTCAATAGTGATTCAACACAGTTTCATCGATTCCAAGGTATTTATACTAGTGCCGAGTATGTAGTTTGAATTTTTCTTCATATTTAAACCTTGGAAAGAAGAAATGGCCTCTAGTTCCTTAGGAGAAACAACCATTTGAGGTACAACTAGTGTCAAACCAAGTTAAGAAACCAAATTTTTGGCCTATCCCTGAAGTTGCTTATAAAAATGACCCAGTTGGAGCCCTATCTGTAATTCCTCCTAAGGTTGTTATGGTCCAAGATGTTATAATTGCAAGATAGGCACTATTAGAGACATGGAGATAAGGGAAGCTTATCATAGGTTGTGTGAAATTGAAGTCTTGAAAGAAGAGTACAAAATTGTTGAAATGAAGGGTTTAACCCATGCTCTTGAATTTTCTACTATTTTCAAAACTGACTGGATCATGATAGTGTTGAGTAAAATTCATTATGGAAGATGCTTGGAAGATGGCCTAGTTAAAATATCAAAGAAGATTGTTCACAGAGTAATAGGGTACCCAACTCTAGATCAACCTAAGACCCTTAGGAGTGACTCCAAAGAAGTTGTTGAAAAATATATAGGAGCCAAATGGAACAAAAGAGGCATGAACATAGATACCATTCAGGATCCTCTTGTTGACTTTGTTGTGAGAGTCAATTCTTATAAATTTTACCAATCAAGCAGACTAAACAACATACCATACATTGCAGTAGATGTTGGCTACAAATTAGTCAAGAAGGATTACACTTATGATCTTGTAGAATTGCAATTGCAGCAAATCAATGAGAACCTAGGAGCCATAAGAAGAAGCAAGGGAGTGCAATGCAAATTTGGTGCAATTTTGATTTGTATATTCTTCTATGTACAGAATGAATTTCCATCCTTTGGTAAAGTGAGTTGGAAGAAAAGAAGGTCAGTGGTTTCTCAAGTAAATGAATATATTGAACAAATGGGAGCCAATTTTGAGGCACTTATGATCAGTTACTTTGAAGACTTCAAGAAAACCATGAACCAAAGATTGAGAATACCTATTTCATTAGTTGAAAAGCATGTAAATGATGTTTATTTTCTTGTTGATATAGATTACATTTACGTTCTGGTTGCCATATCAAGGGTTAGATGGCTAAGACCACTTTGTTATGAAATAAACATTGATGAGGCATCTGCAACAATTACAACATTGCTTGCAGAAGATATTGAGAATTTGCATTTTGGAAATTATGATGTGGTGAGGTCAAAGGTGGATATTGAGCTAAAGACTACTTCTACCATTAAGAAGAAAGATAGATTGGTGAAGAAGCCCAAAGCAAGATTCAGAGAAGGGGTAGCTAAGTGTGAGGAAGAAGATGAAGAGGCAGATGCTGGCGAATATGAAAAATGGTAGGAACTATTAGCCTTAACTCAAGGAATGGGTGAGGATGCTGAAGAAGAAGAAGGTACCGAGCAGGAAGCACCAAAAGTAGAACCCAAGAGGAGGAAAGCACATAAACAACTTGTTACACAACCAAAAGCCAAGAAAAAAGCTGCCAAGCAAAGCCCAACAAAACCTACCACCAGGGAAAATACAAGGGCATCAAAAAAAGTGGTAAAGGAAAAAGAGAAGAAGAAAGCCACATAGCAAGGAGGGCCAACTAAGAAAAAGAGAAGAAAATATGTGGCACCCCTAAAGTCAGACAAATAAAGGACAAAATCTGACAATGAACAATTCAGAGTGGTAAGTCACACCACTAAATATGACATTGAAAATATTTGTGATAACATTAGGGATAATGTACATTTAACTAGATTGAAAACCATTGATTTCAATAAGATGACTAGAGAAGAGCAAAACATAGTGGAAGAATCAATCTACACTATGATGGCCAAGTTCAAGACCAATCCACTTGAACTTGATAATTCTATGCCTAAGGAGCTAAGCTCAATTGTTGAAAATAAATGACATTACTTCTTAGATATGGAGAAAGAAATAAGGGAGTCAACATTGTCTCGTCTAATGCCTGACCTAACTAAAGGTCAAATAAGCAAGGCTAATAAGAAATATGGGAGAAAATTTGCACCCAAATATAATGCCTTTATTATTTTGCAAAACAAGATTGAGGATGTTGTAAAGAAATCCACTTTCATGTGGAAAGTTAAATATGGCCTCAAAACAATAAAAAAAGGATAGGAAGATCCCTTTGAGAGAAGAAATGATGATGAAGAAGAAGAAGAAAATGAAAAGGAAGAAGATAGAGAGAAAGAAAAAGAAGGAGAGAAAGAAAAAGAAGAGTAAATAGTGGTGAAGGAAACATGAAAGGGTGATGAGGCAACAATTGAGAAGCAACAACATGAATAGAGTGTCCAAGACACACAATTGCCACCACCCAGTCCTCCACATGCAACACCTACACCTACATAGTCTTTAATTGTAAAGGATGTTCCTGATACCTCATGTCAGAACACTAATCCATTGATTGCAAAGGATCTCAGAAAGATCCTTCACCAAAAAACTCTGCAATCACAACTATGTACAAACCCTATTTTGGTGAGTGTAGAGGAACTATAGAAGGCAGTAGCTGAGATTACTAAGGAGAAGGTGAATACACAAGAACCACCTTCACAAACTCCTACAACTACAAGTGGACAACCACAAGAGCAACAATCACAAGATGCAACTGCTAAGGTTGATTCTACAGTGATAGTTACTACAACAACCAAAGAGAAAGATAAGGAGAAAACATGATAGAAAGATACCTCTGCTCCTACAACACAAATTCAAGGTGCACCTCCTCTAATCACCATAATTGATCAAGGTAGAAGTGAAGAAGACAAGGAAGAGGAGAAATTTTTTAAGGAAGAAGAACAAGAGGCAATAAAAACTGTGGTTAATTTTCCTACTACAGGGACTCCTACTAAGCGACTGACCACTGATGCAATACCATTATGAATTTCAGCACTTGGCTTGAGCTCTACCAAGGTAGCAAGGGTACTTCATTATGGAGGCCCTATACTTGATGAGGAGATAGTCATATTGAGTTATGACTGTAAGACAATGAACTTAGCATAGATAAATAAATTGCAAGAGGCACTGGAGAAGAGGAAGAAGTAGGAAATACTCAGGAATGAGTATAGGCAGAGGCAAGCATTGGTAGAAATCAAAGACATCTTTCTTGATGCTTTTAGCTTACCAGTACTTGATTGAACAAAGCCCATTATGGAGCAGCTATCCATCATAGTGGACTAGGTACAAAATGAAGACCTTGATACTAATGGAAAATTACTAGAATGATCTAAAAAGAAATTTCAAATGAAGGTAAATGGGAAAATATCTAGTGAGATAGCATTGACTCAAGTAGAACTGGTTAAGAAGGTTGAGAAGGTTAAAGTAGTACTTGAGAACATATTCTCATTGTACTCCAAACTATGTGATTTCTCATACTTCACACAAAATTCAAGAAAGAGAATATTGAGCTTGGAAAGGAACCTCAAGGTATCAAGCACACAGCTACCTAAGGATCCAGCTCAAAGTGAGAAGCATTTTTCCACAATACTTCACACTCAAAAGGAGTTAGCTGTATTAATCGCAGATAAGGCTAATATTAAGGCCAAACTGATATAGATCTAGTCTACAATAACCCCACATATGGAAGTATTGCATAAAAGAGACAACCTATGTAGAATTTTTTTTGAAGAAAGATCCAAATCTTTCTACATTAGAAGGGCTGGTACACCTTGCAACAGAGACAACCATCCAACTAAAAGCACTAAAAATTGCATTAAACAATTGGGATGCTTCTTTGAAGATAATAATGGAGGTAAATAAAACTATTTTGGCTAAATATTCCATTCATTCTTAGGACCCTTTGACATAAGTGTCAAAAAGGGGGAGATAATATATTATGTAGATAAAGGGGGAGAAATAAAGAATGGGGGAGATGATGCAATTTTGAGTTTTGAATGCCAAAAGGATACAAAAACCACAAGGAAGATGTGTGAAAGAGGGAGTACATAGCAGACAAGGCAAAGATTATCAGAAACATTAGCATGAGAAAAATCCAGGTTATGGAATTTTGGATAAAGATATGGCACATCATCTCAAGAGGAGTTACAAGTTTTTGAGGTATATAGTCTTTTACAAAATTTTGAACAATTTTTTTTGAAGTTTTGTACATATGCCGAACAAGATGTATATTAAACTCATAGAGATTAGATTCATAATGCTTAGTTAAGCGTTTTTGACACTCATGTCAAAGGGGGAGATTATTGATATCATATTGGTTTTGACAATTGAGTGTCAACACACTTAACCAATTTCAAGTTGATACTGAGTACACTATACATGCTGATCTATAGTATTTGCTAAGCCAAAAATCCAATAGGTGCCAAGTGAACTTCAAGTATCGAGAAAGTATCAAGTGTTGAGGAAAGAATAGATGTCGAGCCACTATAGGTGTTGAGAAAAAAATAGATGTTGAGAAAGATAGAGTTACTATAGGAGCTGAGTGAGTCACAAATCTTATATGTGCCAAGCATTAGCAATAAGTAAGTGTCGAGTAACATAGAATCAACATATGAGTTTATGCCTTCACAAACTCAGATGTAAACCATTTTTGAGCCGACTCAGGATGAATCTTAAAGATAAGATTGAATCTTTTGCATTCCCTATGTAATTAGCATGCAACCAATTAGAAAAATGGAGAAAGCATGCAACCAATTGAAAAAGTGCAAAGATTTGAGTGGGAAAAGAAGATCATGGATTCATATGTAACCCTAAGTCTTCGAAGCCTTTATAGGAGGTTGATACCCCATAATTCAGAGATAAAAAAGAGAGTGAATTGCATGGAATGCATGAGATAATGTTAGTAGGGGTGTAAAGACTTAGAAGGTGAACACCATTGCAGAATTTTGTTGGTCAAAACAGAGCATCAGGGTTTGGCACAAAGATTAGATCAAGAAGAATCAGAACATAGTGAGTAGAACGAGGCTATGGAATCAACAATTAAGGATTGTAAGTCATCAGGTCAATACATTCTAATACTTTCTAGCAATTGTATCAGGAATGAAAGTCCTATTGAGATAGGTTGGTTTGACAACCATGTTGCAAGCCTTTAACAAGGTGATAAATCCTTTAACAGGGTAACATTCCAAGTGAGTTTTTGTAAATCCTTTAAACAGGTCACTTTTAACAGAGTGTAAAACCTTTAACAGGGCAGGACTCTCATAGGGCAGACCATTGGAAGTGGTCAAACTTATATTGCTGTAATGATAATTTGTGGGTGTCATCCCCACCCTAGTTTTACCTTCTCATTCTGGAGGTTTTATGGGTGACCAAAATCTTGTGTTATGTGTTTTCATGCATGTCTTTACTTTATGTTTATTTGATATCTTTACATGCATGCAATTAATTTCAGCTAAAAATTTTTGTGGTTAAAGTGTGTTACTTTTGATTCACCCACCCCCCTACCCTCTCAGAAGTAATCTTCCTATTTGTATATTCCAAAAAAATCTTGCTGCTCTTAACATAAGAAATTTTTCAAATGCATAACCAGCTGCTTAACCAATAGAATAAGATGCCAGAAATTAGTCTTGGCTACTGAAGCATAAACTGAATTAGTCGCTCCTTCCACATGAGTCCTAAATACCAAAGGCAAAAAAAGCTACAAAGAATCATGAAATGAGAACAAAAATTCACTATAAAGCAACTCTAAAGAAGAAAGAAGCAAACTTGATCTTTAGTTATTGGTGCCGGTGAAATCACTTGGATTGGGGATTGTGTAGGAGGTTGTTCACAAGATGACAATTGAGATGGAGAGAACTTTGATTGCTTTGGAGAAGATGATGCTGGAAATATTATAATTAGAGTTGATCTTGGATGCATGGCTTTTGAGAAGGGTGAAAAGGCTTGCATAAAAAGCCCCCTTCCCCACCATTGAAGAGAAATTGCCAAAATTGCCCACCGAGACTTGATATTCTTCACCCATTGTTTATTATGAGAAAATAAAGCTTCATGAATTCTTTAGAAACTTTCATGCAAAGGCAACTAACATGTGTAAAGGAAAATGATAGTTGTAAAGGCAAATCCTTTGCCACCACCCTTAGTACATGTGCCCAAATGCAGGCTTCAAACAATGTGCGTACATCTAATTATTTTTTAGATAGTATAATTATTGCAATAATTAGAAATGTTATCAATGAGGAAACATAGACAGAGAATTTAAAAAGAGATTTTATATTGTGAAGGATTAAATTTAATTTAAAATAAAATAATATCAATATAATTACTTTCTTAATTCTTAAAATGCCTGACAGTTGCATATGTAAACATCTATCTGCATGTATAAATTGATTTGATAGCTTACTAAATTAAAAAAAATTCAATTTGTAATAAATTTTAATTTTATATTACAACTATTTAAAAATAAATAAAAATAATCTATAATTTTAATCTTTATCTCAAATAAATTGATTTGATAGTTTACTAATTAAAAAATAGTTAATTTGTAACAAATTTTAATTTTATATTACAAACTATTTAAAAATAAATAATAATTTATCTATAATTTTAATCTTTATTTTAAATGAACTTAAGTAAAAAATAGAAATTAATTAAATTAAATATACAAAATTTTTATTCTATTTATCATTCTTATTTATCTATTTAAGAATCATTTTTAATGAAACTAAAGATATCAATTTAGATTTGATTTATAAGAAGATTTATTTTCTTATAAATCTACTTTATCTTTTTCAAGAGGCAGGAATCAAGCTCGAATAGAGCTCTTGTCTATAAAAGTTTTGCAATAAAAAGCTTCAATAGTCAGATCTATGAAGTTGCATTATTCTTAACTTCTCCTGAAGTCTTTCATAGGGTGCAAGGACTAATTTTTTGGAAGAATATTCAACTTTAACACTATTTTCCCTCACTCCATATTCGATAATGACGAAGAAGTGGTATCATTTGTAGAACAAAGACACTTCTATCTAATTAAAATTATTTTTGTTTGAACTATTGTGAATTTTGAGCCCAAAAAACACTGAAAAGTCACCACTTATGTTTGAGGAGTTCAGATTTCTTTTTGTGGAAGCACTCTCACCTATTTGAACTTGTCCTCTATGCATTATTCCACAATTTCTTTTGGCTCACATTATTTTTGGCTTTATTTTTATCTCTATTGATGCATAGTTTTTACATGGTATCAAAACATAGTGGGGATGTTTTGAAGCCTATTAAATTTTTATGTGAGAAGGATAAGTGCGGCTCAACTAGTCTATGCATAAGAATTTGAAAGGGAATCAATGTGAGAGGGTTTGGAAAAGGTTGCAACCCACATATGTACATGTTGCTCCTATGGCTTGGTTTGTTGGTACCTTGATGTGTGTATCAGCTTCCTTTGGAGTCACAGTTATGTAAAAATCTTTGCAATTACACACTCCTATGGTTTGAATATTTCCCCCAGTTTCTCCTATAGTTTGAAATATGCTATTGGCTCAAATAATCTGATCCTCCTATGGTTGAAAGCCTCTGCAAGAACTGTGATACTAAGTTGGAAGCCTTTATGACAACTATGACTCCTACCAAATTTACGGTACAATGGTCATATATTTAAAATAAACTTTTTTTAATCAGGGAGGTGATGGCCATCACATACAATGCATGCATTTGTGATACTGTTTATCTATACAAAGACAAACGTTTGATGACATAAAAACTAGGAGGCGTACGATGTCAAGGTGACAATATTTAGCCCTTGGTTCTTTTCAATCCCATAGGGCTTAACTTGGCTTACATTTTATTTGGAAAATTATTTTTCAGTGGAGTAAATTTTCTCATGATATTTTGTGGAGGTTTAATTTTATAGTAAAGTGAAAAAAACATTTTTATACATAACGTTTGCTCGATCAGTTAAAATTGAGTTCTATTTTTTTTTTTTAAAAGTGCTTTTCAACATGAATCCAAAGACACACTCACACACTACTATTACTAGTATAGATATCTTAAATAAATTTATCTAAAGAAATAACAATAGATATCCATTATAAAAATGATTAAAATTTAATTTACTACATCTGTAAATATTTTTATTTCTATTCTTTTTGCACTCTTAAGTTTTTTATATTTTGTTTCTTTTTTGCAGTTACATAAGTTTTTTAAAAAATGATATATATATATATATATATATTAAGCTTATAAATTTAGCAACTATTTTATGTAACATTTATTAAATAATTCTTTAAAAAAATCGTATTTATAATAAATATTAACATTTTGACATGTAGATGGTTGTCAAATTTAATTGAAAAAGTAATACCACACTAGGATGTATATCTATCATACGTAGCATCTATGTTTTTAGACTCCCATCTTTCAGATTTGGATGACAACATTGAAGACATTCATCTTCTATTCGATGATGACTTTCATGAAGTTGTATCACCATCTCCATCTTTGGACATTTCTCTTACCTCACCTACATCAACTCCTATTGTGATACATTGTGTATAAATTTATGAGTTGCGATATCCAACTCAAATATATCTTCATCTATAATAGTATTAGGTTCACATTAGTCTAAACATGACTATACATCCATTTTTCATGTTCTAAAATATTTCATGGTACATAATCCATCACACATCAAAAATATATTTGATATCTTTGAGCATCTATTGTCGAGCATCGACCATCTCTACATGGAGTTCATCACTTGATGTCTTTTTAGGGGGGGGCGGAGGGGGGGGCGGAGGTCATACGATCTTCTCTACTTTATTTCCTATGGGGATAACATATTGTACTTTGTGCTAGAATTATTTTGCAGTATTCTATAGGGGGTTAATGCGTGTACTCCATCTATCACTTTTCTTCTTGTGATGTGAATATCAGGATTTAACTGTGTGATTTTTGAGTCAAACTCGATGACCCATGTTTCATGAGTAGTGATTCAACATGAATCCATCTCTCATGAGAATAAATGGAACACTTAGCACTCATTGGATCTAGGTGATGCTCACAGGGGTGAAGCACCAGGACTTCCCGGGAGGTCACCCATCCCAGTACTACTCCAGCCTGAGCGCGCTTAACTACGGAGTTTCCTCCACAGTTAAACCCAAAGCTTGCAACCCCATTTGCAAAACCTTCACCAAGTGTTGTGCCTTATGAACCATTCATTAGAAAGCCCCTTAAGCTCATCAATTGATAAGTAGGAGATGATTTCCACAGCTAGTCAAATTGTGATGTGAATATCAGGATTTAACTGTGTGATTTTTGAGTCAAACTCGATGACCCATGTTTCATGAGTAGTGATTCAACATGAATCCATCTCTCATGAGAATAAATGGAACACTTAGCACTCATTGGATCTAGGTGATTCTTCTTCTTCACTTTTACTTGTCACTATATTTTATCTCTACTTTGGAGTGAGGTTTTGTCCCATTTGGTTTTCCTCATGTACCCTTTTGTCTAGGAGATTTCATAATAGAATATGGGCAACCCACCAGGTTAGTATTCAAGATCCCATATTTAATCTTGTCCTCCTAAGTTATGCTTAAGGGGGTGGGGTTAGTATATATTTCTATTTACACTCTATTTGTTAAGATTACTTAGTCATTCATTCACATTTGACACTTGTTCATGTGCAAGTTGTCATCAATAAGGAATTCTCTAGACATTTTTCTTTTCCATTTTGACACTTCATCCTAGCTAATGGATTTTTTTTTTTTCACCACTCAACTTTAAAGAGCCCATTCCTCATTTCTTGGAAGCACTCAACTATTTGTATGCCTCTTCTATGCATTATTATATAGTTTCCTTTGACCCACAATATTACGTGCTTCATTTTATCTTTGTCGATTCTTGGATTTTACAATATTAAACCTAGCTTAAAAATAAAAATTGGGTGGAATGAAGTGCTTATAAGAACATTGATTTCGGGAATTAAATGAAAAGGAATGTTGTAGTAGTTTGTGGGATTTGCAGTGATAAAATTATCCCAATATAGAACATATTAGATTTTCCTAGATCATAAACATAAATACCCTTGAATTTCATGCTACATTATTTTGTGCACACCTTTGGATACCTTTGTGGTCTTATTCAATGATTCTTTATCACTATCACACCATACATATTTCATCTCTAACGTATGGTCTTTCAACAAACACAATATAGAATTATGGTTTTAGTTGTGGAATTTGATTCTCCATGAACTAATGATTAATGAACAAAAACACCTTGAGAATATTGTTTGAAAAAGCTAAAATGTGAAATGCTGATTTTATGCATTAGAATACAAAGTAAATTCATACTGAAATAATATTGAATATTATTTACATTGATGTTTGAGCATCTTTATATAGTCTTATTTTCCCTTACAACAACTACTTACAGGAATAACTTCCCAACAACTATATATTGAACTAATTTTATTGTCTAATCTAAACTCAGAAACTAACCTAATTAATCTAACATTCCCCCCTTATTACATTAATTCAACAATCTAACATAACCTAATTAATGTAATAAATGTGACATTCCCCCCTTATTACATTAATTCAACAATCTAACATTCTCGCTTATTAGGAACTAACCTAACTAATGTAATAAGTCCAACATTCCACCTTATTACATTATTCCAATAAAAGTGAAAAGCCTTCACCAATATTATTCCTCTGAAAACTTTGATGAAGCTCCTTCACCAATCATTGAAAGTAGTCTGTAACTTTAGATTGCAAATCCTAATCCTGAAGTTTCCCTCATATCCCAACTTCAGACTGCAAATCCTGAAGTTGACCTCATAATAACATTGTTTCCACCTCCCTTACACAACGAGACATAGTTCCTCCAAAATTTCTCATCTCCATGGAGTGTGCTTGATGCCTCCTCTGGTGCTGCACATGAGACACCTTTCCTCTAAAAGTCCACATCTCCTCCGAGTGTGTCTAATGCCTCCTCAAGTGTCGTAGAAACAACCACCACTATACATGGACGACTTTCCTCTGAAAGTCAACATCTCCTCCGAGTGTCTCTAACGCCATTCTTCAAATCCTACCCCCCTTCTCTCCATAGAAGGACAATCATGCAACTAAGCCCCCTCTTTTCTTCAAGGACACAAATCTATCAAGGCCCCTCTTATCTTGAGGGATGAATCTACCAAGCACTGACTTTACAGGGACACAAATAGTTGCTTCCCATGTAATAATAATCTCTGAGCGAGAAGCTAGCTCGAGATGATAAAAATCCTCCAACCTCCATTGCCTCCAGCCTCCTATTTTATTCACAAAAAATTAGGGTCTGGTCATCCAAAATCCATTAAAAGCACTCTTCTCCCCATCGATCAACTGGCTCTGATACCAAATGAAAGAGCTAAAATGTAAAATGCTGATTTTATTGATTCAGATTTTTTGGATACATTTGGATACAAACTAAATTCATACTAAAATGATATTGAATATTATTTACATTGATGTCTGAGAATCTTTATATAGTCTTATTTTCCCTTACAACAACTACTTAAAAGAATAAATTCCCAACAACTATATATTGAACTAATTTTATTTATCTAATCTAAACTAGGAAACTAACCTAATTAATGTAATAAATCTAACATTCTCCCCTTATTATATTCATTCAACAATCTAACATAATCTAATTAATTTAATAAATCTAACATTGTTGAACCGCAAGACCCAAGCTCTCCTAGGTTGTTTCCCAAGTAATTAAATTGAGTTTATAATTGTAATATAGATGTCAAGAATCACAATCAAATTATTGTTCCTTTTAGTGCTTGATAACATTCTTATGGCTACTCCTTGATTCTCTACGGTTTTTCAAAATGGTTGTTTAATACATTTAAATGTACAAATCAATGTATCTATATATATCAAGACATAATGAATTATCACACAAATGTACATACTAAATTGACTTCAAGTAGGTATGAGAAAAATATGAGAAAGTCATTTACATTTTTTAAATTTAATTTTTAATTGACACTTATGCCAATTGAAATAAGTGATCTTGGAAAGAGAATGCAAAATCTTGAGATTAAAAGTGAAGAACTAAGCAAGATGTGTGTGTGTGTGCGCGCGCGCGCGCGCGCGTGTGTGTGTGTGTGATAACAATTAAATAAAAATAATTAAATTTTAAAAAATAAAAAATAGAGATTATTGATAATTTTATAATTATATCAAGTTCATTTTCTGAGAAAATCGAGACTTAATTTTACAATAAGATATTGGCCCCAAAAGATCCTCCATAAGCATTAAAATTGTTGTAGTAGAATGCGAGTACTCATTTTTGAGATTTAACACTGCAATTTATTGTAGATATGCAATTGTATATACTCATATAATGTCACAAATCAAAATCAATATTTGAAAGTAGGTTTAGTCGATCGTTATTTTCACATTCTATAGATCAAATATTTTTGTTTACAAAAATGATGAGGGCATATATGTCTAATTCAATTGCAATTTAAAAAAATTGTTGACATAATTTATCTTAAATTATTTTACAACAAATAAGTATGCACAATCAAGTCACCCTTAAACATCACATAACATACTGATGGAAAAATTAAACTTGGAAAAATAAGTCAACTTTGACTATTTAACAGTTTTACCCTACAAACCAAGTATTAATGTGCGATGTTTAAATCGTGACATAATCACATCCAAAACACAAGAAGAATGATACATTAGTTTTGATTCAAAGCTTCTTTTAAATCTTAATTTATATGGTGGATGACAGACAAATAGATAGAATCATAGAAGATAAGATGTGAGAAAAATATAGAAGATAAGATGTCAGAAAAATAAATAAGAAACAAATGCTCATTTCAAATTGACTCTTTTAATTTTAATTTGATTTCATGCAATTGATAAATGACATTCAGAATGCTTAATACAAAAGATGAATTTTTGCACAATGATAACATAAAGATAACCTAATAATGAATTCAAAATTATTTTCAAATTCAAAATTTATCTCTAACGAAATGTCACACATTATATTATTGACTAGTTATTAAAGTGTCTTAACAGATGCCATTTAAATTGCTATATCGATATGTTTGTACAAGTGATTGTTATCTCATGCATTTAAATTTTATACCATTTCTCCTTTCGAAAAACCATTGACTAAAACCCTTATAAAATAAGAACCTTGACTGATATCCATGGAACATGATGCGATTAACAAGTTTTTAATACTGAAATTAAAATTAAAATTAAAATTAAATTGATTTAACATATGTAGAGAACAATCTAATCGACAGATTCAACACGCATTTTATATCCTCGATAGACTTTCAAAGAGACAAAAAATTGGCACTTCTACAAATGCTTGCCACGTATGGTTTTGTGCGAAAATATTTTGAGACCTTTCTTTTCTATGGGTTTATGTCATCCATATTTCTGGGACCATACATTTGTTATAAAATGGACATACAGTGAAGTCAATTCACACGTCCTTCAATTAGTTCAGGAAATGAGGTTGCAGCTTCTTATCAAGCGAACGAATATTCCACATTGTAGGGCTCATTTGCCGTTGCACCAAAAGCCATGACTGTTAGTGAACATGGAACACCACATAATTAACCACCTGTGGGCAGGGGAGCGCGTCGCATCATCCAACAATCTCCCCCTCAACGCGCATACCAGGTGCTTACGTGGGTCGGGAAGGCACCGGAGATATTTGAACCCATGACCAGGCCAAAACCAGGCTCTGATACCAATTGTAGGGCCCATTTGCCGTTGCACCAAAAGCCATGACTGTTAGTGAACATGGAACACCACATAATTAACCACCTGTGGGCAAAGGAGCGCGTCGCATCACCCAACACACATGGCAATTATTTGACAAATTGTAAACATTACATCCAACCATTTTCACCCGAGTTGCTTCGTATTTCATTTTCAAGAGGAGTTTCGATGCAAATAGAAATAAATGTACAGTCAAGTCAATTCACGCGTTTCTGAGACTGCGAAGAGATCAAGTCAAAGTCTCCAAATGGGAGGAAATAAGGTCGCAATTGCACACACAAAAAATATATATATACTAAAAAATACGAATACTTTGAGTAATACTACTTTCTTAACCTCCATATCAATTTTCTAGCAAAGTATTTGCAAAACAAAGCTTCAGCAATCTGATCTATTCAGAATTTCTCCACACAAGATGGGTTTTGATAAGCAAGTTCATCATGCTTCTGGTTCGCCCAAAAGTTGTGATAAGGACCAAAAGAGCAGCAAAAGTTGTTTATTTAGCAACTCAGTGATAAAATTTCTTTTTGGTAATGTGAAGAGCCAAAATAATCCACACACAAAGGAAGTGGCCTCATTCGTAGCTGCCCAGCAACACTTTCGTGGGGTGCACCATGTTCGGTTATAATTGCTCATGATTCCTTTGACTGATCGGTGGATGAACACGTGACTTTACTGTTATCGCTCACCTCCCTGTCTAATGTTGAAGAAGCCGCAGTGTCACTGGAAGGATAAAGCTAGAGGAACACAAAATTGTTCTTGAACAGCTTAAACATCGCACATTAAGACTTCATTCTTACCTTAAAAATGTTAAAGGCTTCCTTTAATTTCTTCCTTAGTGTATGATGCTTGAGGATAGCTGTTAGTTCCTAATCTTGACAAAATTTGTAATTACATATAACCATTGTTTCTTCTTTCTATTATTATTAATATTTTCAGAAATATTATTTATGGTACAATTTATTTTTAAAGATTAATAAGTGACATATTTCTAAAAATGAATTATTTCATAGTTTTTCCTATATGTTAGATTTTTATTTAAGACACAATGTATAGGCAATTGATGTAATTTTTTTAAAAATTGAAATGCAATTTAACTATTTATGAAAATAACAGACTGATCTCATGTTATTGATACATATAGATCATTCACACACTTGTACATATTACCTTTCCAACATATTTGAAATAATAAAATCAAATTTTAAGAAATTAGCACTTACAAACATTGATTTCTCTTGAATTGGAACATCAGATATTATTCCATGGAAAAGAGTAAGAATCAGGTATAGTGACGAAGTTAGACATATCAAAAAGCGCATGATAACATTAGGAGGGAGATTCTGTTGAAACTACTGGCTAAAATTTTATGGAAAGCCACCCCACTAGATATATTGGAACATCAGGAAAGAACACAGTAATTGCATACTCGAAGAATTTTCCCACTTGAGGTGACTAGCCACAAAACTATGGCTATTATTAGGGAATGAACTCTTGTACCTGTGTTGCCTTGGCTTTCTAATAGTAGATCGTGGCAAAATTTAATCTTATTGAGCCCAAATGAAGTTATGTGTGCCAAATTAAAGTTTTAAAAGAACCAGCAACGTATTGCCTTTTTAATGCTTTTATGATTTCTGTGTCCTTCACTCATCTCAAGTTCTGTTGAGCACTTCAGATTTTTGATATCCAACGATTCAAATGTTATGGTAGGTCAATGAAAGGCTCCAAAACACATATTTTTGATGGCAACATTAACTTTTGATGATGCTATGGATATCTACTCAGATGGTTCTTTAGTTTCTGTCTTCTCTTTCTCAATTGTATTTGCTTTCATTATTCTATCTAGCTCTGGGAGTAGTATGTCAGGGACATAGCAACAAATGGATAAGAAATAGTACGAATACACAATTTGATACAGTAGCTGCTAACAAAATCAGCTCGCCATTTCTTCATGTGGATTATTTTCCAGTTGAAAGAGGCACAATAATGGTTATTGTAGAAATATATTTGAGATTAATGAATTGTATCTCAGATTCAGTTGTAATATCTTTTAAATTTTTTATCGGGAGTACAAGCTATTCTATTATTGTTGATTGTGTTCATCTGGCTTGCGGTGAATGATATGCCCTTCAGGTGTAATGTACTGAAGCACAGTAATGATTATAAGGGTTTTTGAGTTAATTTTAACTCTCATTTAATCATACTTATGTTTTTGTTAAATATCATTGTGACAAGGAGTGTTGAAAATAGGAGATCTGATATCTACTGAGATCTGATATATTAGCAGCAAGACAAATACTAGATAATGAAAAAGATATCAGAAATAAACACTTATAATGACACTGAACATTGAAGCATATTTTATTCACTGATCTGACTACTTACAAATGTATCCAATTGCCTCTATATATAGAAGGCCTAAACTATGAGTGCATTAACAAAAGATGTTTCTAGAGGAAGATGTGGATGGAAGAGTAAAGGGTACGACTGCATTCTTTATTGATGACTGGCCAAGTGTTATGTAGTTGGAGATGATTTAGGGAATATGTGCAATTCAGTTGTAACGAGGTGGAGACGTGGAGGTTTGACTATTTCTAACACCCTTCCTTAATTTCTACCACTAAAGAGTCTTGCAGTGGGAGAAATTACAATAAGAAATTTAAACATGATAGGTCCTGGCATTAAGCCTTTTGAGGTACCCATTTACAACATAGAAATTTTTAGTTTCCCCTATCACTATCACTATCACTATGAGAAATTTATTCCTCTTGTCAAATGGTTTTAGCTTACCACAAACTCTTCGAATCTTTCACCCAAACAAGTGGTTTTGGTTTACCACAAACCTTTCAGCAAACTTTTAAATTTTTCACCTAAACAAGTGGTTTCGGATTACCACAAACCCTTCAATAAAATTTTAGAATTTTCACCTAAACAAATGGTTTCGGATTACCACAAACCCTTCAAACTTCATAAAACCATTTATCGAATGATAGGGAAACCAACTCTAAACTTTTCTCATGTACACTAATATTGAGTCCATATGAAAAATAATCCATCTACCAAATCACATGGGTGCCCAGCCGCTGTGCTCGCTAGTTTTGTAGGAATATTTTTTAGATACATGGTTCATCAATATAGTAAAAAACTTTTGAGGTGTTGAGCACAACCGATAATGCACCACTTACAATAGATTAGGTACAATACTCACTTGAGGGATATTTGATTTAACAATCTTCCATTACATGACCAAAACTTGACAATATAGCCTTCACATTTAAATAGACATATCCATTTACTGCCAATCCGTACACTTACATTCCACATCATCTTCATTGTATGATAGAAAAAACAATCTTTAACATACCATCTCCCAAATATTTTCTATACCTAGACACTCAACTCCAATAAAAAACAGAGATCTAACGGGCAACATAAAGCCCAGCTACTCAATAATTTTTTTATGAACTACACAAACAACAGTGTGTTGCTTACTACAATATTTGACACTTATCTGATTTTTCTTCAGCTTGACATTAAAAGACATTTGCTCATACGATTTTTGATAAATACTTTATCAGATTCTTTTAGCTTTCTCCAAAACGTTCACAGATTTATTTGATGTTGCTCAATCAGAAATGACATGCAGCAAAAAAAAAGACTAAAAACTTCACACAAACAATTTCTATCATAACCTGTGAATCATAGACACTCTGATATAGCCATGTATCAGAGCAAAGAACTTCATCACAGCCCTTGAATCGAAATACGCTCTGATACCATGTTGAAAATAAGAGATCTGATATCTACTGAGATCTGATATATTAGCAGCAAGACAACTACTACACAATGAAAAAAATTCATAAATAAACACTTATAATGACACTGAACAGAGAAGCATATTTTATTCACTGATCTGACTGCTCACAAATGTATCCAATTGCCTCTATATATAGAAAGCCTAAATTATGAGTACATTAACAAAAGATGTTTCTAGAGGAAGATGTGGATGGAAGAGTAAAGGGTATGACTGCATTCTTTATTGATGACTGACCAAGTGTTATGTAGTTGGAGATGATTTAGGGAATATGTGCAGTTCAATTGTAACGAGGTGGAGACGTGGAGGTTTGACTGTTTCTAACAAGGAGCTCTTTCGTAACAAGACGCAAACTACACCTACAAGAAAGTAAATAAGGGGAATCCATTTGATCAAACATGATTGCATTATTTCAATTAGTGATATGCATGAAATTTCTGGGGTTGCTATATATATTTTTCTTTGTAGTAAGTTTGTTCATTGAACTGTATTGAAAGACGTCGGTATAGTTGTGTAAATAATAAATTGTTTAACAATAGCATAAACTGAACTTGAAACTCAGCTAGAACCCAATAAACAAAATATTCAATAGATGTATTCAATTGAGAAAATATGTGATCTGAAGTTCACCACTTTGTGAATGTAGTTTGTTTCCTTATCCACTTTCCTACATATGCAGAGGTCGAATTCCTTTCATTAGAAGAGACGACTTTCGTAGAGCATGACCAGTTTTTCTTCTCCTATGATCGCTACTCATTACAAAGTTTTGCTAGCTTGAGTGCATCTGCTCTCCATCGAGCTGGAATCATCTTGATCTTATTAATCCCAACTTCTTTACATACCTACACATCGACGACACCTCTCAGGATTGTTTTTGGTTTTGAAGTTCAATTTGTGACTTCTGATTCTTTCTTTTTAAATATTGTATTATTTTTCTATTAATTTGTGACCTTTTATGGCATATCTTTTTAATGGAATAGCTTTATTTATAAGCCTGGCAAAATGCTTTATTAAATGTGCTGAAACAATACCCGAGCTACTCGAACAGAAAATGTACAGTTTGGGCAGACGTATGAAAACCAACTAATATGTATAGCCGGGATAGATGTATGAAAGTCAACCAGAGTGAATTCCTAACAGCATCCTACGCTAATGAGAATGTAGTGACAACAACCAATAAGATAGCATGCCCAACAATCTCCTACTTTAAAAGAGAATTTTTGGTTAACGGCGAATAATTATGTACTTTTAACAGCCTCTATTCTTAAATAGAAAATAACAAATATTGTAGACAAAATCTTACACAAGGTGTCAGTATATTTAAGTGGAGGAAAGTATCTAATGTTGAAAAGTCCGTTTGGTTGCAAGGATAAGAATTGAGAAATAAGAATTGTTATTCTTGAATTGCTTTTTTGGAACAAGAATTGGTTTTCTTTATTTGGATAGACAAAATAGAAATTAGAATTTTATTTTATAGGAACTGTCCTATGAAAGATGATGAACAAATAACAATTCTAGAGGCCACCAGCAGACGACCGATTGCTTCAACTTCTACCTCTGCGTAGTCACCTCTTCCATCCACGATCTCCACAAATAACATTGCCATCTTTTCTGTGGCATCCTCTTAGTGTGCTACAGTGCCCCAGATTAGGGAATCAAAATTCCCTCCATCATCAGACAGGCAAAGGAGGCTTCCTTCTTTAAGGCACTTACTACTGTACACCCTCTCCGTTGCCAGTGCTATGGTTATGCTTGAATAGCTTCCACTGAAATGGAATCCTTTGACGGCTTCATTCAGACATATCCTCATGTCCTTTGGGTCCTATTTGTTCTTCTTCAGATCAGATATCCTCTTCTTCAGACCCTAGAAGCAGTTCTCCTTGAGCAATCAGAAGTAGGTGTCCATATACTCCTCAGCTAATCCATAGCTTCCCTCCTCCTTCACGTACAACAAACTTTTAAAATGGATTTCCATTGATCTCTCTTCTGTGAAGCTCTTGTCATCTCAGATTCCATAGGGACATTTATTGAATATTTATAAGATCTTTAATATATATATATCTTTTTTCAGTATCATTAGTTTGAAAATGGCCATGATTTTCATTTTGGGGAGCTCCAATAGGAAGTTATAATAAAGTGGATCTGAAAACATTTTCATATAATAAAAATTCAAAATGAGAATGGGAATAGAAATTCCAATTACAAGTATTTTGGAGAATGGACAAATGCTCATTTTGGGACAAAATGGGAATACGTATTCCTATTCCCAATTTCGATTTGGCACAACAAACAAAGAATTAAAAATGAATTTTAATTTTCTATTCCTATTCTGATTGTATTCCAACAACCAAATGGGCCCTAAGGATTAACCTTTTCCAAAACAACAATGGTGAATTGAAGGCTTTTAAGAGAACTTTGAGTATCAAATATCAATATCTCCTTGTAGGACAGTTACCATCATGTGTTTTGACATTTTTTTGTTGATTTACATAGAAATTGGGTAAGATCTACAAACTTTTTGATGTTAATGCTAAACCACTTAACATATAGATAGATTCAAGAAAAATCCTTTCGGAGTAGAATAGAACTTTCTAACATTTAACATTTGTTTGGATAAATTAAGACAATATTTTTCATTTAATATCTAGAAAGGTTAAAGTGGAGGTTAAAACTTTAGATTACCATAAGGGACTTAATATTGTCATCCTTAAATATTTTTCATCCTTAACTGTGAACTTGGAACTTGGAGAGCATTAGACAATATGTATGGTACAAAATAAGTACATACGACCTCTATCTTGAGTTTTTATTATATAATATGAAATTGAAGTAGATTTCTAAACATTAGATCGAATGAAGGAATCTAATTTGTTCATCCTAAAATCTCAATTGCATTGTTTATCCAACACCTTAGATGCTCATTGACTATAATCATTAATTAATTGAAATTTAGTAATCAACACAATTTTTTTTGAAAATTATTAATCAATAATTGTAGTCAAGTGGACATTTAGTTTGTTCGATAAGTAATGTCAATTTCAACATCCTTTATGATGAGTACATTTTTTAAAATATGACATGATTTGTATAGATTTTCTTTCTCATCTTATAATCGATAAGAGGACGAAGACAAGAATAATTATTATTAGTATTTATTAAGCTCAAGTAGACTCGAACCCAATACCTCCCAAATAAGAGGCTCACAATTTACCATTGTGTCTTGCCTACTTATCTTACAAGGTTATATATACACTCTTACAAATATTTTACAATACACTCCAAATAATACTAAATAAATCCAATGCCATACAAGTTCACAAGGTGTACAAAATGCAATATTCTCACAACTGTATATATTGCAAAACAATACTTTTATATAAAAATGACATCATTTTAAGAAATCTTAAAATCCTTCTTAAGTGGGATACCTTCTTCTATGAGGCCAAATATTCAAAACACACTAACAATATTAAGCAAATACAATGTCATTTTGATTTACAAACTCTCCTTGATGACAATATTTGGTTAGTACTATTTAATGCCAATTAGGATGTTGACTGTTAATTCTGTAACTTCAAAATCATGCTGGTCTGATGGTATAGATCGTACAAATTTGATTACGAATTCAATACACTACTAATGATAGGCTATATAAATATTATTCTTTTTTTAGTTGAAATCAACATCTCATTTGGATAATTTTGATAAGTCTAAACTTAGTCAAATTAGTTAGGTTAAACACTAACTAAAGATTTTCTCCTTTCCATGCCAATTTCAAGGAAACTATTCAGAGCTAACCTAGATAGGGACATGTCTCTTCTAGGGATGTGCCCTTTGGTTGCATATTTATATAGGGTGTAGTTGTAGATAAAGGACACATAATACAACATAGTCTACTTCTTTAAACAATACTGCCTTGAAGGAATACTTGCAGATATAAAATGATTCCAAAATAATATTTATATTATTGGTATCACTTCATTGAAGTCTGATTATAGAAGATAATCAACAACAAGCATCAAATAAGGTATTATCTCAATCTGATTCCTAGTAGAATTTACAGAAACTTTACATGGTATCAGAGCTTTGGTAGTCAAACTTAGGCTCTGCAAATTGACAATCAAACTTTATATATCTAGCAACATCCTTCTATCTTCAGTGGCAAGCATAATCAGACCCGAGGACATGTTTGATGGGAAAGAACACTTAGTTGCTTGGAATCTCAAAATTATGATGATTCTTGAAGACAATGATGTGAAACATTTTGGTGATTCAACATCCAAGCAACCTGATGTTGAACCTAATAAAACTATCTAGAGTAAAGGAAATAGGAAAGCCATGCAGATCATATTAGATGGAGTGAAAAATGAAATATTACGAAGAAGGGGGAATCTATGAACTCTTACTTCCTAAGGGTTGCTAGTCTAAGAGATGAACTTGCAAGCATAAGGACCATAATTGAAGACATAAAACTAACACTTATGGCTATAGATGGGTCATTGGATTGTTGGAAAACATTCTCACAAGGAGTAAGTGCTAGAGACAATCTTCTAAACTTAATAGACTTAAAGGAGGCTACCTACAAGAAGAATCTAGGAAACTTAAGAGAGGAGGAAGATTGAAAATCAAAGATGAAGAACTTCATGTTCTCAACACAAATTCATATAAAGGTAAGAAGAAACAATTCAAGAAGAAGAATGGTAATCAAAAGAATGAAAAACCTAAGAAAGATCTATCCAAAATAAAATGCTTCAAATGTGAAAAATTTGGACACTATAGATCTAATTTCTCTAAGAATACAAAATAACAAGTAAACTATACAAACATTACTAGGAAAGAAGATAACTATGATCTTGAGAATCATGTATTATATTCTGCACTACCAAATGAAGTATCAAGCAAAGCATGTATGATTGATAGTGGATCATCTCGATACATTACAAGAAAGAAAGAGGCGCTAGACTCTATATTAGAAGAATTTTATGGCGAAGTTACCATCAGTTACAATTCAACTCATTCAGTCAAAAGAATTGGGAATTGCACCTTGAAACTAAAGTTGAGTTGTTCTCTACATCTCAAAGGAGTACTCTATGTACCAGGAATATAATCTTGGTTACAACACTTGACGATGATGGACGTAATGTTGCATTCATGGAGGATAAAGTAATGACCTGGTCTAAGAACTCTTCGTTTAAGAAATCAAGGTTGATTGGTCAAAGAAAGAGATAATTGTATGAATTAAATACATAAACTTGTCAACCTATTAAAGCCTTAATTTGTGAAGCTGTTGATATAAAAAAAATATGACACAAAATGTTAGAACATCTAAAGTTTTAAACCTTATCAATTGTGGAGAATATGGTCACTGGTTTACCTAAGTTGAATAAAGATCACTCAAGCATATGCAAAGGATGCACTCTGGGTAAGAACATGCCAAAAGTCCATTTCATGATAGCACTAGAAAAACTAACAATGTTTTGGAATTAATCCACTCAGATTTATGTGGACCTATGTCTATTCCTTATCTCGGAGGATTCTAGTACTATATACTTTTTATAGATGACTTCTCTGGGAAAACTTGGATTTACTTCTTAAAGTGTAAAGAATCATAAGAAATTCATAAGAGATTTAAAGAATTCAAAACCTTAATTAAAAAATTATCAGGACACAAAATTAAAATTCTTAGGATTGATAATGGAGGGGAATATACTTTGGATTTGTTTAAAGAGTTTTGTAAAGAAGCATGAATTAAGAGGGAACATATTGTTCCTTATAACTTGCAAAGAAAGAGGTAGCAAAAAGGAAGAATAGAACAATTATAGAAGTAGTAAGAGCTATGATATTTGATCAAAATTTAGAATATTATCTTTGGAAAGAAGCCTCAACTTGTATTGTTGTATATTTTCAAAATAGAAGTCCTCACTCCTATCTTAAAGATAAAACTCTTGAAGAAGTCTTTACTAAGGTTAAACCTAATATAAGCCATCTTAGGATATTTGGGTGCCCAATATATATACATGTTCCAAAAGAAAAGAGAACTAAGTTAGAATGCTCTAGGAAGAAAGGTATTTTTGTGAAGTATAGTGAAACATCTAAAGCATATAGGATTTTCATACTCGGTCAGAATAACATTGACCTTAGTAGGGATGAAATATCAATTAAAGAAGATTTAGCATTCAAAAGAGCCCTAATCTCTAGAGAACCCTCTCCCTTACCTAAATAAAATATTAAATCTAATTTTTAGAGGGAGAATATTGAAGAAATTGAAGATGAAATTCAAAATCTTAAGCTTAAGGAGACTAAAAATTCAAAGAAAAAACCTCTTTGGGCCATTAAGACAACAGAGGAAGCACAAGACTTTGTTGCACCATCTAGAACCTTCAAAGAAAGCAAAAGACCCAAAAGATTTTCTAGTTATGCAAAAAACATGAGTCATTTCTAAATGAGAACCAACCAATATTTCAAATTCTATTAAACAAACATCTTGGAAGGATGCTATGATGGAAGAATACCAATACATTATTAAGAATGATGTTTGGAAATTTTTTCCAGGACCTGAAGGAAAATCTATCATTTCTTCTAAGTGAATATTTATAATCAAGTGTGTCGTTGATGATCAAGCATGTCGTTGATGATAGTGTTGAAAAATGTAAAGTCAAATTTGTAGCTAGGGGATTCTCTCAAAAAGAGAGAATTGATTAAGAAGAAATCTTTACTCCTGTTGTTAGATACACCTTTGTAAGAGCAACCTAGCTATTGCAACATTGAAGGGATGGAAAGTACATTAGATGGATTTAAAAATAATATTTTTGAATGGAAAGATTATGGAAAGAGGTATATTTGGAACAACTTAAAGGATTTTGAAACTCATAACCCTAAAGTTTTTGTTTGCAGACTCAAGAAAGCTCTCTATGGGCTTAAACAGGCTCTAAGGGCGTAGTATGAAAGAATTGATAAGTATCTCACCATTTTGGGACTCTCAAAAAATAAATCTGATCCAAATCTCTATTATAAAAAGGATAAAGATGATGATAATATTGATACTATATGTTGATTTTTTACTAATTATGGGTGATGATCATCTTATAGATCAATGGAAGAAAGATCTAATTAGAGAATTTGAAATGAAAGATTTAGGACTCCATTACTTCCTAGGACTGGAAGTATGGCATAATTCTGACGACATCATACTTATTCAAGGAAAGTATAAATTAGATATCTTGAAGAGATTTGGAATGTTGAACTGCAAACTTATGTATTCTCCAAAGGAGACTAATCTACATAAACTTAACGAAGCAGCAACAAAATCAGCTTCCATAGATTCTACTCTTTACAAATAGATGATTGGGTCTCTTATGTATTTGGTAAATAAAAGACCTAATATTTTATATGTTATTAATGCCTTAAGTCAGTTTTTGTGTGAGCCAAAGGAGATTCACCTAGTTGTGATTAAACACATTATGAGATACTTATAAGGCACTCTTAACCTTGGGCTCAAATATGAGAAAGTTGACTTAGACTTACATGGATTCTTAGATTTAGATTGGGGTGGAAGTGTTAATGATAGAAAAATCACTTCAAGATTTTGTTTTAGTTTAGGATCAACAAACATATCATGAACATGTAGAAAGTAGTCTTTAGTAGTATAGAGTTCCATAAAAATTGAATACATTGCTACAACAATGGCCTATCGAGAAGTCGTCTGGTTTAGAAAGTTACTTACGGTATTATTTGGCGAACCCATGAATCCTACTATTATTTATTGTGATAATTAGAGTTCCATGAAGATTTCTATGAATCCAATTTTCCATGATAGGTCCAAGCATATTGAAATTCCTTACCATTTTGTAAGAGATATGGTAGACAAGAATACTCTAAAATTAGAGTACATTTGCACTTCAGATCAAACATCAAATATTCTTACCAAACCTCACTCTCGAGTGAAGATAGATCACTTCAAAAAAATACTTGGTATGGTTGAATTATAAAACATGTGTATTCTTAAAATTATTAATAAAATAATTTTTATTGATAGGCTATTGACTGTTATGGGCTTCACCATTTGTATTCATTATTTAAGAGATGAGGATATCAGAGATAATGAACACTTGTATAAAAGACATTACAAGAGATGATGATATATTAGATAATGTGCTAAATAGTAGAGAACTACTGTATGATCTAGATGAGTTCAATATCACATTGTGATATAGACATTTCTATGTCTGTAAGTCACAACTTGGATAAAGGAAGAATTTAATCATTCTCCCAATTTTATTTTGTAAACTAGTAGATCCTAACTTAGGATCTTATTGTAATATAGGCCTGCCATTTTTTCATGAAACTACATGCTTAAAATATTCAGATATATATAGAGTTTTAATCTATGCTTATTAATCTTAGTTGATGATGCTAGATATGTTATCTCTCAGTATGATTATCAAGTTAAGAGGGAGTGTTAATTTAGTAACTTCAAAATCATGCTAGTATGATGGTACACATTGTATCTGATTATGAATTCAATGCCCTACTAATGATTTATGTCTTAAAGTGTAAAGAATCAGAAGAAATCCAAAAGAGATTTAAATAATTCAAAACCTTAATTAAAAACTTATCAGGACACAAAATTAAAATTCTTAGGACTGATAATGGAGGGGAATATACTTTGGATTTGTTTAAAGAGTTTTGAAAAGAAGCAAGAATTAAGAGGGAATATATTGTTCCTTATAACTCACAAAAAAATGGGGTAGCAGAAAGGAAGAATAGAACAATTATAGAAGTAGCAAGAACTATGATATTTGATCAAAATTTAGAATATTATCTTTGGGCAGAAGCCTCATCTTATACTGTTGTATATATTCAAAATAGAAGTCCTCACTCCTACCTTAATTATAAAACTCCTGAAGAGGTCTTTACTAAGATTAAACCTAATATAAGCCATCTTAGGATATTTGGCTGCCCAATATATATAGATATTCCAAAAGAAAAGAGAACTAAGTTAGAATGCTTCGAGAAGAATAGTATTTTTGTAGGGTATAGTGAAACATCTAAAGCATATAGGATTTTCATACCTGGTTAGAATAACATTGAACTTAGTAGGGATGTAATATTATTTGAAGAAGATTTAGCATTCTAAAGAGGCCTAAGCTCTGGAGAATCCTCTCCCTTACCTAAAGAAAATACTGAATCTAATTTTTAGAGGGAGAATATTGAAGAAATTGAAGATGAAATTCAAAATCTTAAGCTTGAAGAAACTAAAAATCCAAAGAAAAGACCACTTTGAGCCATTAAGATAGTAGAGGAAGCACAAGAATTTGCTGCACCATCTCGAACCTTCAAAGAAAGCAAAAGACACAAAATATTTTCTAGTTATGCAACAAATATGAGTGATTTATCTAAATCAAAACCAACCAATATTTCAAATGCTATTAAACATATATCTTGGAAGGATGCTATGATAGAAGAATATCAATCCATTATTAAGAACAATGTTTGGGAAATTATTCCAAGACCTGAAGGAAAATCTGTTGTTTCTTCTAAGTGAATATTTATAATCAAGCATGCTGCTAACGGTAGCATTGAAAAATATAAAGTCAAATTCGTATCTAGGAGATTCTTTCAAAAAGAGGGAATTGATTATGAAGAAACCTTTGCTCCTGTTGTTAGATACACATTTGTAAGAGCAGTCCTAGCTATTGCAACATCGAAGGGATGGAAAGCACATCAGATGGATTCAAAAGTAATATTTATGAAAGGAAAGATAATATAAAGAGGTAAATTTGGAACAACCAAAAGGATTTTAAAACTCATAACACTAAAGTTTTTGTTTGCAAACTCAAGAAAGCTCTCTATGGGGTTAAATAGGCTCTAAGGGCCAGGTGTGAAAGAATTGATAAGTATCTCACCAATTTAGGACTCTCCAAGAATGAAGTTGATCCATATCTCTATTATAAAAAGGATAAAGATGATATTATAATATTGATATCTAGATGTTGATTATTTACTAATTATAGATGATGATCATCTTATAGATCAATGCAAGAAAGATCTAATTAGAGAATTTGAAATGAAAGATTTAGAACTCCATTACTTCCTAAGACTAGAAGTATGGTAGAATTATAACGACATCATACTCAATCAAGGAAAGTATACATTAGATATCTTGAAGAGATTTAAAATGTGGAACTGTAGACCTATGTCTTCTCAAGAGGAGACTAATCTACTTAAACCTTAGGATGCAACATCAGAAACACCTTCAAAGGAGTGGTAAATACAAGACTTGATATTTTCTATGTTGTTAATGCTTGAAGTTAGTTTATGTTTGAGCCAAGGGAGATTCACCTAGTTGTGATTAAACACATTATGATATACTTATAAGGCACTCTTAACCCTGGGCTCAAATATGAGAAAGTTGACTTGGATGTGATTAAATACATTGTGAGATACTTATAAGGCACTCTTAACCCTCGGCTCAAATATGAGAAAGTTGAGTTGGACTTACATGGATTCTTAGACTCAGATTGGGGTGGAAGTGTTAATGATAGAAAAATAACTTCAAGATGCTATTTCAGTTTAGGATCAACAATGATATCATGAACTTGCAGAAAGCAGTCATTAGTAGCATAAAGTTCCACAGAAGTTGAATACATTGCAGTAGCAATGACCTCTAGAGAAGCAGTTTGGCTTAGAAAGTTACTTGCAATATTATTTGGTGAACCCATGAATCCTACTATTATTCATTGTGATAATTAGATTTCCATCAAGCTTTATGTGAATCCTATTTTCCATGATAGGTCCAAGCATATTAAAATTCCTTACCATTTTGTAAGAGATATGGTAGACAAGAATACTCTAAAATTATAGTACATTTGCACTTCAGATTGGACATTAGATATTCTTACCAAACCTCTGTCTTGAGTGAAGATAGATCACTTTAGGAAAATACTTGGTATGGTTGAATTATAAAACATGTGTATTCTTCAACTTATTAATAAAATAATTTTTATTGATTAGCTATTGACTGTTATGGGCCTCACCATTTGTATTCATTATATAAGAGGTGACGATATCCGAGATAATGAACACTTGTATAAAAAATGTTATGAAAGATGATGATCTCCTAGATAATGTGCTAAACAATAGGGAACTACAGTCAGATCTAGATGAGTTCAAGATCACATTGTGATATAGACAATTCTATACCTATAAGTCACAACTTGGATAAAGGAAGAATTGAATCATTCTCTTGATTTTATTTTGTGAACTGGTAGATCCTAACTCATGATCATATTGTGATATAGGCTTGCTAGTACCTATGAGTCACAACTTGGATAAAGGAATAATTTTCTAAATTTGACAATGTATATTGCATTCCATGCAATATCATTATCACTAGTATGAATGATGCAATATCATTATCACTAGTATGAGTGATAAGTCATATCACAGGTATAGTAATATGACATAGTATAATTTTTTCATGAAATCACATGCTTAAAAGATTTAGATAGATATAGAGTGTCAATCTATGCTTATTTATCTTAATTGATGATGCTAGATATGCTATCTCTCAATATGATTATCAAGTTAAGAGAGAGTGTTAATTCAGTAGCTTCAAAATCATGCCAGTATGATGGTACAAATTGTAGCTCATTATGAATTATATGACCTACTAATGATAGACTATATAAATATTTGTCTGGTCTTAGTTAAAATCTGCATCTCCCTTGGATAATTTTGATAAGTCTAAACTTAGTCCAATTAGCTAGGTTAAAAACTAACTAAAGGTTTCTCCTTTGGATGTCAATTTCAAGGAAATTATTTAGGGCCTACCTAGATAGGGACATGTCTCTTGTAGGGACATGCCCTTTGGTTGCATATTTATATAGGGTGTGGTTGTAGATAAAAGACACACAATACAACATAGTCAACTCCTTTAAACAATACCGCCCTAGATGAATACTTGCAGATATAAAACAATCCCAGAATAATATGTAGATAATTGGTATCACTTCATTCAAGTATAATTATAGAAGATCATCAACAAAAAGCATCAAAGAAGGTATTATCTCTATCTAATTCCCTTAAGAATTTGTAGAAACTTTACAATGACAAGCTATATTTTGTAATAAGAAATTTCTCACAAAAAGACTATTAAAATAACGTACAATTTGTCCACACTTTCCATTACCATCTTCCTACTATTTTGATAAATTTTAGCAGCCTAACAAGGGGTTTGACTCTTAGATAACCAAAAAACAAATGCCTCAAGAGATAAATGAAACATAAACATAGTTGTTGGCTATATCAAGTCAAGGATCAACAACAAGGTCAAGAACACACCATTAACATCACACTACCAACAAAGCTAGTAACTCACATCAAGAGTGGGAAGTCAACTTGCTAACAATAGGGGGAGGAGAGTGAGAGGTAGGGTGACTCTTCTTTTTCTAGAAAACAAATGCTTAAGTGACACTATTATCAAGGCAATCACCAATGAGAAAAAAACCCCTAGTATGGGACCATTGACACCAATAATAAAATTTTGGCAAGATTTTTCATCAATTAACAAAGGCTATAGAATATTGGAAGCAAGATTTAGAGAAGGGTCTTTGCGGTCAAAAGGAAGCACACTAGTAGCATGAGGTGGGATCAAACCCATCTAATTAGAGGAGGCCAAAATAGTAGGAGCATCACCTTGGAGGAATCATCATCATTAAATTGTTAAAGGAGGCTTCAGAGGTTGAGTCAAAAGCTCAAACTGTCAAATGAGTATCATTTGTATCCTTCCACCATGTAGCACCACCTTTATGATGCAAAGAAGAGAGTAGATAGTAGCGAGATGACTAGAAAAGAAGCACTACCAACATTAAAAGTGCAGGCCCTCATGCTTTAGTGATTTTCTCCTAGACATGTCCCCAACCATGAGAAGCACATCCCTCAATAGTGGTGTGGAGATATCTATATCAACCAAAATGTGAGCAAAAGTAGACCTACCTAGAAAATTCGTAGCCTCATTCTCCTTCAAGAAATTATTACAAAAATAGAGCTTCTAAAAGACTCAAAGAAAGAAATCTCCCAAAAATAAAGTGAAAGATAAGGGAGATGAACCCACACTAGGCACAAAATCAATAGTTCATTAAATGGGTTAAAGCAGATTGTCCAAGGTTTGGCCAAAAGAGAGAGACTCTTCCAAACCCACAACTTTCTCAACACTAAAGTATGATCTCTAGAGGAAGAAGACACAACAATAAAAAAAACCTTTTCATAAGGGAAATATTGAATGTTTCCAAAGACTAAGGGTTTCTATGACCTTGTCTCTCAATGATGTAGATCCTAAATGAAAGGCCAAAAATCAATGAATCTACTAACCAACTCATGATGCCAAAATAAATTAATAACCACTAAATCCTCCAAACATTATATAAATATAAAAAATAAAACATAGATAATTTCAAGATTGCTGACACAACTTGGTAAAAACATGATAGAAATTTTTCACGGGGTTAATTAACATGGCATTATTCCACGTGAAGACAACATGTACAATAATATCATCTAATTTAGAAATAGGGAGTTATCATAATATACAACACATAATTATGAGTTGTGTACCATTGGTTAATTTTTAGTGACCATACAATGCAACCTCTATGAGGTGAGACATTAACAACATTCCAAGAAGAAATGAAACACATTAGGTACATCCTTATTGACAAAATAAGATTCATAGTGCAAAAGACACTCTTGAGAATAAATAGTCATCTATGTGAGGCTTTTCCTCATCAACAAATATAAACTTAATTGGAGCATCGATAATATTATTTGGTGGTCTAAAACAACTACCACATGTCATAGAAAAATCAATCTAAACATCACACTCAAATGCCAAGTTGTTGTGGGACCAATTGACAATAGTTGTTATTTTTCAAACAATGTTTTGACAAGAAGGTGAAAGTAGAACACAAATAAAGTTCCTTCAACTACTACAAAATATATCAGAATTGGTTATAGAACAAGTTCATTTAATTTGATGCAAAGAAATGAAGTTGCAAATGCTTATAGACATCTTGTCTCATACACCAATAATTATGTATACCAAAATACCTCACATACCAATTCTTGACAAACTGTAGGTGTCACATCGAACCTTTTAAAACATTGAGGTGTTTTGTTTTTCATTTTTAGGAGTTTTTTAAAAATAGTTTCAAATGGAGTGATACTTTAATGGTGTGCCCATGCTAATAATCAAAAGCTATGTACAGTCAAGTCAATTCAGACATTTCTCGAAGAGATCAAGTCAATGTCCCCAAGTGAGAGGAAATAAGGTTGCAATTGCACACATATAAATTATAAATATACTTAACCTTCTAAAATAATATACATGCTTTCCTAACCAACGTACCAATTATTAGTCCTTGCCTTATGTGTAAGGTAGGGAACTTATGTTCTCAGTTGCTGTCCACTATTAATTTTAATAATCAAAGTGACTTTATTGATAAGGTTTTTCAAATGGTTTACTTTTTAAATTAATTTTTAAATATTAATTTCCTATTTCTGATTGGGTGGTCCCCATTTACCTAGGCGTAAAATTAATTTATCCATACCAAAAATTACGCAAATTAAATTTTGGAATCTTCTTGAAATCTCTGAAATTTTATTTAAAACACCATGAAATATTGTTCAAATATGTAAGCTTAGCTTGAGTTTCCTCTACAATAGAGGAAAGACAATTTCTCACTTGTAGTCTCAAATTACATCCAAGTGCCTCATATACCCCTACTAGTTTTCGGTTGAATGACATATAGCTGCTCGAACATTATCCTAGGTTGCTACATCAATTGGAATTAGATTCTTTTCTAGACAAGAAAAAAAATTGGATGTGTACATAATAATAGTGTAATGCATATGATAATTAGATTCTTTTCTGGAAAATAAAAAAATATTGGATGCGTACATAGTATTAGTGTAATGCATATGATAGAATGAATTGTTATGCTTGAATTTCAAAGGGAAGTTTGCATGACAATAAACCAGAGAGGAGAGATAAATAGGACATGGAAGAGAAGAGATGCAGACAACACATCCAATGGAGGGATCAATTCACCCAAAAGGTCAAGTGATCACAATTCATCCAACTAAGTAAGAGAAGGTATGTGGGATTGATACAGAAAGCATTATCATACATCAGTTCCAAGACATGCAGGTACTAAAAAGGAGAGATCGACATGAATAGAGATGCAAAGTTAAAACTTCAAGTTTTCACAAGTGTTGTCAAGTTTCCTTCAGATGCCAAGTTGGTAGTGGAAGTCGATCGAAAGGAAAATTCTAGTTGAAGGTGAGTCAAGGAAACTTTAGTGGATGTCGAGTGGTTGAAAGACAATGGAAGTCAAGTAATGCAAAAATGCTTTAGAAGCCGAGTGAATAGTTGTAAACACATTAAGCATTAAATGCTACAAAATAAGGGTATATGATTACATTTTGAACCATTTTTCTTCATTGTGATCAAAGAGAAAAGATGAAGAAGAGAGCAGAGTGAATTCCAAGTAGAGAATCCAACATTTGAGCTGATTTCAACAGTGATTCAACATAGTTTCATTGATTCCAAGGTATTTATAGTAGTGCCAAGTTACACAGTTTGAAATTTTCTTCGTATTTAAACCCTAGAAAGAAGAAATGACCTCCAGTTCTAGGAAACGTTAGGAGAAAGAGCCATTTGAGGTACAACTAGTGTCAAACCAAGTTAAGCAACCAGATTTTTGACCTATCCTTGAAGTTTTTTATAAAAATGACCCAGTGGGAGCCCTATCCATAATTCCTCTTAAGGTTGTTATTGTCCAAGATGTTAGGACATGTTATAACTACAAGATAGGTGCTATTAGAGACATGGAGATAAGGGAAGCTTATGATAGGTTGTGTAAAAATGAAGTCTTGAAAGAATAGTACAAAATTGTTCAATGGAAGGGTTTAACCCATGCTCTTGAATTTCTTACTATTTTCAAAACTAAATGGATCATGATAGTGTTGAGTGAAATTGATGATGGACTTTTATGGTTAGAAGATGGCCTAGTTAAAATATCAAAGAAGATTGTTCACAGAGTAATAGGGTACCCAACCCTAGATTGGCCTAAGACTCTCAGGAGTGACTCCAAAGAAGTCAGTGAAAAAATTACAGGAGCTAAATGGAACAAAAGAGGCATGAACATAGATATCAATCAGGATCCTCTTGTTGACTTTTCTATGAGAGTTATTTCTCATAAATTTTACCAATCAAGTAGACTAAACAACATACCATGTATTGCAGTAGATGTTGGCTACAAATTAGTCAAGAAGGATCACACTTATGATCTTGTAGAATTGTAATTGCAACAAATCAATAAGAACCTAGGAGCCATAAGAAGAAGCATGGGAGCATAATGCAAATTTGGTACAATTTTGGTTTGTATATTCTTCTATGTTTAGAATGAATTTCCATTCTTTGGTAAAGTAAGTTGGAAGACAAGCAGGTCAGTGGTTTCCCAAGTAAATGCATATATTGAACAAATGGGAACTAATTTTGAGGCATTTATGACTAGTTACTTTGAAGACTTCAAGAAAACCATGAAGCAGAGATTGAGAATACCTATTTCATTAGTTGAAAAAAATGTAAATGATGTTTGTTTTCTTGTTGATATAGATTACACTTACATTTAGGCTGCCATACCAAGGGTTAGATGGCCAAGACCCCTTGGTTATGAAAGAAACATTGATGAGGCATTTGCAACAAGTACAACATTGCTTGTAGAAGATATTGAGAATCCACATTTTGGGACATATGATGTGGTAAGGACAAAGGTGGATATGGAGCTAAAGACTATTTCTACCATTAAGAAGAAAGATAGATTGGTGAAGAAGCTCAAAGCAAGATTCAGAGAAGGGGCAGTTGAGGGTGAGGAAGAAGATGAAGAGGCAGATGATGATGAAGATGAACAAGGGAAGGAACCATTAGCCTTGACTCAAGGAATGGGTGAGGATATTGAAGAAGAAGAAGGTTCCAAGTGGGAAGCACCAAAAGTAGAATCCAAGAAGAGGAAAGCATAGAAACAACTTGCTGCACAGCCAAAAGCCAAGAAGAAAGCTGCCAAGCCAAGCCTAGCAAAACCTACCACTAGGGAAGATACAAGGGCATCAAAAAAAGTGGTAAAGGAACAAGAGAAGAAGAAAGCCACATTGTAAGGAGGGCCAACTAAGAAAAAGAGAAGAAAATATGTGGCACCCCCAAAGTCAGACAAATAAAATACAGAATCTAACAATGAACAATTCAGAGTGGTAAGTCACACCACTAAATATGACATTGAAAATATTTGTGATAACATTAGGGATAATATAGATTTAACTAGATTGAAAATCATTGATTTCAATAAGATGACTAGAGAAGAGTAGAACATAGTGGAAGAATTGAAATCTACACTATGATGGCCAAGTTCAAGACTACTCCACTTGAACTTGATAATTCTATGCCTAAGGAGCTAAGATCAATTGTTTAAAATAATTGGCATCACTACTTAGATATGAAGAAATAAATAAGGGAGTCAACATTGGCTTGTGTAATTATTGACCTAACTAAAGGTCAAATAAGCAAGGCTAACAAGAAATATGGGAGCAAATTTGCACACAAATATAGACCCTTTATTATTTTGCAAAGCAAGATTGAGGATGTTGTAAAGAACTCCACTTTCATGTGGAAAGTTATATATGGCCTCAAAAAAAAAAAAAGAAGATAGGAAGATCCCTTTGAGGGAAGAAATGATGGTAAAGAAGAAGAAGAAAATGAAAAGGAAGAAGAGGGAGAGAAAGAAAAAGAAGGAGAGAAAGAAAAAGAAGAGGAAATAGTGGACAAGGAAACACAAAAGGGTGATGAGGCAATAGTTGAGAAGTAGCAATAGGAACAGAGTGTCCAAGACACACAATTACCACCACCTAGTCCTTCACATGCAACACCTACACATGCAAAGTCTTTAATTGTAAAGGATGTTCTTGATACCTTATGTTAGAACACTAATCCATTGACTATAGAGGATCTCAGAAAGATCCTTCACCAAACAACTCTGTAATCACAACTATGTACAAACCCTATTTTGGTTAGTGTAGAGGAACTACAAAAGGCAGTAGCTGAGATTACTAAGGAGAAGGTGAATACACAAGAACCACCTTCACAAACTCCTACAGCTACAAGTGGACAACCATAAGAGCAATAAGTACAATATGCAACTACTAAGGTTGATTCCACAATGATAGTTACTACAACAACCAAGAAGCAAGATAAGGATAAAATAGGATGAAAAGATACCTCTGCTCCTACAACACAAAGTCAAGGTGCACCTCCTCTAATCACCTTAATTGATCAAGGTAGAAGTGAAGAAGACAAGGAAGAGGAGAATTTTTTTAAGGAAGAATAACAAGAGGCAATAAAAACTCTATTTAATATGCCAACTACAAGGACTCCTACTAAGTAGCCAAGCACTGATGCAATACCATTGTAAATTTCAGCACTCTACTCAAGCTCTACCAATGTAGCAAGGGTACTTCATTATGGAGACCCTGCACTTGATGAGGAGATATTCATACCAAGTTATGACTCCAAGATAATGAACTTAGCATAGATAAAGGAAGTGCAAGAGGTACCAGAGAAGAGGAAGAAGTAGGAAATACTAAGGAATGGGTATAGACAGAGGCAAGCATTGGTAGAAATCAAAGACATCTTTCTTGATACTTTTAGCCTACCAGTACCTGATGAAACAAAGCCCATTATGGAGCAGTTATCCATCATAGTGGACAAGGTACAAAATAAAGACCTTGATACTAAAGTGAAATTACTAGAATGGTCTAAAAAGAAATTTCAAATGAAGGTAAATGAGAAAATATCTAGTGAGATAGCATTGACTCAAGTAGAACTAGTTAAGAAGGTTGAGAAGGTTAAAGCAATGCTTGAGAACATATTCTCATTGTACTCCAAACTATGTGATTTCTCATACTTCACACAAGAGTCAAGCCAGAGAAAATTGAGCTTGGAAAGGAACCTCAAGGTATCAAGCACATAGCTACCCAAGGATCTAGCTCAAAGTGAGAAGCATTTTGCCACAACGCTTCACACTCAAAAGGAGTTAGCTGTATTAATAACAGATGAGGCTAATATTATGGAGAAATTGATATATATCTAGTTTGCAATAACCCCACACATGGAAGCATTGCATAAAAGAGACGACCTATGTAGAAAACATTTTGAAGAAAGATCCAAATCTTTCTACATTAGAAGGGCTGGTACACCTTGCAGTAGAGACAAACAACCAACTAAAATCACCGAAAATTGCATTAGATAATTGGGATGCTTCTCTAAAGATAATAATGGAGGTAAATAAAACCTCTTTGGCTAAATATTCCATTCATTCTTAGAACCCTTTGACATAAGTGTCAAAAAGGGGGAGATAATATATTATGTAGATAAAAGGGGAGAAATAAAGAATCTTATGTAGATAAAGGTGGGGAAATAAAGAATGGGGGAGATAAGACAATTTTGAGTTTTGAATGCCAAAAGGATACAAAAACTGCAAGAAAGATGTGTGAAAGAGGGAGTACAAAGCAGAAACAAAGAAGACAAGGCAAAGATTATCAAAAACATCAACATGAGACAAATCCAGCTTAAGGAATTTTGGATAAAGATATGGCACATCATCTCAAGGGGAGTTACAAGTTTTTGAGCTATATTGTCTTTTATGAATTTTTTAACAAAGCTTTTTGAAGTTTTGTACATATGCCAAACAAGATGTATATTATACTCACAGAGATTAGATTCATACTACTTAGTTAAGTGTTTTTGACACTCATGTCAAAGGGGGAGATTGTTAGTATCAGATTGGTTTTGACGATTGAGTATCAACACACTTAACCAATTTCAAGTTGATGATGAGTACACTATACATGCCGATCTACAGTATGTGTTGAGCTAGAAATCCAATAGGTACCAAGCAACTATCAAGTGCTAAGGAAAGAATAGATGTTGAGCCACTATAGGTGTTGAGAAAAGAATAGATGTCGAGCAAGAAAGAGTTACTATAGGAGCTGAGTGAGTCAAAAATTCCATATGTGCCAAGCATCAACAATAAGTAAGTGCCATGTAACATAGAATCAACATATGAGTTTATGCCTTCACAAACTCAGACGTAAAACATTTTTGAGTCGACTAGGGATGAAAAAGCTACAAAGAAGCACAAACAGAGAACAACACTTCTAAATAAAGAAACTCTGAAGAAGAAAGAAGCAAACTTGATCTCTAGTTACTGGTGCTGGTGAAATCACTTGGATTGGAGATTGTGTAGGAGGTTGTTCATAAGATGACAATTGAGGTGGAGAGAACTTTGATTTCTTTGGAGAAGATGATGCTGGAAATATTACAATTAGAGTTGATCTTGGATGCATGACTTTTTAGAAGGGTGAAAAGGCTTGCATAAAAAGCCCCCTTCCCCACCATTGAAGAGAAATTGCCAGAATTTCCCACCAAGACTTGATATTCTTCACCTTGTTTATTATGAGAAAATAAAGCTTCATGAATTCTTTTGAAACTCTCATGAAAAGGCAATTGACATGTGTAAAGGAAAAGGATAGGTGTAAAGGAAAATCCTTTGCCACCACCCTTAGTACATGTGCCCAAATGTAGGCTTCAAACAATGTGTGTACATCTAATTATTTTTTAGATATTATAATTATTGCAATAATTAGAAATGTTATCAATGAGGAAACATAGATAGAGAATTTAAAAAGAGATTTTATATTGAGAAGGATTAAATTAAATTTAAAATAAAATTATATCAATATAATTACTTTCTTAATTCATAAAATACCTAACAGTTGCATATGTAAACATCTATCTACATGTATAAATTGATTTGATAGCTTACTAAATCAAAAAAAATTCAATTTGTAATAAATTTTAATTTTTATATTACAACTATTAAAAAATAAATAAAAATAATCTATAATTTCAATCTTTATCTCAAATAAATTGATTTGATAGCTTACTAATTAAAAAATTGTCAATTTGTAACAAATTTTAATTTTATATTACAAACTATTTAAAAACAATTAAAAATTTATCTATAATTTTAATCTTTATTTCAAATGAGCTTAAGCAAAAAATAGAAAATTAATTAAATTAAATATACAATTTTTTTATTCTATTTATCTATTTAAGAATCATTTTTAATGAAACTAAAGATATCAATTTAGATTTGATTTATAAGAAGATTTATTTTCTTATAAATCTGCTTTATATTTTTCAAGAGGCAAGGACTCAAGCTCGAATAGAGCTCTTGTCTATAAAAGTTTTGCAATAAAAAGCTTCAATAGTTAGATCTATGAAGTTGCATCATTCTTAACTTCTCATGAACTCTTTCATAGGGTGCAAGGACTAATTTTGTGGAACAATATTCAACTTTAACACTATTTTCCCTCACTCCATATTCGATGATGACAAAAAAGTGGTGTCATTTTTGGAACAAAGACACTTATATCTAATTAAAATTATTTTTGTTTGAACTATTGTGAATTTTGAGCCCAAAAAACATCAAAAAGTCACCACTTATGTTTGAGGAGTTTAGATTTCTTTTTGTGGAAGCACTCTCACCTATTTGAACTTGTCCTCTATGCATTATTCCATAATTTCTTTTGGCTCACATTATTTTTGGCTTTATTTTTATCTCTATTGATGCATAGTTTTTACATGGTATCAGAACATGGTAGGGATGTTTTGAAGCCTATAAAATTTTTAAGTGAGAAGGATAAGTGTAGCTCAACTTGTCTGTGCATAAGAATTTGAAAGGGAATCAATGTGAGAGGGTTTGGAAAAGGTTGCAACCCACATATGTACATGTTGCTCCTATGACTTGGTTTGTTGGCACCTTGATGCGTGTGTCAGCTTCCTTTGGAGTCATAGTTATGTAAAAATCTTTGCAATTACACACTCTTGTGGTTTGAATATTTCTCCCAGTTTCTCCTATAGTTTGAAATATTCTATTGGCTCAAATGATCCGATCCTCCTATGGTTCAAAGCCTCTGCAAGAACTGTGATACTAACTTGGAAGCCTCTATGACAACTATGACTCCTACCAAATTTACGGTACAATGGTCATATATTTAAAATAAACTTTTTTAACTAGGGAGGTGATGACCATCACATACAATGCATGCATTTGTGATACTATTTATCTATAAAAAGGAAAAATTTTGATGACATAAAAACTAGGAGGTGTACAATGTCAAGGTGACAATATTTAGCCCTTGGTTCTTTTCAATCCCATAGGGCTTAACTTGGCTTACATTTTATTTGGAAAATTATTTTTTAGTGGAGTAAATTTCCTCATGATATTTTGTGGAGGTTTAATTTTATAGTAAAGTGAAAAAATCATTTTTGTACATAACTTTTACTCCATAAGTTAAAATTGAGTTCTATTTTTTTATAAAGAAAAGTGCTTTTCAAAATGAATCCAAAGACACACCCACACACTACTATTACCACTATAGATGTCTTAAATAAATTTATCTAAAGAAATAACAATAGATATCCATTATAAAAATGATTAAAATTTAATTTACTACATCTGTAAATATTTTTATTTCTATTCTTTTTGCACTCTCTTAAGTTTTTTATATTTTGTTTCTTTTTTGCACTTACATAAGTTTTTTTAAAAATGATTATTATATATCTTAAGCTTATAAATTTAGCAACTATTTTATGTAACATTTATTAAATAATTCTTTAAAAAAATCATATTTATAATAAATATTAACATTTTGACATGTAGATGGTTGTCAAATTTAACTAAAAAAGTAAATGTTAATATTAACACACTCACACCTTTCCACTCCACCCATTCTTCCATTGTAGAATGCATATCGACATTAATACAGTGACATTTTTAGTATTTTTTTGGGTTTGGTTATGGAGCACTCCTATAAAGCATCAAAATGAGGGAGGAATTTTGGTGTATTTTCTATTTTTTGGTGTTGAAAGTTGTCATGAATCTCTCAAATAATCCCTTCCCTTTGATTATTTTGTAGAGTCCTCTCAATACATGGAAAATTGAATGTGGTTATCATGGAAATTTTAGCCATACAAAAGAAGAATGTTGGTTTCATCGAATTAAGGAAATATGCCAAATTATTCGAGCAATCATTGTATTGCCTTACTCATCAAAAAACACCATCAAGTCTAACTAGTTGGTCATCTACCACCTGACACCTTCACTTTTTGCTACACCTAAATCTTTTGTTCACTCTTTCATGAGTTCCATCTAGATTATTTGTTGTGGTTATTTTCTATTGTCCTACTATATCAACCACACTAGGATGTATATCTATCATATGTAGCATCTATGTTTGTAGACTCCCATCTTTCAGATTTGGATGACAACATTAGAGACATTCATCTTCTATTCGATGATGACTTTCATGAAGTTGCATCACCATCTCCATCTTTGGAAATTTCTCTTATCTCACCTACATCAACTCCTATTGTGATACATTGTGTATAAATTTACGAGTTGCGATATCCAACTCAAATATATCTTCATCTATAATAGTATTAGATTCACATTAGTCTAGACATGACTATACATCCATTTTTTATGTTCTAAAATATTTCATGGTACATAATTTGTCACACATCAAAAATATATTTGATATCTTTGAGCATCATACAAAGGAATCATTGGTATCATTTCAATCTTTTTGTTATGTGCAACATTTAGAGTCATTTATCTTGCTCCCTAAATATTCCTATCCAGAATAGGAAGTAATCACACACACATTCATTATGTTGTTTCTTACGAAGGGGAGGAATATTGTTCAATCTTCATGGAATATATTTAGTATCTGTTGTCGAGCATCGACCATCTCTACATGGAGTTCATCACTTCATGTCTTTTGGGGGGGGAGGTCATACGATCTTCTCTACTTTATTTCCTATGAGGATAACATATTGTACACTTTGTGATATCAGTATTTTACAGTATTCTATGGGGGGTTAACACGTGTACTCCATCTATAAATTTTCTTCGTGTTCACTTTTACTTGTCACTATATTTTATCTCTACTTTGGACTGAGGTTTTGTCCCATTTGGTTTTCCTCATGTACCCTTTTGTCTAGGAGATTTCATAATAGAATATTAGCAACCCACCAAGTTAGTATTCAGGATCCAATATTTCATCTTGTCCTCCTTAGTTATGCTTAAGGGGGTGGGGTTAGTATATCTTTTTATTTACACTCTATTTGTTAAGATTACTTAGTCACTCATTCAAATTTGACACTTGTTCATGTGCAAGTTGTCATCGATTAGGAATTCTCTAAACATTTTTCTTTTCCATTTTGACACTTCATCCTTGTTAATGGGCTGTTATTTTCCACCACTCAACTTTAAAGAGTCCATTCCTCATTTCTTGGAAGCACTCACAACTATTTGTATGCCTCTTCTATGCATTATTCTATAGTTGACTTTGACCTACAATATTATGTGCTTCATTTTATCTTTGTCGATCCTTATGTTTTGCAATATTATACCTAGCTTAAAAATGAAAATTGTGTGGAATGAAGCGCTTATAAGAATATTGATTTAGGAAATTAAATGAAAAAGAACAATGTAGTAGTTTGTGGGATTTGCAGTGATAAAATTATCCTAATATAGAACATATTACATTTTCCTAGATCATAAACATAAATACCCTTGAATTTCATGCTACCTTACTATGTACACACATTCAAATACCTTTGTGGTTTTATTCAGTGATTCTTTATCAGGATTACACCATACATATTTCATCTCTAATGTATAGTCTTTCAACAAACACAATATAGAATTATGGTTTTAGTTGTGCAATTTTATTCTCCATGAACTAATGATTAATAAACAAAAACACCTTGAGAATATTGTTTGAAAGTGCTAAAATGTAAAATGTTGATATTATACATTTAGATACAAACTAAATTCATACTGAAATGAAAGTGAATATTATTTACATTTATGTTTGAGCATCTTTATATAGTCTTATTTTCCCTTACAATAACTACTTACGGGAATAACTTCCCAGTAATTATATATTGAACTAATTTTATTTGTCTAATCTAAACTTAGAAACTAACTTAATTAATGTAATAAATCTAACATTACCCCCTTATTACATTAATTCAACAATCTAACATAACCTAATTAATGTAATAAATGTAACATTCCCCCTTATTACATTAATTCAACAATCTAACGTTCTCGCTTATTAGGAACTAATCTAACTAATGTAAGAAGTGTTAGAGTAAATAATTAATAATTAATAATATGTTCTATTTACTTAAGCTTACTTAGGTAAATGCATTTATTAGTTGTAGCCTAGGAGTTTGTTATAAGTTGTTGACAATACGGGAGTTGTTCTCTCCTAAGTCATACTTATCCTCTCACCTTGTTTGAGGACTTTCCACCTCATGTGGATGTATGCTTAGTTGTCACACTTATCTCCTAGCATCTTCTAGCTTGTTCTAGGAGATTCCTTGAGCTCTTTATATTTGAGCTCCCTCATTGTATTTCACATCACTTCTAGCATATTGTAAATACATATTTTCTTGTGTTTGCATATTTTCTCTCTCATGCCTATTTAGGGTTTTTCCCTAGCTCCACGCTCTTCTCTCCTTAGCTTCCCTTTGACAAGTTATTGCATGCAAGTGATCTTGGGCATCTTCAGAGTTGGATTTCATCAACTCCAATATGGTATCAGAGCCTCCCTGCTGCTGCTTTGTCGAAGGATTTTTGATGCCGTGATTTGGAGTCACAAACCCTAGTTTGTTTATGCATTTTTTTTCAAATCAGGGGTAGAGAAATTTTTTGGAGCACATTGGGCCTAAACAGATGCTACTATTGGATCTAAAAGGCCATTTGCAGTCAGGATTCATAAAAAACTTATCAATTTTGGAGATAGAGCTTTGGGAGGAAATTTTTTTTTCGGTTGGAGGGCTTCTTTGTATGGATCATATGGTCGAAGGGTTTAAATTTAAAAAAAAAAAATCATTTTAGGGCCATGCCACCATGACATTGCCCAGCAGCCACCACGAGGCCACTCGAGAGCTACCTGTGCTTAGCTTTCTGCCTCCTAGTCCCCGCCTCAGCTCCATCGACAACACTTTGCTTCTCTCCACTGGCGGTGCAACCTTTTTCGGCCACCTCCACCAGTGTATTCAGCTTGCTCACCACTCCACTCTGCTTGTTCCAGGCTTTGCACGTTCAGCAGCCTGCATTAGCATTCATAGCACAATTGATAGCCTGTGGGGTGACACATGGCCTGGGTACCACGTGGCACCTTGCCACATGGACCTGCCATGTCACCCCTACCACATCATATTTTTCCACATGGCTACCATGTGGACTATCACATGGCCTCTTTTTTGCTATGATGAATGACTGGCCATCAATTTTAAGCCAGTGTTTTGCTGATGTCAACACTACATCATGTGCCCCTTGCACCTCTCCAAGGTCCTTTTTGACCTACCTTTGGTGTTTTGGCCATAACTTGAGCATACAGAGGTATTTTTTAGATCTGAAAGAAGTGCCAAAAAGATGGTTCAAAGATGGAGACATTGGTGTAGGTATTTTGAGGTTTTGATGAATTTTATTACCTATTTTTTAGTTGAAGTCTAAAGTTCTATTTTTGACTCCGGCTTACATATATTTTGCATCCCATGTTAGTTTTTTTAAAACGTTATATTTTTGGAAAGCTGGTTTTGTCATCTTTTCAGAAATGTAGTCTTTTTCCTTAGATTTTGGCCCATGCTCTTTCTATCATATTTTTGACATTTTCACTCTATGGTGGATATCTTGGGTGTTTTAGGTTCGAGCATCATTTTCCTGGCATGGTTTCTTTTGTTTTGGGTTGTACTTTCTTTTGTGTTAGATTTTTTCCTATTTTAAACATTGTAGACATCATTTTAAAGCACTTTTATGTATTGCACTAAGATAAAGTGCCACTTTTGCATTTCGGGTTCATGAACGTTATTTTTGAGTCAGTTGTACATGCACTATTTTTATAAAGCACCATGGGGGGATAGTTGTCTACTATTTTAGACATTCTCCCTTTGTCAAGTGAGTGTCCCTTCCACGACAGTAGCCCCATGCAGTGTCAGTGTGACCATGTCTTTATAGGTGTCTGTACCTCTTCCTCTCTCATCGTTCTTGGTTCGTCTGTAGGAGACTTTGGCCCATCTTCTCAGTTACCTATCATCTCACCCTGTCTGCATTAAGGAGGGGTTGTACTGTTGTTCTAATACATCCTTGGTTTGATGGTTTGATAGTGTGAACTATGTATTCAGTGGTTGATCCTATATACAAGGCGATTGCAGTGGCTGGCTACCTATGCATTTTGGTGAGATGGATCATCTACCATATAGACACACTTGGTTCATGCCTTCTTCTTACATGGAGGTTCTTAAGATCAAAATTTTTTCTTTTGGTGGTAGATTTTGTGACTTCTTCATGCTTTAGAGATGCTCTTCATGATCACTCCTTGTTCCTATTTTAGGGGACATCTCCCTAGTTGGAGGCTTCTTCAGTTCTTCACTAGGTTCTTACCTCTTTTTAGGGGAGGTTTTTTCCCATGTGGTTTTCTCTCTTTCCCTATTTACAGAGGTTGCATTTTTTGACATTTTACATGGGTACCTGACATGGCCTTGTTGCCGGGAACCATTATGCATTTCTTAGTTTTGTGAGCTGAAGGCATTTCCCTAAGTTGCACTTAAGGGGGGGTGTTAGAGTAAATAATTAATAATTAGTTATTTATTCTATTTACTTAAGCTTACTTAGGTAAATGCATTTATTAGTTGTAGCCTAGGAGTTTGTTATAAGTTGTTGACAATACGGGAGTTTGTTCTCTCCTAAGTCATACTTATCCTCTCACCTTGTTTGAGGACTTTCCACCTCATGTGGATGTATGCTTAATTGTCACACTTATCTCCTAGCATCTTCTAGCTTGTTCTAGGAGATTCCTTGAGCTCTTTATAATTGAGCTCCCTCATTGTATTTCACATCACTTCTAGCATATTGTAAATACATATTTTCTTTTATTGGCATATTTTCTTTCTCATTTCCATTTAGGGTTTTTCCCTAGCTGCACACTCTTCTCTCCGTGGCTTCCCTTTGATAGGTTATTTCATGCAAGTGATCTTGGGCATCTTCGGAGTTGGATTTCATCAACATCAACAATAAGTCCAACATTCCCCCTTATTACATTATTCCAGTAAAAGTGAAAAGCCTTCACCAATATTATTCCTTTGGAAACTTTGATGAATCTCCTTCACCAATCATTAAAAGTAGTCTATAACTTCAGATTGCAAATCCTAATCTTGAAGTTGCCCTCATATCCCACCTTTAGACTGCAAATCCTGAAGTTGACCTCATGATAACATTGTTTCGACCTCCCTTGCACAACGAGACATAGTTCCTCAAAAATTTCACATCTCCATGGAGTGGGCCTAATGCCTCTTTTGGTACTAAACATGAGACGACTTTCCTTTGAAAGTCCACATTTCCTCCGAGTGTGTCTAATGCCTCCTCAAGTGTCGTAGAAACAATCACCACTATACATGGACATCTTTCCTCCAAAAGTCGATATCTCCTATGAGTGTCTCTAATGCCATTCTTCAAATCCTACCCCCCTTCACTCCATAGAAGGACAATCATGTAGCCAAGCCCCCTCTTTTCTTTAGGGACACAAATCTATCAAGTCCCCTCTTATCTTGAGGGATGAATCTGCCAAGCCCCAGCTTCACAGGGACACAAATAGTTGCTTCCCATGTAATAATCATCTCTAAGTGAGAAGCTAGCTCGAGATGATAAAAATCCTCCAACCTCCATTACCTCTAGCCTCGTATTTTATTCACAAAAAATTAGGGTCTAGTCATCCAAAATCCATTAAAAGCACTCTTCTCCCCATTGATCGATTCGCTTTGATATCAAATGAAAGAGCTAAAATGTAAAATGCTGATTTTATTGATTTAGATTTTCTGGATACATTCAGATACAAACTAAATTCATACTCAAATGATATTGAATATTATTTACATTGATGTCTAAGCATCTTTATATAGTCTTATTTTCCCTTACAACAACTACTTATAGGAATAACTTCCCAACAATTATATATTGAACTAATTTTACTTATCTAATCTAAACTTAGAAACTAACCTAATTAATATAATAAATCTAGCATTCCCCCATTATTATATTAATTTAGCAATCTAACATAACCTAATTAATTTAATAAATCTAACATTGTTGAACTACAAGACCCAAGCTCTCCTAGGTTGTTTCCCAAGTAATTAAATTGAGTTTATAATTGTAATATAGATGTCAAGAATCACAATCAAAGTATTGTTCCTTTTAGTGCTCAAAAACATTCTTATGACTACTCCCTGATTCTCTATGGTTTTTCAAAATGGTTGTTTAATACATTTAAATGTACAAATCAATGTATCTATATATCAAGACATAATGAATTATCACACAAATGTACATATTAAATTGACATCAAGTAGGTATGAGAAAAATATGAGAAAATCATTTACATTTTTTAAATTTAATTTGTAATTGAGACTTATGCCAAGTGAAATAAGTGATCTTGGAAAGAGAATGCAAAATCTTGAGATTAAAAGTGAAGAACTAAGCAAGATATGTGTGTGTGTGTGTGAAATAACAATTAAATAAAATAATTAAATTTTAAGAATTAAAAAATAGAGATTATTGATAATTTTATAATTATATCATGTTCATTTTCTGAGAAAACTGAGAGTTAATTTTACAATAAGATATTGGCCCCAAAGGATCCTCCATAAGCATTAAAATTGTTGTAGTAGAATGCGAGTACTCATTTTTGAGATTTAACACTGCAATTTATTGTACATATACAATTGTATATACTCATATAATGTCACAAATCAAAATACGTATTTGAAAGTAGGTTTAGTCGATCGTTATTTTCACTTTCTATAGATGAAATATTTTTCTTTAGAAAAATGATGAGGGCAGATATGTCCAATTCAATTGCAATTTAAAAAGATTTTTGACATAATTTATCTTAAATTATTTTACAACAAATAAGTATGCACAATCAAGTCAACCTTAAACATCACATACTGATGGAAAAATAAGTCAATTTTGACTATTTAAAGTTTTAACCTACAAACCAAGTATTTGTAGTGCTTGCCCCTAGTCTACATTTTCTAGTTACATTCCTGATACCATTGCCAAACTCTTTTAGGCCAATTTATGTTTGATGATTAGTATTATTATTTTAGAGATTATCAGATGTTGTTTTACACTCAGTTTATTATATGATGAGATTACTTGGTACTCTATATTTCCTGCATGTATGATGATTATTCAATGGTTTCAGTTATCGATAATGATTAGTTAGATGGTCTATTTTTCCATGTGTTTCTTATGGATACTTACCCCATACTGCATGTATATGGTGTGCGTGTTTATTTTATTTATGTATGGTGTTTCTGATGTGGTTAAGGAAGGGAGTCGTAGTCACTTGCTAGTCGGGATCTACACGATGCACCACTTCCTGCCATTATCTGTTTAGCTTAGAATATTGTGTTTGTACATGCGTGAATTTTATGCAGGTTGCAGGTACCGGGTATCGACTTCCCTGAATTGTCAGGATGAGCGTACCCTATCGCATTGTCTCAATGGTAAGAGAGGGGAGATAAACTCTTAAGTCCAATCCCTAAACCCTTTAGTCAATTGTCCTAATTGATAATTAGGACAAGTACCTGAGTTAAGTACCCTCTGAATGCATCAAATGATGTAATTTCGGGATTATAACCCTTTTTGTTTTGATTTAGTATGTGTTTTTCTATGTAGGGTTTTCGTATGTTGTTTATGAGTCCTTGATGTGTTTTCTGTTAATTAAGTCTAATTAAAAAGATTAATTAATGATTTAAATTAATAGAGAATTATTATGATATCTTTAATATTTAATTAATTGAGAAATTAATTAAATAAAAGAACTAAATTTGGAGATTAAAGTTCAAAGATAAATTTAGAACAGGATAATATTTATTTAATTTAATAATAATATAATTGGAGTTCATTTTTAAATAAATGCTAATTATTATTGTTAATTAAATAAATTAAATATATTATCAATTAAGCTTCTAAAATTAATTTAAAAAGTTGAAAGACATTAAATTATTAAAGGTTTTTAGATCACATGATCTAAGCAGGAGTTTAAATTTGAATAATAAATTAAAAGATTAAATTATAGAAATTAATAACGTTATTTTAATTTCATAAAGTGCACATGAGATTAAAGTAATAAATTAATTTAAAATAGAAGTCAAGTAGAATATTAAATAAAGTTATTTAATAAATCAACTTAATGTGCATGAAAATTGAATGCAAAAGAAAAGAAAAGATAATAAAGGTTAATTTGGAGTTAACTGAGTTGTGCAAAGAGTCTTCTCGGGTGAACGCACAATTAGTGCCCCGATTTGAGGAGAAATTGCTTATCACAACTTTGGGGGTTCATTTTTGGGGGATACGAAGTTGGACGGGAGTTTTTGGGGAGACAACTTTTGGAAGCGAATTTCAGAAGGCTAATACCAAAGAAAGATTTTCGAAAGAAGGTTATTGAGAGGAGCAAATTCTCTTACAGTTCCTGGAGATTGCATAATAGCATCAGGATCAGGTAGGGTCTTGTATTTTTGATTATCGATTAAATACACAATTATCCTTTCCTGTCTTCTTTGTGTCTGGGGTTTGTAAATCTGAATTCTCTATGATGAATGTTTAAACATTACAATATTGGAATTTATCAGATGCTTGTTTATAAACTTCTGTATACAAAATTTGAATGGGAAGGGTTGAATCTAATACCGAAATTCTAAATTTGAAGTTCGGATTGACTATATTTCTATACCAATTTAATGAAGGAGGCAATGTCTTTTTAATATATTTATATGTTTAGGAATTAAATTAGCATATTTATAAATTTATATATATATATATATTTATATTCAAACAAAATTAAATTTCAAAAAAAAAAAAAAAGAGATTGATTAAAAACAGATTCGTTATTTTTTTTTTTAAAAAAAAGAAAAATAATATATAATAATGTAATTAGTGGGGGGGAGGGAATTATCCCGTGCCCACCCCCACTGTCGGCGGAGCTGACAGTACCTGCGTCGCAGGTACTGCGACGGTAGGTACAGAGTACCTGCCGCCGCAGGCCCTGCGACCACAGGCCTGCGGTAGACCGCAGGGTCTTTAATTAAGCCGACGGGCTTTAAAACGTTTTTAAAAGGTTTTGTTAATTCATTTTTTTATATATATAATTTTTATTATTTATTAAAACAAATTTTATTATTATTTAAAATTTTTAATTAATAAATTATATATATATTTTTTAATTAATAAATATTTTAATCTTTATTAATATTTAATAATTAAATATTAATACATTTAACATAGTTTGTAAATATTAATTTATTAATAATTTTGGATAAATATTAATAAATTAACAATTAATAAATAGATTAAAATAAGTAATTAGAACAAGTAATTATTGATTAATTTAATTAAAATTAGCTTAATTAAAGTTAATTAATAATGAATATTATTTGATTAAATGGTAGAATTGGAAGATTGACTTAATGGAAGTTATTATAGAATTGGGTTAATCGTAAGGGGTAGATATGAAAACTTAGTTACTTGAAATTCGACATTAAACTGAAACATAAACCTTACCTTAACTCAATAATATACTTTCAAATCCAATCTCTGAGACTTTGATGTTGTCTTTGTGCTTTGAGTGTTATGGGGTTGGTTTAGCGTTGACCAGTTTAGGTTGTTACCAGAGGCTCGGAGTTGTGAATGTGATGTCATGATGATTTGGTCTCGATCTTTCTTAACCCGACCATGGTAATGTGATGAAGTGCTCTATGACATGATTGTGTTTACTGTTTGTTATTGCTTTCTAGTTTTCTTGTGTGAAGCTGAGATGTACGTATTTGAGATACTTGACTTAACCATTTTCGAGTCTCGATCAGTTATATTTGATAACCATTTTTGAGTCTCGATTAGTTATACTTGGATTGCTTTTTGGTCGCTTGAAAGGACTGAAGTGTTTGTTATGTTCTTGATGATGTCATGTGTTGACTTGACCATTTTGGAGTCTTCGATTAGTATTGTAATTTACTATTGGGATACTTTCTGGTTGCTTATTGGAGAACCATTGGATTTTGTGATCTATCATTGATGCCTTCAGTTGCTGATAGAGAATTGTCGTGATCATATGATTATTATTTGATGCTTATCTGTTGCTCATGAAGAACTGATGTAATTTTGTGGCTTATCTTTTATGATGTTTTTCAGTTGCTTGTATAGGACTGAGGTGGTTTTATTATGATTCTTTGATTTATGATTTCATGAGCCTAGGGTAGGTTATCTATGTGTAGAGTCGGGAAGTGGCTTGCAATGGGGGTCGAAGCCCTAAGAGGCTACCTTGAGAAACTCATTGTAAGTCGTTTTTAATAAGTGAAAACATTTACACTAAATGAGAGAAAATGAACCTAACAAGATAATTGTATGTTCTCTCCCATGCCTTGAGTGCTAGTACAGACTAGGATGGGGTAGAGAGAATGCTTGGTTACGACCTTGCATTCCATAGTAGGCCTCGTCAGTACGAGAGGATACTAGTGGCCGCAGGATCAGTAGGGACCCGGGATTCCTAAGGGATTGCTCGGGTAACTTCTACATGACTTTTGCGATGACACTTTTCCTCTGGCATATTAGGTTTCCTATGTGTCTTGTGGTACCTCTGGGATTTAGATGTCGATCTTTTTAGGAACCCTTGAGTTAGCATACTTATAGGATTTTCTGGACTTAGAGAGTATTTATGATTATAGGTTTTGTTATCCTATTTGGGACTTGAGACTATCTCCTCAGCGCGGTGGGAGTGGACCATTTAGGTTCCACGCGGTCGGGTGGTAGTGCTTTTAGTCTTACCATTGAGATCCGTTCCGTGGTCACCGTGGCTGGAGTTTTCGTGATTGACATTTACCTTCACTATGTTCTTGGATTATTATGATGGATGGTTAGATTTTATGATAGATGTTTTATCATTATGGATGTATGGATGTATCATGTATGGGGAATAGTTTCATATATTTTTACTGTACTTTGTATCATGGATTTGAGGATGTTGTATCTTTATCTTTACATATGTATATTCTTTTAAGCCTTTCATACCCTGTGACTTGTACAGTGGATGATTGAGCATTCCGAATTAATTTGCCGAGAGGCATTCGGAACAAATGTATATTATGCACATGGGACTTTCTGATTATTCTTTCATATGTATGTGATAGTTGTTAGACTTAGAATTAATTAAATTTAAACGTGACTCAACGTCTTGGGATCTTTAAGAAATTGTAACTTACAATATATGTTGTCGATGATTACATGTTATTGCTTTCTCTACTATGTGTTTGATGTGTATGTTATACCTTCTTACTTTAAAAAAAAAAATGTTTAGCAAACTTAGTGAAACTTTAGGTTAATTCTTTTGGATCCCTTGGCGGGGCATTACAGTATTAATGTGCGATGTTTAAATCGTGACATAATCACATTCAAAACACAAGAAGAATGATACATTAGTTTTGATTCAAAGCTTCTTTTAAATCTTACTTTATGATGGTGGATGACAGACAAAAATATAGAATCATAGAAGATAAGATGTGAGAAAAATATAGAAGATAAGATGTGAAAAAAAAAGAAAAAGAAACAAATGCTCATTTAAAATTTGACTCTTTTGATTTTAATTTGATTTCATGCAATTGATAAATGACATTCAGAATGCTTAATACAAAAGATAAATTTTTGTACAATGATAACATAAAGATGACCTAATAACGAATTTAAAATTATTTTCAAATTCAAAATTTATCTCTAAAGAAATGCCACACATTATATTATCGACTAGCTATTAAAGTCTCTTAATAGATGTCATCTAAATCGCTATATGGATATGTTGGTACAAGTGATTGTTATCTCATGCATTTAAATTTTATACCATTTCTCCTTTCGAAAAATAATTGACTAAAACCCGTATAAAAAAAAACCTTGACTGATATCCATGCAACATGTAGGTGCGATTAACAATTTTTTAATACTTAAATTAAAATTAAAATTAAAATTAAATTGATTTAACATATGTAGAGAACAATCTAATCGACAGATTCGACCCGCATTTTATATCCTCGATAGACTTTCAAAGAGACAAAAATTTGGCACTTCTACAAATGCTTGCCACGTATGGTTTTGTGCGAAAATATTTTGAAACCCTTCTTTTGTATGGGTTTATGTCATCCATACAAATGGCGTGCATTTCTGGGACCATACATTTGTTATAAAATGGACATACAGTGAAGTCAATCCACACGTCCTTCAATTAGTTCAGGAAATGAGGTTGCAGCTTCTTATCAAGCGAACGAATACTCCACATGCCAATTATTTGACAAATTGTAAACATTACATCCAACCATTTTCACCCGAGTTGCTTCGTATTTCATTTTCAAGAGGAGTTTCGATGCAAATAGAAATAAATGTACAGTCAAGTCAATTCACGCGTTTCTGATACTGCGAAGAGATCATGTCAAAAGTCTTCAAATGGGAGGAAATAAGGTCGCAATTGCACACAGATAAAATATATATATACTCAACTCTAGGAATACTTTGAGTACATACTACTTTCTTAACCTCCATATCAAATATCTAGCAAAGTATTTGCAAAACAAAGCTTCAGCAATCTGATCTATTCAGAATTTCTTCACACAAGATGGGTTTTGATAAGCAAGTTCATCGTGCTTCCAATTCACCCAAAAGTTGTGATAAAAAGGACCAAAAGAGCAGCAAAAGTTGTTTATTTAGCAATTCAGTGATAAAATTTCTTTTTGGTAATGTGAAGAGCCAAAATAATCCACATACAAAGGAAGTGGCCTCATTCGTAGCTGCCCAGCAACACTTTCGTGGGGTGCAACATGTTCGTTTATAATTGCTGATGATTCCTTTGACTGATCCGTGGATGAACATGTGACTTTACTGTTATCCCTCACCTCCATATTTGATGGTGAAGAAGCGACAGTGTCACTGGAAGGATAAGGATAAAGTTAGGGGAGCACAAAATTGTTCTCGGACAGTTTAAACATCATAAATTAAGACTTCATTTTTACTTTAAAAATCTTAAGACTTCATTTTTCCAAGCTTAATTTCTTCTTCAGTGTATGATGTTTGAAGATAGCTGTTAGTTCCTAATCATGACAAAATTTGTAATTACATATTATGATTCTAATAAGAGCGTTGTTTCTTCTTTCTATTATTGATAATATTTTCAGAAATATTAGTTATGGTACAATTTGTTTTTTAATTTCTATATTTTAATTTAATTATAGATTAATAAGTGACATATTTCTCAAAATGACTTATTTCATAGTTTTCTTTATATGTTAGATTTTTATTTAAGACACTCAATGTATTGTCAATAAATGTATATTTAAAAAAAAATTAAAATGCAATTTAACTATTTATGAAGATAACAGATTCTCATGTTATTGATACATATAGATCATTCACACACTTGTACATATTAGCTTTCCAATATTTGAAATAATAAAATCAAATTTTAAGAAATTAATACTTACAAACATTGAATTCTCTTGAATTGGAATATCAGATATTATTCTATGGAAAAGAGTAAGAATCCAGGTATGGTGATGAAATTAGACATTTCAAAAGCGCATGATAACATTAGGAGGGAGTTTCTATTGAAAGTATTGGCTAAAATTATATGGAAAGCCACCCCCCATATTTATTAGAACATCAAGAAAGAACACAATAATTGCATACTTGAAGAGAATTTTCCCACTTGAGGTGACTAGCCACAAAACTATGGCTATTATTAGTGAATGAACTCTTGTACCTGTGTTGCCTTGGCTTTCTAATAGTAGATCGTGGCAAAATTTAATCTTATTGAGCCCAAATGAAGTTATGTGTACCAAATTAAAGTTTTAAAAGAGCCTGCAATCTAATGCCTTTTTAATGCTTTTATGATTTTTGTGTCCTTGGCTCATCTCAAGTTCCATCCAGCACTTCAGATTTTTGAAATCCGATGAAACAAAAGTTATGGCAGGTTAATGAAAGGCTCCAAAGAAACGTATTTTTGATGGCAACATTAACCTTTCAAACTTTAAGCCTCGTTAAGATTCATAAAAACGCTTGTTTCTTTCCAAATCTTAACCTCTCACCCCAAAAAGAGTTATGGAAAACTTCCCAAGTGCACCTTCTAAACCCCGAATCTTAACCTCCAAAAACCAAAAAGACTAAGCATGAGACCTAAAACACATATTTTAGAGATGATCCTTTACCTTCTTTGCCAAATTAAGAGGTTAAAAATCAAGGGGTTAATTAACCTTAAGAAAAGCCAAAGTTTAGAAGAATACACATCTTCTTAGACGAATGCAAGGAGACATTTGTGACATGTTACAGAGTCAGCGGAACTCCAACCAAACTGCAAGATCTATCGGCATGGAAATCAGATGCCATGAAACCCATATTGACAAAATCAGGGAGCATTGACAATGAAATAATGGTCGAATTTTCTTGTTAACCATTCAGGCAAAGTAAAATCTGTCAACCAGTGGCAAATAGAAATGTACGTATACATACAAAACATTTATTAGATGCCAAGCTTTATGAAAGGAATGTTCATGTTGCATCGCTAAATATAAAAGGATGTATATTTCATGTTCAATGTTGATTTTCTGAGGAGGCAACCGTCCAGGGAACCTAGTCTGATGTGAATGCAATTTGAATATTGTAAATCCCAATTCCACGATCTCAGCCACATCTTGCCTGCAATAGAACCCAAGTACATGCCACCAAGTGAGAAATGATGCAAACGATGCCAAAGATACTCTAATCTGCGTGCAACCAGTGCAATCTCAACCAAGCATCTCAAAGTGCAAATGGTGATTTGAATAATTGCTCTTATATATGTAGAGCACATAAGCATCAACAACATGGAGTGATAGAATGGCATGTTAGTTGTTATATTACATGCTTGAAAAAATGCTCACATTTGAATATGGATACACAATAAATGAGAATGATGTGTTTAACCCAATACCTCTAGGTGCTAGATGCGTAGGAAACGCAATCAAATGCTCCTCACGAGTTTGCCGCCACATTGCTTGAAGAAAATCCAAACTGTAGGATGGTGAATGAACCGATAAAGAAATTAGACTATCCAGTCTTTAGTTTAATGCTCTTTGCAAATGGTCATTTATGTTGCAATATTAGATTGTTTCTAATATTGAAAGAGCTTTCTTTCTTAACTATTCTTTCTTTTCCTGTAGCTTTCCTACAGCTGTTTCCTAAACTATTCTTTCTTAAATTATTCTTTATTTTTTTCTACCTTTTCTACAGCTGTTTCCTTTCCTGCAGCTTTATGCATTTGGCACACAATTATATATGTACCTGTATAGTTTTATGTGAATATAATGAATAGAAATATTCTTCTGAATTTCTATTTTTCAAATTGGTATCAGAGCTTTGAAGCTTGAATTATTTGTATCCCTTCATTGAACTATGGCTGATTTAAATTTGGAAGTATTTGAGAGCAAATTTGCTCCCATTATTATTCAATCCAAAGGTTCATTGTTCAAGGCAGAGATCACTAATGGTGCTGAAAAATCCTCCTACAAATGCACCCATTGCAATCAAACTATTGCTGGACAGATCTCGGCATTAGCAGCAGTGGTAGGTAATGGTGGTAAGTCTTTAAATATGTCTACACTTGTTTCTAATAGCGCATGGATAATTGATTCCGGTGCTATGGATCATATGACATTTGATTCTAGACAGGTCTCATCCCTTAAACTGTCCTCACAAAAATTTGTTTCCACTACCAATGGCTCTCTGGCCCCACTTATTGGAGAAGGATCCTTACCTCTCACTGATACTTTGAATCTAGATTTTGTTTTAGTGGTTCCATGTTTGGATTACAATTTGTTGTTAGTTTCCCAAATCACTACTTTACTTTGTGTTGTAATTTTTTGGCCTGATTTCTATGTGTTTAAGGACATCCAAACAAGGCAAACGATTGGTTGTGGTGTTAGACAAGGGAAGTTGTATTACTTGGACTTGGAATCAAAGAGTTCAGACAAGCTACGTCAAGCTCTAGCGATAGATGGCTCTAAGAGGGACAAGCAGAAATTTGAAATTTGGTTACGGCATCCACGTCTAGGACATGTTTCCTTTGGTTATCTGAAGAAATTATTTCCTATTTTATTTGCAAAATTTGATGTTTCTAGCTTCCAATATGAAGTTTGTGAAATTGCAAAAAGCCATTGGGCTTCTTTTCCATTAAATTTGAATAAAAGTTTAGTTCCATTTATGATCATACATTCCGATGTTTGTGGTCCATCCAAAGTCACTACCTTGGGTGGATCATGTTGGTTTGTTACTTTTATTGATCATTGTACTAGGATGACTTGGGTATGCTTAATGAAGTCTAAAAGTGATGTGAATTTGTTATTTCAAAAATTTTATAACATGATTTGTACTTAGTACAATGCACAAGTACAAGTTTTTTGTAGTGACAGTGGAGGCAAATATTTGAGTTCTAAACTTCAGTAGTATCTAGAAGCACATTGAACTATTCATCAAACTACTTGTTCCAATACACCTTAGCAAAATGGGGTAGCTGAGAGGAAAAATCGTCACTTGTTGGAGGTTGTCCATGCTTCTCTAATAGAAGCCCATATGCCATTATCCTATTGGGGTGAAACACTTACCTCTACATCATATTTGATCAACCGGGTACCCTCCAACACTATTGATTTCCAAACACCATCCCAGGCTCTCACTGAGGCAGTTGTTGCTCATGTTGTCCCAAATTTACCTCCTTACATCTTTTTTTGTGTAGCTTTTGTACACCTCCATAAGCATTAGTGCAACAAGTTATCTCCTCGAGCACTACGATGTGTCTTTCTAGGATATGCTGCTTATCAAAAGGGGTACTGATGTTATCATCCTCCAATTCCATGAATTTTTATTACATTGGATGTAGTTTTTCATGAAGACTTGATGTATTTTTCCTCTGAGCCTAAACTTCAAGGGGAGTACCAGAAGGAAATTCAGACTTTAGACTATAATGATCACATCTCTGAAGATGTGGATAACACCTCTGAAAATGTGGATGTTCACATTCCAAAAGATGTGGGTAGCTTGGACATCTCTAAAGAAGGGGAACTCTCTGATATTGTTAATCAAGAAGTAGGTGAAACTTTCATTTAAAGCAGTGATGAACACCTAGAAAAGGAAGCTGTGGGTTCACCTCCGTTTGAGTCCCTGACACCACACCAATTGCTTACCAAGGATGTTCCTGAACCATCTAGAAAACTACTACCTCAATGTCTCACCAGAGGTATTCCTAAATCCACATATGAACCCAAAATTTCTAGTAAAGTTAAATATCCTATGAGTCATTATGTGTCTAACCATTGTTTGTTAGAATCAAATCAATCATTTGTAAATCAATTATCTACTGTATCTATTCCTAACAATGTGCAGGAAGCCTTAGCTGATCCAAGGTGGAAAGCCGCTATGAATGAGGAGATGAAATCATTAAAATAAAATAATACCAGAGAATTTGTTGACCATCCACCAGGAAGGAAACCAGTTGGATGTCAGTGGGTTTATACTATTAAGTACAAAGCAGATGGTACAATTGAATGCTTTAAGGTGAGACTGGTGGAAAAAAGGTACACCCAAACCTATGGGATCAATTATACAAAGACATTTGCACTTGTAGCTAAAATTAATACAGTATGGGTCTTGTTGTCTCTAGTTGCAAACTTGGGTTGGCCATTACAACAGTTTGATGTGAAGAATGCCTTTCTACATGGAGAGTTGTCTGAAAAAGTCTACATGGAACTCCCACCTAGCTGGATGATACTAGAAATACATAGTCTGAAGGTGTACAGATTAAAGAAGTCACTATATGGGTTAAAACAATCTCCAAGGGCATGGTTCAAAAGATTCACAAAGTCAATGAAAGCCTTTGGTTACCATCAGAGCAATTCAGACCATACTTTATTCATAAAGAATCAACAGGGTAAGATCACTATACTTATTGTGTATGTGGATGACATGATAGTTACAGGAAATGATCTTGCAGAAAGGAGGGCTCTCAAGGATTACTTGTTCAGAGAATTCAAAATGAAAGATCTCGATCCCTTGAAATATTTCCTTGGGATCGAAGTGTCTCGATCTGATAAATGGATCTTTCTGTCTCAAAGAAAGTATGCCTTATACTTGTTATAGGAAATCAGTATGTCAGCAAGTCAACCCACTAATACACTCATGGAAGAAGTATTGAAGTTATGCATTAAGTCTAATCAGGTACCAGGTGATAAGGAAAGATACCAAAGACTCGTAGGAAGATTGATGTGCTTAGCACACATAAGGCTAGACCTTGCCTATGCATTAAGTATTGTTAGCCAGTTTATGCATAATCCTAGAGAGCAACATATGAATGCAGTTATGCACATTTTGAGGTATCTGAAGTTTGCTCCTAGAAAAGGAATTTTATTCACTAAAAATGAGGACTATCAAAGTGTGGATACATATACTAATGCTGATTGGGTTGGAGCAGTAGATGATAGGCATTCTACTTTAGGCTATTTCACCTTTGTAGGAGGTAATCTTGTTACATGTAGAAGAAAAAAACAAAATATTGTTGCATGATGTGAGAGGCAAAATTTTGAGGTATGGCACTTGGAGTATGTGAAGCGTTGTGGCTAAGACTTCTCTTGAGGGATTTGGGCTGTCCACCTAGGCGGCCATATCAACTATATTGTGCCAATAAAGCAGCATGTGATATTGCTCATAATACAGTTCAACATGATCATACAAAGCATGTGGAGGTAGATAGATTATTTATTAAGGAGAAGTTGGATGAGAAGATTATGGAGCTACCTAAGATTCAATCAGAAGATCAGTTGGCCAATATTCTTACCAAAGCGGTTTCAAGTCGAGTGTTCTCGAAGTTTTTGGGCAAGTTGGGCATGTGGGATATCTATCCACCAACTTGAGGGGGAGTGTTGCAATATTAGATTGTTTCTAATATTGAAAGAGCTTTCTTTCCTAAACTATTCTTTCTTTTTCTGTAGCTTTGCTACAACTATTTCCTAAACTATTCTTTATTTTCCTGTAGCTTTCCTATAGTTGTTTCCTTTCCTGTAGCTTTATGCATTTGGCACATAATTATATATGTACCTGTACAGTTTTATGTGAGTATAATGAATGGAAATATTCCTCTGAAATTTTTTTTTCGAGTATTTGATAGTCTTGATTGCTAGACTTTGGGAAAATTCTGATTTAATTTTCTATTTGATAAATTTTCTCACATTCATCTATTCGAATTGCAGAGCTATATACAAATCTCGATCGTACAACATTGGCAAGTGTTCTCCCAACTATGTAAAAATGAGAGCTTTACAACAAGGTATGGACATCCATAGAAGAAAATTCAAGAGTAATTCAAAAATAGAGTTCGGTTATCTCTTACAATAGAAAGCATCCTGGTTGACATGTATTCAGAATATTGAAGCATATATGGAGTGCATCCATTATTTCCACTCCATGCCCAAGTGAACATTATGGAATGTACTTGTGACCCCTTTGTACAGTCAGTGCATGCTATGAGATGTTCAAACATGAATGATGGAGTGTTAGTCATCTCGGTTTGACATGCACGAGAAGAGAAAGCATACAAGCTGCTTGACCAAATGTTTGAAAATGTAAACACATAATATGGAAGCATAGACATAACACATAAACTGTTTGACTAAATATCTCAAATTTACAGTGCAAAGGAATGTGGTCTCCTACTTTATAAGCTTCTTCAAGTGAAACAAGCTAGATGGTAAAGCAATATAATATCGATGGAGTGAAGTTAGAAGAGGTTGAATGAAAATAATACAAGGATTGATGTATTTCTAGATCATGCTATGATCCATATACCTAACTACAAAGTGGATGTTTATTTATATGGAATAATTAGAAATATTTATGCACATTTTCAAATGTTGGGTTGATTTTTGAACCAAGTGCTTTATTAGAACTATTTATCCACATTTTCAGATTTTGGGTTAATTTTTGTGAGGTTAATTAACCTCTCCCAAATTATTTAATCGGGAAGTAGTTATTAACCATAGAGGAGTAGTAGTTAGCGTAACGTCTATATAAGAGACGAATTTTCTTTGTAAAAGGAATTTTTGGATTTTGCGATTAGGGAACACTTATGTGATAATTTTGATGATAAGATAATTTTTGGAAAGTATGTATAGATTTTGTCTTTTTAGTTAAAAATTCCTCTTATTTTCTTGGTGCAAGAATGTAAAGGAAAGCAAATTTTGAGCTCTTTTAAAAAAATCCGAATTGTTGAATAGTGAAAGTGTTGATTCTCTTTGAAGTGAGTGTTTTCATGGTATTATACAAATGTTAATGAATCTTGAATCAGTATTGTGCTAATGATCATCTTCAAGCATAGCTCTTGATTATCATTATTAGCAGTTTACATTAATCTAAGAAAGCTTTGAAGTCATTTTGTGCATTTTTTGCGAGTAGCTTTCTCTTAATCTTTCAAGTTTGAACACATCTTTATTGAAAAATTTGAAAAAATTACATCTTACAAGGGAGCTTCCCCTCTAAACATAGAGGAAGGTTGCATATCTGTCATGTCCCCTTTTCAAATAATTAAAAAAGAAAATCTTTGCTAAGGCAGGCAGGCCCAAGAAAGTGAAGTTTCGGAAAAAGGGGGTTAATCTTTGGAAACCGTTAGACTAATAAATGAAAATTATTATTAAAATAAGTTTCATTAACCTCTCTTGGATGTGAGTTACAGTTATGCCCTCTTTTAAGGGGTTTGGAGGCATTTTGGGCTCATTCCAGAACTTGATTTTTGCTCATTCTTTGTTATTCTTCAGAGGCTGCCAAACCTGTGGAGAAGGAGACCCAAGAACGGGAGTTTGCAGGTTTCCAGGGAGACCCAAGAATGGGAGTTTGCAGGTTTCTAGGAAGGCTAAGGATGGGAGTTTGAAGCCATTCCATGTGCATGCTCATACAGAGTTTGCCTTTGTGCTGAACAGTGTAGATTTGTGGGTTTTTGGGTGTGGTTTTTTGCATGAGTTTGGTGTTTTCAGTTGAGCATTTCATATCAGTTTTGGTTGCTGCTGTATTTCAGACTTTAAGCTGTTAAAATAGAGCTGAATATATGTATTGGTACGTGATTAAACTTCTGAGATAGTTTATTAGTGTTTTTGTGGTGTTTCCGAGCATTTTTGTGTTAATTTCGGGAGCCCGATGAGCATAGTTTTTGTCCTACATTTGTGAGCTATTTTGTAAAGGCTATATAGATCTGAAAATGAAATTTTATAGGCTGTTATGCTGCTCAAATTTCTGTAAAAATGTCTACTTTCAGATTTATTTATAACAGGTGAAGCTGTGAAGCTTTTTGGCACTATTTTCGACATACCCGATTTGGGGTTTCTTAAGAAATTTGGTGGATCTTTGTGATATTAGTTGTTTGATCTTAAAGATCTGATTAAAGGTTGGAAATATCATACAAAATCAGAAAAGGGACATTTCAGTGGTATCAGAGCCATGATCTTGCCAGCCTGAGGGTTTGTAGAAGTTGCAGGTCAGTTTTGACAACTACCCAGATCTTGCATGTCAGTTTTGACAACTACCCAGATTTTGCATGTCATAATTTATGGTTGCATGTTTCTTCTAATCAGATGCATGTTAAAATTTATGGTTAAATTCTACTTCTAATCATTTTCATGTTAGTTCTTGGTGAATTTGGTGGTTGTAGAAGTTTGCATTTTAGTTTTGACAAGTACCCAGATCTTGCATGTCAGTTTTGACAACTACCCAGATCTTGCATGTCATAATTTGGTAGTTGCATGTTGCTTCTAATCAGTTGCATGTCCAAATCTATGGTTTCATACTACTTCTAATCATTTGCATGTTAGTTCTTGGTAAATTTGGTGGTTGTAGAAGTTTGCATGTCAGTTTTGACAACTACCCAGATCTTGCATGTCAGTTTTGACAACTACCCAGATCTTGCATGTCATAATTTGGTGGTTGCATGTTGCTTCTAATCAGTTGCATGTCCAAATCTATGGTTGCATGCTACTTCTAATCATTTGCATGTTAGTTCTTGGTTCTTGAAGAAGTTATATCCTATTGGGGTTACACTCTCCTTTATCCAGAATGGACAGGTATAGTACAGAGTCTCAGAGGGAACGATCTTGGACAATTGATAGCCAGAGTCAAAATAGTAGAAAGGATGGTTATTTAGACATTTGAGATAAACTTATGAAAATAAGCCATGACATGTCTAAACAGTTGGTTGAGCACCACCGTATAAATGACATGTTATCTGACCCAGCTAAGGTGGATAAGTTGACTGGATTTCTATTTGGCAGATTTTCTCACAGGACAGATGACACAATTCCCAAGAACTTGCATGAGGAGTTTGAGAAACTAGCTGATAGCCAGGTAGAGGTCTCAGATTCTACTCTGCCACAGGAGGTGGTGGGAAAGGATATCACACAGATTGATAGTAACAGTCAACTTGATACTCAAATTAAGACAATTGTTTACAGGTTGTCAAAGGGTGATGCCACAGGTATTCAAGATGGTATAGTTACAACAGGCAGTGACTACAGTGTAGTGGGTTCAGATGATGATTATGAGGATGTTGTTGTGCAGGATGGTGAGATACCTGGTAGAGATGAGCAGACATTGAGCATTCATGACTTTGCTAAGAAAGAGTACCAGGCATAGTTAGATGCTTCATCACATGAGGTTGAGGCTGGTAGTACTTCACATGATTTGTCCAGCCAGCTGAAGGTGAACCAAGATAGTATTGTGACTTCATTATCTCATCATGACAGGTATGTGGAGTTAGTTGGTATTGGTCATATTACTCAGGTGAGGAGTTTGCTTGAGTTACCAGTTGATTCTAGTTTATGGATATGGACTCGAGATTGTTATATTGGCATTTGGGATTCAGTTGACTGGAGATCTTTAACACTTTTTGGTAGCAGTGTTTGTTTGGGTGCTATCATGGATTTGATTAGCAGATTACACGGTGTTGTCTTTTCTTGTGCCAGTATCTTGTTTGATGATGGTATTAGTTTTTATACACCAATGTTGGGCTTTGTTCATATATCCAGTCGACCATACTTGCTGGAATGTGTTGATGATATTTCATATTTGGCAGTGTGTATAGATGAGTCCTAGGATCATATTGGCATTGATGACATCCAGGAGGATGCAGTGGGCAGTTTTGAAGACTTAGTTTCCTTGGGTACAGAGGAGTTGGACAGCAATGCTAATGTTTTTGATACTCCGTATGTTGATATGAGCTTTAGATTTGATTCACAGGATATGGATGGTAATACTCTAGAGACTAGTAACTTTGAGGACACTCCTTCAGACAGTGCATCAGAGGAGGTTTGTAGGAGATAGTCAAGCCAGTGCCATCATGTGTCTAATCAGTTGAGAGTTAGTGACCAAGACATTGCTATCACTTGCCAACATTTCGATGCTGCTCGTCAGTTGTTAGCAGTTTATGGATGGGGTTCTCCTACTAGTGATGAGCAGGGACGAAGTTATCTTTCCTTGACAGAGATCCACTCTTTATGGGAGGCTATTCGGATTTTGAGACAAAATTATATGCAGTTGGTAGCTGACAGAGATTATCTTATGGAGTGGGGCAGTACAACATATGATGCATTGTTGGCCAAGGAAGATGAGGCGAGTGAGCTTACTGAGCAGCTTGAGGTGACTTCTGAGATTCTTGAGAGTACACAGTTGGCTCTCAAGGAATCACAGTTTCATTTGGCTAAGGTGACCATGGAGTTAGAGCGACTACAGTCTTTACCTAATTCTATACAGTCACAAGCTGTGGTGTTTGGTGATCCGAGGATGTCCATGGCCGAGATTGTTAGAGACAGTGGAGATGGGGATGCATCCATCCTTGATACTAACATTGGCATATTAGGTTCATTCCCACTAGAGTCAGGTTCAATTGAGTTGGGTGCTGTAGCAAATTTTTGTGGTGTGCCTGACATGGTGGTGACCTCTAGTACTAATGGCACGAAGACTAGAGATTTTGTATCAAAGACCATGTGTTACATTGGTGAGCTGATAGTTGGCATGGTTCCTACTAGTAATACTACTCCCTTCGCAATGTCTTCAGAGGTAGTAGTCAGTTCCAACTTGGTTAATGATCGATTGCAGTTAGTTACATCTGGATTGCAATCTGAGCCACTGACTGAGATTGGTGCATTCTATCGGCATTACACTGTGAGGTATGCTCATCTATCTACCTTTGATGACCATGTTGATGAGATGATGATACAGAGATGTACTTTGGTTCCTAGTGCTTATCATCAGTTATGGGATAGTTTGATGCCTCAGGATGAGAGTTGTGATGGGCATGACATGGTGATAGGTCCTGCAATTGACAGGTTGATAATACATGACTTAGAGCAGGAGTTTTGGAGTGATGCTTTAGCAGGTGTTGTTATTGATTCTACTTCTTTGGCTATGACATCTCTTGACTTAGCTGGTGATCAGTCACAGTGGGTTGTATCACTTCTTCATGGTGAGCTGTTGACTGAGGTTGGTTTTTTTTATCAACATTATATTGCAGGGTATGTACATCAGTTAGCATTTGATCCTTGTGTTGAGGAGTTGATGGCAGACAAATTTGGTTTGGATTCCATTTCTTACTCTTTATCTTGTAATGTCTTTTCACCATCAACAATGTATGGGAGTTATGGTTATGAGATAGTGGCCGATGATTTGCAGAGTTGTGTTGACTGCAGGAGTTGTACAGTGTGTGGATTCTCCATACTTGGTACAGTTTCATTCGAGAGGGTTCACCATTGTTGCAGAGTTGGATTGTACATTCCATATAGGCCAGTGGGATGTGTTGATGGTATTTACTGTGTTGGTAGTTTGATTTGTCCACTTTACTTGGGTTCTGATGTTCTAAGAGTTTGTGCCTCATGGGTTTTTGATTGTGGTAGTGGTGATTTCAGAGTTTGGTTGAGCTATAATTGTCAATTTGATTATGGATTCCTCTTGTTCATATTGCAGAGGATATTGCAGGAGCCTGTGTTAATTGGTAGTAGTATAGTTCATGACTACATTTGGGATCCAGGTGGATTGATTGGTTTATTGTTCAGCCATTTCTTGAGGACAAGCAATGATTGGGATGGGAGGACTTGTCATGTCCCCTTTTCAAATAATTAAAAAAGAAAATCTTTGCTAAGGCAGGCAGGCCCAAGAAAGTGAAGTTTCGAAAAAAGGGGGTTAATCTTTGGAAACCGTTGGACTAATAAATGAAAATTATTATTAAAATAAGTTTCATTAACCTCTCTTAGACGTGAGTTACAGTTATGCCCTCTTTTAAGGGGTTTGGAGGCATTTTGGGCTCATTCCAGAACTTGATTTTTGCTCATTCTTTGTTATTCTTCAGAGGCTGCCAAACCTGTGGAGAAGGAGACCCAAGAACGGGAGTTTGCAGGTTTCCAGGGAGACCCAAGAATGGGAGTTTGCAGGTTTCTAGGAAGGCTAAGGATGGGAGTTTGAAGCCATTCCATGTGCATGCTCATACAGAGTTTGCCTTTGTGCTGAACAGTGTAGATTTGTGGGTTTTTGGGTGTGGTTTTTTGCATGAGTTTGGTGTTTTCAGTTGAGCATTTCATATCAGTTTTGGTTGCTGCTGTATTTCAGACTTTAAGCTTTTAAAATAGAGCTGAATATATGTATTGGGACGTGATTAAACTTCTGAGATAGTTTATTAGTGTTTTTGTGGTGTTTCTGAGCATTTTTGTGTTAATTTCGGGAGCCCGATGAGCATAGTTTTTGTCCTACATTTGTGAGCTGTCTTGTAAAGGCTATATAGATTTGGAAATGAAATTTTATAGGCTTTTATGCTGCTCAAATTTCTGTAAAAATGTCTACTTTCAGATTTATTAATAACAGGTGAAGCTGTGAAGCTTTTTGGCACTATTTTCGACATACCCGATTTGGGGTTTCTTAAGAAATTTGGTGGATCTTTGTGATATCAGTTGTTTGATATTAAAGATCTGATTAAAGGTTGGAAATATCATACAAAATCAGAAAAGGGACATTTCAATATCAAGGGTCTATCCAATTGTTGGATAAATTGATTTGCCATGCACATTTCGTTGGGAAAAATCACACATATTTCAAGTGACAAATCTGTTTACCAATAACCTGGAAGTGGAAACCTCCCCCCTTCCCTCCTTCATAGCTAGATAATAGTTAGGCAAAGGCTTGGAATATATCACATTAAATTGAGAAGATGGATAACACTAAAGGTGTTTTGAGGAAGGGTAGGAAATGGAAGTCACCCCCCCAAATTGGTGGAAACTTAACTTTGATTGCTCTAGTAGGAATGCTACTACAATTGTTAGGGGTGTCATCTATGATGATAAGGGAAATTTTATTATGGCATATGTGGGTAATTGTGGTAAGATTTCAAGAAATGAGGCCAAAGCTGTGTGCCTTTTTTGGGGTTTGGAGACTACTATTAATCTGGGCATTTCAAAATTGGTGATTGAGGGTGATTCTCTTCTTATAATTAAGGATACTAAAAGGGAAATAAGGTGAGTTGGCATGCCACACTGATATTTAAGGATGCTTAGATTTTTTTGAACATTTGGTGCCATCACTATCCAACATGTGTAATGCGATGGTAATCATGTGGCTGACAACTTGATGACATATGGACATGGCGTCATAAATCAAAAGGTCTGGGAAATAGAGTATGATCTTCCAATGATGATATTACAATTGATAGTGTAAAAAGATAAACACTTATTGTTATGATGGCATTTTCAAATTTGTGGTATGTGGGTGGCAAGGTTGAGTTAACACCAACCCTATCAGATGCTTATATAATGGTAATTTTGAGATGAGTTTTTATTTCAATAAGTACTTTAACTATGCTTCATTATGGAAAGGACACGTCTTGAGCCCAAGATAGGATATGGAGTGATATTTTACTATCCCAAACGAATTTCCAATTTTTGAAGGCCTCTTAAATTATTCATTTATTATATGGCTACAAAAGGGGCATGAAGTGGCAAGTGGAGAAATTTATATTCATTTTTCATCCATGATAAAACCAAGTGTTACCATATAAATAATGCCCTAAATATTATTGTGATTTGTTCTTAGTTGAGAAAAGGTGGTGTTCTAAGTTTTTTTCACATTTCCTCTATTCTCTACTCTCTTAGTGCTGGGTATGTAAGAAGTTTTTAAAGGTATTGTGGTTGTTCTTGGCAACAACACGACCATGGAGAGTAGCAATACTCATATCAAGCCATCAAGGATTGAGGACTCCATCCAGAATAAAAAAATCCACTTGGACTTATCCACATTAAGGGGGTTTGATTCCTTTAATGGAATGCATTGAAGGCTATGATGAAAGGGTTGTCATTTAATTCATAGACTCTTGGAAGGATTGATGGGTAACTATTAATGGTGTCTCATTTGAAGTGAACAAGGAGTTTAGTGTGAATACTAATGGGCTATCCTTGGAGGGGAAGAATTGGAGGAAACATGCTAGGGTCATAGATGAAGCAACTTTGAGAAAGTTCTTTCGACTAGGTGAGAACATGAACTCTTCTATGGTGGGTTTTCTCATGAAAAAAATTCTTGAGCCTTGGGATGTGGTGTGCTACACTATCATGAGATATATTACTCTTGAGGATAGGTACAATGTCATGTATTATTATCACTTTCCCATCCTCAATCACTTTAGGAATAATGAAATTCTATATTTTCCTTACCTAATTTTACATTCTATTGAAGATTGTGTTTGTAATATGCTTAATAAAAGAGACAAGGGCAAGAGATATACCATTGACCACCAAGATCTTATGTTTTATCTCTAAAGATTTCATGAGGCACTTAACCCTTAGGTGAAAAATATGCCCCCATATCCTCTTAAAATTTTTAATACCACCCAAGATTCTTCTTATTCTGGCCATACCCTGGATGATAAAGATCCCTCCTCTACCCTGAAGGAGATTAAATTTGAGAAGATTGAGGTCCTAGTTTTGGATAGTGATGGAGTTATGGGTAAGAAGAAAATCCTTATGACTAGTAAGAGACTACAAGATAGACATAGTGATGTTGGTTTTTTTGTTTTTTATTCTAGTATGATATATGGTTTTGTTGTTGAAGCTTGATGATCATTTTTACTTTCTAGGGGGCATAACTTGCTCTATTTTTATCTATTTTTCAATCCAAAAGAAGTGTTGGAAATGTCTCTTCAAGATCTCTTCAGATTCTCTATTATTTTCATTAGATTCCTTCATAGGTATACATGATACTCAATTGAAGTTATTTTTTTCTCTTGCTTACATATACAAACTCCTTCTAGCATATGGGGTTCAATTTTTTGCGTTATAGTGTGTGCTTTTAAAAAAAAATTGTGTTTCTTTCATTTATATTAGTAAACCAAAACTATATCAAAACAAAAACCTTCTAAAAAAATGGTCAAGCCCTCTTCTTTTCTAGTTCCTCTAAACCCACATAACTCTTACACATGAACAACTACAACATGATGAAATGTCCCTTTTCTGATTTTTTATGATATTTCCAACCTCTAATCAGATCTTTAAAAATCAAACAACTGATATCACAAAGATCCACCAAATTCCTCAAGAAACCCCAAATCGGGTATGCTGAAAATAGTGCTAAAAGCTTCACAACTTCACAAATTATTAATAAATCTGAAAATGGAAGTTTTTACAGAACTTTCAGCAGCATAACAGCCTACAAATTGACATTTCCAGATCTGTATAGCCTTTACACAACAGCTCGAAAATGTAGGACCAAAACTATGCTCATCGGGCTCCCGAAATAGCACAAAATATGCCCGAAAACACCACAAAAACACTAATAATCTATCTCAGAAGTTTAATCATGTCCCAATATATATATTCAGCTCTATTTTAACATTCAAAAGTCTGATATACAGAAGCAACCCAAACTGATATGAAATACTCAACTGTAAACACCAAACTCATACAAAAACACACCCGAAAACTCACAAATCTGCACTGTTCAGCACAAAGGCAAACTCTGTATGAGCATGCACATGGAATGGCTTCAAAATCCCGTCCTTAACCTTCCTAGAAACCTGCAAAATCCCATTCTTGGGTCTCCCTGGAAACCTGCAAACTCCCGTTCTTGGGTCTCCTTCTCCACAGGTTTGGCAGCCTCTGAAGAATAACAAAGAATGAGCAAAAATCAAGTTCTGGAATGAGCCCAAAATGCCTCCAAAACCCCTTAAAAGAGGGCATAACTGTAACTCACATCCAAGAGAGGTTAATGAAACATATTTTAATAATAATTTTCATTTATTAGTCCAACGGTTTCCAAAGATTAACCCCCTTTTTCCGAAACTTCACTTTCTTGGGCCTGCCTGCCTTAGCAAAGATTATTATTTTTTAATTATTTGAAAAGGGGACATGACAAGTCCTCCCCTCCCAAACATTGCTTGTCCTCAAGCAATGGATAAAAAATAAACCAATCAATCCACCTGGATCCCAAATGTAGTCATGAACTATACTACTACCAATTAACATAGGCTCCTGCAATATCCTCTGCAATATGAGCAAGATGAATCCATAATCAAACTGACAATTATAGCTCAACCAAAATCCAAAATCACCACTACCACAGTCAAAAACCCATGAGGCACAAACTCTTAGAACATCAGAACCCAAGCAAAGTGGAAAAATCAAACTACCAACACAGTAAATACCATCAACGCATCCCACTGGCCTATATGGAATGCACAATCCAACTCTGCAACAATGGTGAATGCTCTCGAATGAAACTGTACCAAGTATGGAGAATCCACACACTGTACAACTCCTGTAGTCAACACAACTTTGCAAATCACTGGCCACTATCTCATAACCATAACTACCATGCACCCCTGATGGTGAAAAGCCATCACAAGATAAATAGCAAGAATTGGAACCCAAACCAAATCTTCCTGCCATCAACTCCTCAACACAAGGATCAAATGCTAACTGATGTACATACCTTGCAATATAATGTTGATAAAAAAAACCAACCTTAGTCAACAAATCACCATGAACAAGTGATACAACCCACTGTGACTGATCACCGGCTAAGTCAGGAGATGTCATAGCCAAAGGAGTAGAATCAATAACAACACCTGCTGAAGCATCACTCTGAAACTCCTGCTCTAAGTCATGTATTATCAAGCTTTCAACTGTAGAACCTATTGCCATGTCATGCCCATCACAACTCTCATCTTGAGGCATCAAATTGTCCCATAACTGATGATAAGTACTAGGAACCAAAGTACATCTCTGTATCATTATCTCATCAACATGGTCATCAAAGGTAAATTGATGAGCATACCTCATAGTGTAATGCCGATAGAATGCGCCAATCTCAGTCAGTGGCTTAGACTGTAATCTAGATGAAAGTAACTGCAATTGATCATTAACCATGTTGGAACTAACTACTACCTCCAAAGATATCACCAAGGGAGTAGTATTACTAGCAGGAACCATGCCAACTGCCGACTCACCAACATCACACATGATCTTTGATACATCTCTAGTCTCTGTGCCTTCAGTACTAGATGCCACCACCATGTCAGGCATACAACAATCTGCTACAATACCCAACTCAACTAAACCTAACTCTAGTGGGAATGAACCTGATATTCCAATGTTAGTATCAAGAATGGATGCATCCCCATCTCCACTGTCTTTGACAATCTCGGCCATGGACATCCTCGGATCACCAAACACCACTGCTTGTGACTGTATAGAATCAAGTGAAGACTGTAGTTTCTCTAACTCCATGGTCACCTTAGCCAAATGAAATTGTGACTCCTTGAAAGCCAATTGAGTACTCTCAAGAATCTCAGAAGTCACCACAAGCTGCTCAGTAAGCTCACTCACCTCATCTTCCTTGGCCAACAATGCATCATATGCTGTACTGCCCCACTCCATAAGATAATCTCTGTCGGCTACCAACTGCATATAATTTTGTCTCAAAATCCGAATAGCCTCCCATAAAGAGTGGATCTCTGTCAAGGAAAGATAACTTCCTCCCTGCTCATCACTAGTAGGAGAACCCCATCCATAAACTGCTAACAACTGACGAGCAACATCGAAATGTTGGCAAGTGATAGCAATGTCATGGTCACTAACTCTCAACTGATTAGACACATGATGGAACTGGCTTGACTGTCTCCTACAACCCTCCTCTGATGCACTGTATGAAGGAGTGTCCTCAAAGTTACTAGTCTCTAGAGTATTACCATCCATATCCTGTGAATCAAATCTAAAGCTCATATCAACATACGGAGTATCAAAAACATTAGCATTGCTGTCCAACTCCTCTGTACCCAAGGAAACTAAGTCTTCAAAACTGCCCACTGCATCCTCCTGGATGTCATCAATGCCAATATGATCCTGGGACTCATCTATACACACTGCCAAATATGAAATATCATCAACACATTCCAGAAAGTATGGTCGACTGGATATATAAACAAAGCCCAACATTGGTGTATAAAAACTAATACCAACATCAAACAAGATACTGGCACAAGAAAAGACAACACCATGTAATCTGCTAATCAAATCCATGATAGCACCCAAACAAACACTGCTACCAAAAAGTGTTAAAGATCTCCAGTCAACTGAATCCCAAATGCCAATATAACAATCTCGAGTCCATATCCGTAAACTAGAATCAACTGGTAACTCAAGCAAACTCCTCACCTGAGTAATATGACCAATACCAACTAACTCCACATACCTTTTATGATGAGATAATGAAGTCACAATACTATCTTGGTTCACCTTCAGCTGGCTGGACAAATCATGTGAAGTACTACCAGCCTCAACCTCATGTGATGAAGCATCTAACTGTGCCTGGTACTCTTTCTCAGCAAAGTCATGAATGCTCAATGTCTGCTCATCTCTACCAGGTATCTCACCATCCTGCACAACAACATCCTCATAATCATCATCTGAACCCACTACATTGTAGTCACTGCCTGTTGTAACTATACCATCTTGAATACCTGTGGCATCACCCTTTGACGACCTGTAAACAATTGTCTCAATTTGAGTATCAAGTTGACTGTTACTATCAATCTGTGTGATATCCTTTCCCACCACCTCCTGTGGCAGAGTAGAATTTGAGACCTCTACCTGGCTATCAGCTAGTTTCTCAAACTCCTCATGCAAGTTCTTGGGAATTGTGTTATCTGTCCTGTGAGAAAATCTGCCAAATAGAAATCCAGTCAACTTATCCACCTTAGCTGGGTCAGATAACATGTCATTTATACGGTGGTACTCAACCAACTGTTTAGACATGTCATGGCTTATTTTCATAAGTTTATCTCGAATTTCTAAATAACCATCCTTTCTACTATTTCGACTCTGGCTATCAATTGTCCAAGATCGTTCCCTCTGAGACTCTGTACTATACCTGTCCATTCTGGATAAAGTAGAGTGTAACCCCAATAGGATATAACTTCTTCAAACACCAAGAAATAACATGCAAATGATTAGAAGTAGCATGCAACCATAGATTTGGACATGCAACTAATTAGAAGCAACATGCAACCACCAAATTATGACGTGCAAGATCTGGGTAGTTGTCAAAACTGACATGCAAGATCTGGGTAGTTGTCAAAACTGACATGCAAACTTCTACAACCACCAAATTCACCAAGAACTAACATGAAAATGATTAGAAGTAGCATGAAACCATATATTTGGACATGCAACTGATTAGAAGCAACATGCAACCACCAAATTATGACATGCAAGATCTGGGTAGTTGTCAAAACTGACATGCAAGATCTGGGTACTTGTCAAAACTGAAATGCAAACTTCTACAACCACCAAATTCACCAAGAACTAACATGAAAATGATTAGAAGTAGAATGTAACCATAAATTTTAACATGCATCTGATTAGACGAAACATGCAACCATAAATTATGACATGCAAAATCTGGGTAGTTGTCAAAACTGACATGCAAGATCTGGGTAGTTGTCAAAACTGACCTGCAACTTCTTCAAACCCTCAGGCTGGCAACATCATGGCTCTGATACCACTAAAATGTCCCTTTTCTGATTTTTTATGATATTTCCAACCTCTAATCAGATCTTTAAAAATCAAACAACTGATATCACAAAGATCCACCAAATTCCTCAAGAAACCCCAAATCGGGTATGCTGAAAATAGTGCTAAAAGCTTCACAACTTCACAAATTATTAATAAATCTGAAAATGGAAGTTTTTACAGAAATTTCAGCAGTATAACAGCCTACAAATTGACATTTCCAGATCCGTATAGCCTTTACACAACAGCTCAAAAATGTAGGACCAAAACTATGCTCATCGGGCTCCCGAAATAGCACAAAATATGCCCGGAAACACCACAAAAACACTAATAATCTATCTCAGAAGTTTAATCATGTCCCAATATATATATTCAGCTCTATTTTAACATTCAAAAGTCTGATATACAGAAGCAACCCAAACTGATATGAAATACTCAACTGTAAACACCAAACTCATACAAAAACACACCCGAAAACTCACAAATCTGCACTGTTCAGCACAAAGGCAAACTCTGTATGAGCATGCACATGGAATGGCTTCAAAATCCTGTCCTTAACCTTCCTAGAAACCTGCAAACTCCCATTCTTGGGTCTCCCTAGAAACCTGCAAACTCCCGTTCTTGGGTCTCCTTCTCCACAGGTTTGGCAGCCTCTGAAGAATAACAAAGAATGAGCAAAAATCAAGTTTTGGAATGAGCCCAAAATGCCTCCAAAACCCCTTAAAAGAGGGCATAACTGTAACTCACGTCCAAGAGAGGTTAATGAAACATATTTTAATAATAATTTTCATTTATTAGTCCAACGGTTTCCAAAGATTAACCCCCTTTTTCTGAAACTTCACTTTCTTGGGCCTGCCTGCCTTAGCAAAGATTATTATTTTTTAATTATTTGAAAAGGGGACATGACACATGACATGACTTTTCTATTCAAAGGGTTTGTCATCTTGTTTAGATGATGTGAAACCAATATTTTAGAGTACCTATTAGACCTTACAACATAGGAATAAGATGAGGCCATGGATATTTTTTCTTTGAGTGTTTCAAATAGCTTACGGTTTCATCTTGATGGGTATGATATTCCTTGAGAGATGCTGGCCAAGTTCAAGAACTTGTTTGGTACCATCAAGGAGTTCAAAGAACTTCATATTGAGGTAGAGATTACATCACTTGTACTTGTTTCTTTTCCTCTATTGAGGACTTTATGATGAGATTTATACAACAAAGATCTTTGTTATAGGGTTGTGGGAAGAACAAAACTTATACAACATGTACTTACCTAATTTTGTCAAATTCTCGAGGAAACTTTCAGATTTTCTCTTCTACCTTCCATTCCAATATGGATGCTATGGGTCCTAGATTTACCATGCCCACATTTGAGGTATTATGTGATCTATTAACTAGAGAGTTGGCCAAGCTTACATAGTTGGAATCTCTACTAGGATCTAAGAACCAAATATTGGTTTCTTAGACATCTATAGGGAAGCCAAAGTCAAAACTGATGCCCAAAATAGATTCAACTAGCAATGAGGGTTCCTCCAAGCCATATTCTAGATTAGATACATGGAAATCTAGTCTAAAGGGTAAACCATCTAACTTTGGTGAGTCTTCTTCCAAGACTAAGAAGTTTATAGGCGATCTTTGCAATTTTTGTGGCAAGGAAGGAAATCCAATTCAAGGTGTTGGAAATGTCTTGAGGCTTTAGAAGAGGCCATACATCAGTACAATATTGCTTCTTGGAAGCCACCACCTCCTCCTTTAGGGAAAGGAAATGCTCTTTTTTCATGAGCTTTGTCTTCTTTTTCTAGTTGGGTCATTGATTAGGGTGCTTCCCACCATATGCCACACTCATCTAATTTGGTTACCTCACTTTCTCAAAGTGTTACTATACAAATTATAGTTGGTGACTCCTCATAGATTTTAATTTTAGGTTATGGCACTACTTCTTTGGAGGGTGGTTCCCTACAAGATGTTCTTCTAGTTTTGGCCATTTCTATGAACGTCTTGCCTGTCTATCATATTTTTCATTCTGGCCTTGGTAAGACAATTGATTTCTCACCACATGATGTGGTTATTTGAGACCTCCACAATCCTAATTTGGTTGTTACTAATGGGGGTGTTGATTTACAATCTTACTTATGTCAATTTGATGACTTTGAGAGCTTTGATTCTATAGATATTTCTCTTGTTTCTCATGCACACATAGTAAGACAAATTTGACATGAGCATTTTGGCCATGTCAACTATAGATATCTAAAGAAGATGAGCACATAGGAGCTAGTGACTAGGCTACCTTAGATCTCTTATACCAATGGTGATTGTGGAGGTTGTGCACTTGGAAAACATCATAGAGATCCTATTCCGACAAGTAGATCCATCATGCTAAGGCACCATAGAGTTGATACACAATGATCTTATGTCATTCCCCACTCTATCCTTTTAGAGTGCCTGATATATGATTACCTTCATAGATGACTTTTATAGACACACATGGGTGTACTTTTTAAGGTACAAGTCTAATGTCTTTGATTCATTAAAAATCTTTAAGACATTTGTGGAAAAGTAGTCTAGTCTTTTGGTCAGGCATATGCTCACTAAAAATGGTACTGAATATGTGAATCAATATTGTAGAGATTTTTGCATTGAGAATGGTTTACATCATTAGTTCATAGTTCCTCATACCCCTCAGTAGAATGGGGTTGCTGAGAGAAAGAACATAACATTAGGGGAGATGGCCAATTGTATGATACTGTCTCAAGATATGAGTCCTTCTTTTTGGGCTAAAGCTATTAATGGTGCCAAATATATTCAAAATTGAATGACTCACAAGGCATTGCAACATATGACTCCTAAGGAGGCTTGGACTCATGTCAAGCCTGATGTTTGTACATTCTATATTTTTGGTAGTGAGGCTTGGGAATTTATTCTAGATGCTTAGAGGAAATCCATGGAGAGTAAGAGCTGACCACTCATATTTTTTGGTTGCTATGAGGATATGAAGGAGTATAGGTTGTTTAATTATGATTCTAGAAAGGTCTTGTTTCAATAAGATGTCTAGTTTGATGAGCATTATCCTTCAATGGTGCCTCCATCACTAGCTTCTCCCTTACTTCCTAGTACTTCCTCTTCTTCTCCACAAAATTCTTTATCCTTTGAGGAAGATCTTAATGATGATCCACCTTCCCCTCCTTCCCTTGATGTTTTGTGAGTAACCAAGTGGGCTCATGATATTGTTGATGCAAATATACCTTTGTTAGAAGATCCTTAAAATTATCCTCACATTCATAGTCAGATATCTAGTACTAGACTATTGAGATATGGCATTTCAGATGATCGACAATTTTTCTCATAGATGACAAGACACTTAGATTGGGATATATTGACAAGGTACATTTGGGGTACTACATATTATGGAATTCACTATATATCAAGGGATCATCAAATTTTTGGTTATATAGACTCCGATTAGGCTAGCTATATTCATGATCAGAGCTCTACTTCTGGCTTTATTTTCTATCCTAGTTTTGGTCCTAGAACATGGTCTTTCAAGAAGCAACATGCTCACATATTATCATCTACAGAGGCAAAATATAAGACAGTTGTGCTAGTGAGTAAGGAGGCTTAACAAATTTGATAGTTGATGATAGATTTTGGATTTCCTTCTAATAGTTTCACCATTCTTTGGTGTGACAATCAGAGTGCTATACTCATTTCTCACAACCTAGTTGAGCATTAGCAAAATAAGAACATTGACCTTCATATGCACTTCATTGGGCATTTTATTCAAGATAACTCAGTTAGCTTGGAGTATATTCCCATTGTTGAGAAGTTGTAAACATCTTCACTAAAAACTTTCTATCCTCATAGTATATTCACTTGCATGTTCTATGCGTGGGGTGAAGGAATTTTTCCTTGGGGAGTCTCAATGATGAGTCATTCCTTCCTTGTTTTGTTTTTAGCGTTCTTCTATATTTTTTTGGAGTAGGGTTTTTACCACATAGTTTTCCCTATTTCTCCATTTTTTAGTGATTTGGTTGTATTGAGTACCTCATCAGGCCATATTTCTAGGACTCATTTATACTTTCAACATTGTAATTTTCTTTCTTTTTCATGCATTGTTTGTAGCTATACATTGTTTCTCATCTTAAGGGGGGGTGTTAAAGTAAATGATTAAATTAATTATATTTAGTAAATTACCTTTACTCCCTACTTAAGATTTCACTTTATGCACATGAATTCCCATTTAATAATTACATATTAACTATTAAATACCATTTACCTCTTAGGGTTTCACTTTTAGGTTTTACAATCTCCTTCTATAAGGATTGATCCATTGTATATTTTACTCATTTTTTTTGTCTGATAATACATTTGTGCATATTTTAGAGCCAAATCCTTGCTTTCTCTTGTCTTTTCATTCTTTGTGACAAGTTCTTCCATGCATATGTTCTACTTGATCTATGGATTTGTTCTTATCAAATCCTTCACTTAGGATATTCCACTAGAAACAAGACATGCAAGTGTTTGAATACTAACACTAACAAACTATGGAAAGTGCAAATATTAGAGTTGATGAATTCGTAGAGAAGAATGAGGAAGAATGAAAGAAGTAACCTAAAATTTATAGAAACTTTGTATACATCTATGAAGGAGAACCAATTACTTTACTTAAACAAGAGAAAGAGGATATTGAGCATTAATAGATCGACACTTTTGTATTATAACAGGGAAGTTCTGCCGATTATCAACAAACCATTGAGTATCAGGATAAAGAGGGTGAGTCACAGATAGAGGAGACCAAATGTCAAACAAAGATAGTCGAGTTATAATAAGAGATACTTGGATAAGATGAGAAAGATTAATGAAGTAAACTACAACAAGGAGAAAGAAGATCAGAACCTATTTTAGAAAAATGTGAGAAAACACCACACACCTAATCAAATCATTGGAGAGAAAGATTTAGGAGTAATGAAAAGAAACAAAATGAAGACTGATACATGTCTACTATGTGAGTTTGAGCCAATAATAGTCAAAGATGCATTAGAGAATTAAGATTGGAATAAATCAATGAATGAGGAGATTGATCAAATAAAGAATAACAAAACATGGACATTGGTACCAAGTTTAAGGGATAAGAATGTGATTAGAATCAAGTGGTTATTTAGGAATAAGTTGAATGAGAAAGGTAAAGTTACAAGGAACAAAGCAAGATTGGTTTGCAAGGGATATGCACAGGATGAAGGAATTGACTACGGAGAGACATTTTCTCCAATTGCAAGGTTGGAAGGAGTAAGAATATTACTTGCATATGCTTCTTACAAATGAATCAAGGTAATCAAATGAATATTAAATTTTCATTTTTGAACAGAATCTTTGAAGAAAAAGTCTACATTGAACAACCTAAGGGATTTTTTGAACTTGGCAAGAACAACATGGTATGTAAGTTGCACAACAAATTGTATGGTTTGAAATAAGCCCCTAGAGTATAGTATGAAAGATTACATGCACATTTTAATGATGACAACAATCTATATTTGAAAAGTGAATTTAAAGATAGGATATTATTATCTAATATTTTTGGAGGAGAAGATTTAATGTGAAAATCATTTTCTAATGAGATGAAGAAAGAATTTGAGATGCCAATTTTTGGAGAGATAAAGTTGTTTGTTGGTTTGAAAGTCTATCAAATAAAAAGAGGTATATACATCACACAATAAAGATATATCAAGGAGATAATAAAGACCTTTGGAATAGAAGATTCAAGACTAGTTGGAACACCCATGGCTACTAGACATAAACTTTTAAAAAATGATGATTTTGCTAAGGTAAATCATACATTGTATAGGTCGATGATTGGAAAATTGCAATATATTGTTTATAGAAGACCCCACATTACATTGGTTGTTGGAATTGTTGAAATTATTTTGTTAATCCCAAGGAGAAGTAGCTGATGGATGTGAAAATGATATTGAGATATCTGAAAGGACCATAAGACTATGGTTTATAGTATAAGAAGAATGACAAGTTTGAGCTAAAAGCTTACAAATATGTTGATTAGGCTAGAAACATTAATGATCAAAAGAGTGCAAGTGGAGGAGATTTCTTATTGGGAAATAAATTGATCTCATGAAAAAGTAAGAAGAAAAATTGTTTTTCACAATCCATAGCAGAAGCTGAATATGTTGCAACAACAGTTAAGTGGTAAAACATAGTGTGGATCAAGCAATTATTGGAAGGTATGAAGGCATATATTACTAAACCCATGATGATGTATTCTGATAACACAAGTTCTATAAACATATCCAAGAATCATGTGATGCATACAAAGATAGAGCACATTGTAATCAAGTATCATTACTTAAGAGAATTAGTGCAAGACAAAGAATCGAGATTGAAATATGTGAATACGAATAAATATATACCTGATATATTCACTAAGTCATTACCCAAGGATTTGTTTGTGTATCTAAGAGGTAAGTTAGGGGTCATTCCCCTATTTGAATCAAACTGAGAAGGGATGCAACAATGCATCAATTGCTATGATCATAATATGTTACAGTTGAAGTAGGAGATCACACTATAGGAGCTTCCTAAAGATGTGAAAAAAAGGATAAGAGCATGAGGTGATAAAGCTTGAAGTAGGCACATGGTGATACAGTCAAGGACTAAGATAATCAAAGATGAAAGAGGGAGAGATGATTCAAAGACTAGTCAGTATAAAGGATATAGAAATTTTCATGTGTCTTTGGCATTGTTTTCAAAGAGGGAGATGTGTACCAAGTTACTATTGAATATCTAAAGAGGATGAGAGATATGTCAAATAGGGAGCCAATACACTTGGTATTACAATTAGAATCTCAATTTATATCATAGAGGGAGCATATTAGAGGCCAAATGGATGATAATTATGATAAAACAAAGGATATTGATTGGGTGAGAATTAGAATGAAGCTAAGGATATTAATGAGATCTAATATAGATGATAGATGGAGTTTCTAGTGAAAATTTAGAGAATAATTTTACCATTGTGTGGTAACTAAACATGTTGCTATTAATGCCAAAGACAAAGATTGTTGGAACTACAATTGGAACAATTTTTATGCTATCATTGATGTCAAACCTTACTAGTAAGATATTTCCTAATAGTATAGAGTGTCATATTATTTGACTGATGAAGAGGATTTGAAAAGAGAGATAACAAGATGAATTAGTAAAGTGGTTGAGTAAAGAGGAGTAAGTATGATAGAACTATAAGGGGAATTTGACCAATTATTATTTGACAAGATAATATATTGTTTGATAATTTTATTAAGTGAAGAAGAATGATTAGTTGACATGTAGAAGAGATGATTGATAGAATTCAAGAAGTTAAGTAAAACACTAGTTTAACTAAGCAACAAGTTACTAGGTCAATGAAGAAGTTAAGCATTACTGAGCAGAATATTAAGTAGCTTAAGTATTAGTCAAGTGATGGTAATGAGAGAGCAAGATGAAGAAAAACTAAAGTAATGACCAAACATGTTGATGGTCGAGAAAACTAGTGTAAGCCACATGAGATAGACCAGTAGTCATTGAGCTAGCTAGATGACTAAGTTGAAGAACATAGTGGTGATCTAGTGTCAACAAATTAACGATTTGTAAAAGAATCAAGATTTGAGGCCGACACATTTAAATTTACTAAATATTCAAAATGTGTTAGACATAAGGATTGGTGATCCGACATATTTAATGTATGAATTAATTTTGTTAAGCTATCTAAGGTGAAGATTCAATGAGAAGTGTCCAGAAGTTTCAAGAAAAGAGAAGAAAGAAAAAATGATATATAGGTTTGATGAATTTGATCAAACCCTAAGATATACTATGTTTAAGAGATGAAATATTAAACCTATCTATTTAAGGAGGCATATGAGTGTTTTACATATTGGTTGGCTAAAGAATTTTTGAAGTACACGTGGAAGAAAAATAGTTGTAGAGGAAAAGTGAGAAGTTGGTGAAAGAGAGATTGCTTGAGGTATTGTCAAGAAGATCAAAGATGAAGAATGTGATGAAGACTATTCAATGAACTAGGAATGAGTTAGATGGAGATATGAACATGCAAAGTGAGTTATACTTTATTAGATCGACTTAGTTGTTACTTTCTAACCATTGTGGTAGAAAAAATTATTTAATCAAGGTTGAGGTATAGTCATGTTGTAAACCCTTTAATCATGATGATATTTTGATGGAGTTTTTTTAAAGACCTCTAACAAGGCCACTTCTAACAAGGTGATTGAATCCTTTAGTAGGGTCACAACTTACCATGTGTTTTGTAATCTTGAACAAGGTTGGATCTTAACCAAGTTCACTTCAAAAGAGTGAACAAGTGCTAGCATGTTACTTGGTATTTCTTTTCCCAAATTGGGTTTCTACATTAAATCCTAATGCCATACTTGTGTAAATTTTTTTTTTCACATTTCATGCTATTTACTATTATATGTTTCTGCAATTCGGCTAACACTAAAATATAGAGCTAATTTTTGATACAAATAAGTTGGATTACTAATGATTTTCTATGTTGAATGAGTGGACATATAAGTTTGATTAAGTTGTTAGAAGTTGAATTTTTACATCTAGACTTGAGGATAATTGAATCACCCCCACTCTTAGTTATTCTAGTCATTCTAACAAAGGGATTTTATTTTGATGAGACTTTTTCTCTAGTTGTTAAAATGACTTCTATTTGTAGTGTTTTAAGTGTTTTAGTTGCTAAAGATTTGCACTTGGAACAACTTAATGATTAAAATACTTTATTTCATAGTGATTTGGATGAAGAAATATATTTTGAACAATGACAATGATTTAAGGTCAATGATAAGGAGACTTTAGTATGTAAATTGAAGAATAGTTTATATGGTTCAAAGAAAGAACATCGATAATGGTATCTTAAATTTCATAGTTTTATGAATGAGCATGGATGCACTTGGTGTCATTCAAACCATGGTCTAACTTATTTTAAGAGGTTGGATGATAATAACTACATTATTTTATTTTTATATGTTGATGATATGCTTGTAGTTGGGTCTAACAATGATCACATCAAGGGATTCAAATAAAATTTAGCAAATTCATTTTCTATGAAGGATTTGGAGGTAGCAAACAAAACCTTGTTATGAAAATTTACAAAGATAGGAAAAATAGAACATTGATATTATCTCAGGATGATTATATTGAGAGGTGTTGTAATCTTTCTCTATGGAGAATGCAAAAATTGTGAACACATCTTTCCTCGGTCATTAAAAATTGACTAAGGATATATGTCCAAAGATACAAGGAGAGGAGGATAAAATGTCCAAGGTACATTATGCTTTAGCCATAGAAATTTTAATGTATGCTATGGTATGTACTAGACAACTAGATATTGCACATATTTTGGGAGTCATTAGTAGGTATATGAATCATCCTAGGATTGATCATTGGAATGAAATCAAATGGATTCTTAGATATTTGAGAGGAATATCCTATAAATGTTTACATTTTGGGGGTTCTTCTACTAATTTGTAGGGATATGTTGACTCAAATTTGGAAGGAAATCTAGATACCATGAAGAGTACTACAAGATATATATATACTATTGGTTGCACAATAGTGAGTTAAATTTCTCGATTACAGAAAGTGAATGCTTGATCTACTACAAAGGAAGAGTATGTTGCTTCTATAGAGGAAACTAAGGAGTTGATATGCCTTCAATTTTTCATGAAATTATTAGGGTACACAGGAGATAGTTATCTATTTAAAGATAGCCATAGTTCAATTCACATTGTCAGGAATTCTGCACTATATTCAAAGAAAAAATAAATACAACAACAATACCATTTCATCTAGCCAATTTTGGATGATCCCAAATTAAAGAAAGAAAATATACATATAGATGATAATCTAGTAGATATGTTTATGAAAGTAGTAACAAGGGAGAACTCAAAATCTTCTTTAGTTTTAGTTGGTCTTTTAGATTGAATGGAATAAAATATAACAAAGTCCAGGGCGATTTTACATTCTATGAGGAGCTATAGGTTTACTAGTTCTTTGATCAGTCTCCAAGTGGGAGGTTTTTTTGTGGAGTGTGATCACTCTCTAAGTGAACTGTTATTATTATGTGGAGATAAATTAGACTTAGAGGTTCATTTTTTCCCACTCCATTCAACATAGTTTCCCTCTAGATTTTTCTATGAGGGTCTTGGGGAAGCACCCACATGCTAGGGGTTGAGGGAAAATCTATTTGCTGGGTCCTAAGGTAGCACCTAAGGTGGGGTCAAGGGGTAGTACCCCTTGCAGTATCCTAAGTTCTGTGGCCCTAGGTGAAGTCCTTGTTGTAATACAAGGTGGGATCAAGGGGTAATATTTCTGATGCCAAAAATGAATTTACTATTGTAAAAGGTCTCAAATTTTAGTTTTTACTCTTGGACAACTTCTTCTATCCTTAATTTTGTAAGTTAAAAAAAGCTTTTATAAAATGGCTTAGGTTTAGGGATTTTATGATGGATGTCAATTCTAGTAGCTTCCTATGGCAATATTGAGTCACAAAGGATTACATATTTTAATTAGGTTGAAATCACTGGATAATTAGAATATTGGACTTCTTGTTTGGTGGATATAGCCCATGGATTGGGTGAAATACATTAAATCTTTATGTCTCGTGTTCCCTTACATGTGCTTTATTATTTTCTAATATTGGTTATATTTGCATGCAATTATTATTTCTATCTCTCTAATCCTAACACATGCATGTTTGAGGAGTTGCTATTTCATTTTGTGGAAGCACTCACACCTATTTGTACTTGTCCTCTATGCATTATTCTATAGTTTTTTTTGGATCACATTATCTTGTGCTTATTTTATCTCGATTGATGTTTGGTTTTTATATGGTATCAAAGTAAAGTAGAGATTTTTTGAAGCATACAAACTTTTTAGTGAGAAGGACAAGTTAACTTGGCTAGTATTTGCATATACATTTAAAAGGACATCAATGTGAGAGGGTTTGAAAAAGGTTGGGATCCACATGTACATGATGCCCCTACAACTTAGTTTGTTGGCACATTGTAGTTCATGAAAACTCCTTTGGGGCCATGGTTCCATAAAAGTATCTACAATTACACCCTCCTTCGATTTCAAAATTACCTTCAGTTTCTCCTATGGTCTGAAATCTACCCTTGGTTTGAAGAATATGACCCTCCTATACTTAAAATCCTTTGCAAGAATTGCAATATCAGGTTGGAAGCCTTTGTGAAACTTGCCAAATTTGGGAAATAGTGGTCAAATATTTAAAAGATTATGTTTCAATTAATAAGGTGATGACCATCATATATAATGCATGTGTTTGTGACATTCATTTTTAAAAAAGGAAATATTTTGAGGACAAACAACTAAGGGGGCATGATGTCAAGTTGGAGACATTTAGTCCTTGGTTCTTTTCAATCCCATGGAGCTTACTTGGCTTTTATTACATATTTGGAATTATTTTTTTGGTAGAGTATTACTTTTTAAAACCATATTCTAGTACAGGATTAATTTTACAGTAAAGTGACAAGATCCTTTTTGTACATAACTTTTTCTCCTTAACCCAAAATTGATTTCTATTTTTTAGCTAAAGTGCATTATTTTTTGTCATCACACAATACCATTATAAAGTGCCATTTTTTATTCTTTTATTTTTGGTTTGATTATGAAACACTCTTTCTATAAAGCATAAAAAATGAGGGGGAAGATAATCAAGGGGGGAAATCTTGGTGTGTTTTTTGTTTTTTGTTTTTTTGGTTCAAAGTGATCATGCCTCTCACAAATAACCCCTTCCATTTGATTATTTAGTAGAGTTCTCTGAATACATGCAAAATCAATTGTGGGCATTATGGAAATTATAGGCATATAATAGAAGAATGTTGGTTTCATTAATTGAGGAAATGCAACGACTCTTCTCAATCATGGTATTATCTTACTCATTCTCAATCTCATACAAAAATACCATCTAGTCTTACTACTTGGCCATCTACTAGGACACTGTCACTTGTTTCTATATCTAAATCTTTTATTCACTCATTCATGAGTTCCATAGATTCTTTACATTGGGTATTTTCTATTGGCATACTAGATTAACCACACTAAGATGCATATCTATTAGATGTATAATATATTTGTTTATAATATTTCATCTTCTAAATTTGGAAGATAATATTAAAGACATTCTTCTTTTATTCGGTGATGACTTTCGCAAAGTTGCATCACCGTTTCCATCTTTGGATATATTTCTTAGCTCACCTACATAAACTCCTATTGTGACAAATTGTGTTGAAATTTATGAGCTACAATATCCAACTCAACTATCTTCATCTACAATATTACAAGATTCACATCATTCCAGACATGACCATACATTCACTATTCCTATTCCATAATATTTCATGGTAGATGATCTATCACACATAAAAAAATGTATTTGATATCTTTGAGCATAATTCAAAATCATTATTGACATCATTTCAATATTTGTGTTATGTGCAACATTAAAAGTCATTCATCTTGCTTCCTACATTTCTATCTAGAATGGGAAGTAATCATGGACACATTTATGCTATTGTTTCTTCTAAAGGGGAGGAATGCTGTTCAATCTTCATGGGGTGTCTTTAGCATGTAGTGTCGATCATCTATCATCTCTGCATGTAGTTCATCACTTCATATCTTCTAAGGAGAGAAGGCCATATGATCTTCTCTACTTTCTTTCCTATGGGGGTAACATATCAGTACACTTTATGATAGAAGTACATAAATCATAGTATTCTATAGGGGGTTATCATGTGTACTTCATCTATCACTCTTTTAGTCTTCATCTGTACCTGTAATTGTATTTTATCTCTATTTTGGAGGGAGGATTTGTTTCCACTTGGTTTTTCTCTTGTATCATTTTATCCAAGAGATTTCATATATAGATGGGTAACTTACTAAGTTAGTAGTGAGAACCCCATATTCTATATTATCCTTCTAAGTTATGCTTGGATGATGGGGGTGTTAATACATGTTTTTAATTATAGTTAGGATTTTAAGATTACTTAGTCATTAATTCACACTTGACACTTGTTGATGCAAGTTGTCATTATTTAGGAATTCTCTAGACATGTGCCTATTCCATTTAAACACTTCATCATAGTTAATGGGTTATTTTTGCACCACCACCAAAGTTTGAAGAGTCCATCTTTCATTTTTAGGAAGCACTTGTGAAGCTATTTGTTCTCTTTTATGCATTATTCTATAGTTATTTTTGTCTCACATTGTTTTGTGCTTAATTTTATCTTTATTGATCCTTAAGTTTTACAATACTTAACCTAGCTTAATTATAAAACTTGGGTCGAATGAAGTGCATATAAGGATGTTGACTTAGGAAATTAAATAAAAAAGAATGATGTAGTAGTTTGAGGGATTTAAAGTTATAAAATTATCCTAATATTGCATATATATATTTTCTTAGTTCATAATCAAACAAATATCCTTGAAATGCTTGCTACATTACTTTGTCCATACCCTTGAATACCTTTGCAATTTTATTGTGCGGCTTTTTTTCAATATCACATCGTACAAGTTTCATCTCTAATGTAGAGTCTTTCATCCAGCACACTATAGGACTATGGTTTTAGTTGTGGAAATTGATTCTCAATGAACTAATGATTAAACAAAAAAATACGTTGGGAAGATTATTCAATCACAAGACCCAAGCTCTCTAGGTTGTTTCCCAAGTAATTAAATTCAATTTTAATTCTGAACGAGTCTTAAAAGATCTCGTTCAAGTTATAAAAATGTCAAGAATATCATTCAAATTATTGTTCCTTTTAGTGCTCCAAAACATTCTTATGATTACTTCTTGATGAAGGTTCTTCAAATGATTATTTGATAGATTTAAATGTACAAATGAATATATATATATATATCAAGACATAATGAATTATCTAAATGAATAAATAAGAATTTAGAAATATAAATTATTTGTTTGTTTGTCTGACCATCTATCTCTCTATCTATCTCTCTATCTATCTCTATTTCTATCTACCTATCTAATACAGATAAACATAAATATACAATTTAAGTACAGTAACAACTAAATAAAAATAATATAAATTTAAAAAATCCAAAGGTAAATATTATCAATAATTTTATTATTATATCAAGTTCATTTTTAGAGAAATATGAGACCTAATTTTACAATAAGATATTGGCCGCTTAAGATCCTCTATAAGCATTAAAATTATTGATGTAGAATGTGAGTACTCCTTTTTTGAGATTTAACATTACAATTTATTATAGATATGGAATTTTATATACTTATATAATGTCACTAAAATCAAAATCATCATTTGATAGTAGGTTTAGTTTATTTATATGTTCAACTTGCACATAGACCAAATATTTTTGTTTACAAAATGAAGAGAGGACAGATAAGCCCAATTCAATTGTAGTTTTAGAAAGTTGTTTTGACATTAATTATCACAAGTATTTTTACAACAAACAAATATGCATAATCACATTAAAAAATAGAAGAAGAATGCTAAATTAGTTTGATTCAAATTCTTCTTTAAATCCTATTTATTGATAGTAGATGAAAGACAAATAGATGTAAGATAAGGTGGTATGATAAATAAACAAGAACTAAATTTTCTCATTTGAAATTCATTGACTTTTTAATTAGAGATATGATATGGTTTGACTTCAAGTGATAGATTTATGTAATAAATCACTAGAAAAAAATTGTAATGCACTATCTATAATGCTTATAGTATACAAAATAAGTCACCTTGAAATTTTATTACTCCACCTTTAAAAGTCAAAAATTTTTGTAATGAAAGTCACTTGATTTAATGAAAACTTCAAAATTATTTTAAAATTCAAATTAGAAAAATTGAAACACTACATAATATAGTCTAAATAGATAGTCTATATGTTCTTACACATGATTATATCTCATACATCTATATTATCTTTAGTTTCCAAGGACAAATGACTAAAACTCATAGGAAATAGGGACATGCTAATCTCCATCCAAAATGCACTAAAGACAAAAAAAAGTCAATTATTATTATTTTTTTTTCAGAGAAGACATAGTGTGATTTTTTTCCAATTTTGTTGTTGTTTTCGACTACAAACTATGTTGATCATGAAGATCAAATGCTGAAATTTTTAGAAAAATCCATAATGTTTTTGATTTTTTGAAAATTGGTCAACTATACAGTTTGGATGGAGGATAACCCCGACCTAGGAAATAAAACCCATAGGAAATATCCATGCAACATGTAGAATGCAACTAAATAATTTTAATATTTAATAATTTAATTAAAATTTCAAATTATTTAACATGTGTAGAAAACTATATAATCAACACTCATTTATATAATTGATAGACATTTCAACTAAACCTTTGAAGGAGCAAGAATTTGGCACTTGTACAAACACTTTTCCACATATCATTTTGTGTTCAAATATTTTGAAACAAATGGTGTGCATCTCTATGATGAATAACTCAAACATCATACTAAGCTTAATTCCTAGACCAAAAGTGTTAAATAGTCAAAATTGACTTTATTTCCAAAGCTTAATTCTTCCCTTAACATGTGATGTTTAAGGGTAGTCCTCTACGAACCTATGTTTTTTATAAATTGACCTACAATGAAGTCAATATACATGTCCTTGAATTAGTTGCACAATGAATTTAGTCAATTTGATGGGAAGAAATGGGGTGACAACTTCTTATAAATATCTTGGCTTATACACCAAGAAATTATGTATACCTAGTCAAGCGAACAAATAATTCACATGTCATTTCTTTGACAAATTGTAAACATTACATTGAACTATTTCCACCACCGAGTTTCTTTGTATTTCATTTTGAAAAATGAAGTTTCATAACAAATGGAAATAACATAAATCTATGTACATCCTAAGTAAATTCACATGTTTCTATTCTAAGATTGGGAAAAGATCAAGTCAAATCCTCCAAATGGGAAGAAATAAGGTTGCAATTGCACACTGATAATTACACACACACACACACACACACACACACACACACACACACACACACACACACACACACACACACACACACACACACACACAACTCTACAAATACTCACATACATTCCTAACTTCCATACCAATTTCCTAGAAAACTATTGCAAAACAAAGCTTTAGCAATCTGATTTATTAAGAATTTTTTCATACAAGATGGGTTTTAATAAGAAAGTTCATTATATTTTTGGTTCATCCAAAAGTTGTGATAAAAAGGACCAAAAGAGCAACAAAAGTTGTTTATTTAGCAATTTAGTAACCAAATTTATTTTCGGTAGTATGAGGAGAAAAAAGAGTCCACACACAAAGGAAGTGGCATCATTCGTAGCTACTCAACAACACTTTCGTGTAGTGCAACATGTTTGTTTATAGTTGCTCATAATTTATTTGCCTGATTAGTGGATGAATATGTGATTTCCCCATTTTCCCTCATCTCCATATCAGATGATGAAGAAGCGACAGTGTCATCGAAAGGATGAAGGCAGTCATATCTAATTAAATTTATTTTTATTTCTACTCTTGTGGATTTTGAGCCCAAAAAAATCATGCAAAAGCTAGAGGAACATAAGATTAATTCCCAATCTTGGCCTCGTTCAGCTTTTAATAGGTTAAAAACAAGGATGTAAAATTTGTAAATACATATTATAATTCTAATAAGATGTTGTTTCTTCTTTCTATTATTATTAATCTTTTTACAAATATTAGTTAGGGTGGAATTTTCTTTTATTTTAATATTTTAATTTTATTATAAATTATTTCATTGTAGGTTAATAAGTGATATATATTTTAATATGGCTTACATTATAATTTTTATTAGATGTTCAATTTTTATTAAAGGTACTTGATGTATTGTCAAGACACAATTTTTTTTTATAAAAATGTATTTTTAACTATTTATGAAGAAAATGAATTATCATATATCAATACTATTTGAAATGTACAAATAGGCTGGGTGATTGAGAGAGGGGGTGAATCAAGAACCAATAAAACTTTTACTTCAATTCATCAATTAATCCTTCACAAACTAATCTGATCTAATTGCATGCATGAAAGGCTAGAAGCAATAAAATATTCATAACACTTGACACAGTAATTAGTAACCCAAAAACCCTCCAAATAGAAAGTAAAATTAGGGTGGGGATGATACCCACAAGCTTTAGTACTGTAGTATAAAGTTGGCCTATTAAGGCTTACAATTGATCATTTCTGGTGATCTTCCATGTTAGGAGAAATAAGGACTGTTAAGTTCACCTTGTAAAATGATTTATGCAATACAATGAAGTATGCACTTAGTTAGGAGATTCTGCAAAAGACTATTAAGTCCACCTTGTTAAAGGATTTGACTAATGCACCCATTAGGATGAACTAGTAGTAGATCTCTAATCTCCAACTTAGTTTACTAAATGAGATTCCTTTGATGTAAAATGATCACCTAATGTGATGGATGAGACTCTGCTTTTCCTTATACTACTTGTAGCCTTTGCCTTCAAATTCACACTCATACTTATGCTTCTTCATTATATACTTTCTTTTGGATATGAAAAGATATCTTACAAATATACCAATCTAAATAATTACCTTCTAGAATCAACTACAATACCAATTTCAACAATCTTCACCAAGTTGGCTCAATAATGATACTTGAGTTTTGGAGACTAGTCAGGTGATATTTAGTTGCTTGACATAAACACAATGAACTCAGAAAACTCTAACACTTGGTTAACACTAATGCTTGGTCCACATTGATTACTTAGGATTAGGTGTGAACTCAGTTAACATTGATGTATTAATGAATATTGTAGAACTCAGTTGACATTGTAATGCTCAGTTGACACTGTAACTCAATCAACACTACTAATGCTCTTCTCAGTTAACATAGATAGCTTGATTTATAGTGTCATTCATCTCTACTTGGTCAAAACTTACTTTCTAAGCTTGGTTGGCACTACAACAACTTAGTTTAGACTATGAGGCTTGGTTAACACTACAAAAAATTAGTTAATAGTGTGAAGCTTGGTAATAATGTGACCAAACATGATCAAGTGTTTTGGCACTAACTGACAAATGATTTGACCACAAGGTCAACAATCTCCCCCTTTGACATTAGTGAAAAAAAAATTATTATATCAAAATTTGAATAATAAAAAAGATAAGTCAAAACTTCCCCTATCAATGTACTTGGGTCTATAGCTCAGATTTGACTGTTGTGTTGATACTAGGTTGACACTAACTCTACTTTTTATTTTCAATTTTTTTTTTCTAGCTCTGTTGTACATAAATTCCTTCTATACAACTATATTTTCTCCTTATAGCTATATTTCCTTCTTTTGACATACTATATTATATGTATCCCTTGTTTATGACACAAATGCCAAAAATGCATAATTACAAGGTAACACCAAAATGTGAGAGGAAATCACTATGTACCTTCAAAACTAGAGATATGGCCTTGTCCCAATTTTCTTGCAAAACTTTTGAAGTATGCAAAGCTATCTATACTGCAACTAACAATTCTATCATATGATCAATAGTAGAAAAGTTGTCATGGATTAATGTCTTTGTATGAACAATGTGTTTCTGCATTATAGCCATGTTTGGAATTATCATACACTGAATATCTGCCAGTGTAGCCCTGATTCTTGCTTCTTCCCTTAACAACTCTGCCTAGAAGTTTGTAAAATACTTGATCTTTACAAAATGTGCTGAGCTAGTGCTAGGGTCCAGTTACAGATGCTTTGTACTTTCCTTTAGATCAGTATCAATCTCTGACAACTTTTCCTTGATTCCCTTGGTAAAACTTGTAGTATCACTTAATTTGAAAAAAAAGGATTCAACAACATTATTTAAAGTACTCTCAAAATTAACAAGAGTAGTGGACAGTTCCACTTGATCAATGAAAATCTTCTGTGCCGCATTCTCCAAACTTTGTTATCAAATTTTCTTTCTACCCCCTATAGTAATATCTCTTGTCCATTCAAACCTTCATTAAATTTGTGAACTATGTCAACAAGTTGATCCAAAATAGGCTTCCTATCATCAATCTCAATACCAAGCGCATCAATAAATATACCTTTGATATCCTCCAATAGTTGATTTCTTTTCTTCTTCTCTACTATCAATTTCTACTGTCTGTCCTTTTCTTCCAAAGTTTTCCAAGAGTGTCCATCTAATGAGAAGTAATATTGGAGAGATCCCAATTTGGAATTACTATGTCCTCTTCTAGATCAACTTCCTCATTTGAAACTTCTACCTCTTTACCTTTACCCTTAGCAATAGGTGAAGGAATGATTTCCTTACCTTTGGTCAAATCCTTAGTACTCGATTGAGGTTTAACTTCAACTGTCATTGCACTTACTATGGAGAAACTTGTAATAGAAACAACATTACTAATTGGAGAAACAAAAACAATAGCAAAAGTACTTACAATGCCTTGTTGTGACTTGGTTTGGCTTGGAGCCGTGATGAGTGGAGCCTACTGCTCAGTAGATGAAGTAGTGATAATAGTACTCATCACTAAACTCAATAAGACAACTCCAATAGTCAATTTGTTGGTGTAAATAATTATTCACTATTTACACTTACTTAAGTTTACTTAGGTTAATGCATATTTTTATTATTTATTTATTAGCCACCTAGGAGTATGTGTACTCTTGTGAGTTGTCATGTTGACAACATAGGAGTCTGCACCTCTTTTATGCACATGGTGTCTAGAACACAGGAGTTAGCACACTAATTAAGCACATGGTGTCTACAACATCTCCACTTGAGATACACCTTGTCATTCTTATCCACTCATCTAGAATGATGGATAAAGAATGTGCTTAGTTGTCATGATGCTTATCTTATCTCTTGGTTCTTTCTAGAGACATTCTAGGTGCTTCCTGAGAGGCCTTTATATACAAGCACTCCTAGTGTGTATGTTCATCATATACTGAAAAAAGAAATGTATTAGGACATACTCTAATTAATTGATCATATCCATTTTTGGTCTATAGTTGTGCTTGTGTTTGAGTTCTTAGTTCCTGGGTGAATTTTTCCTTAGGAAAATTCTTACATGCTATTAGAGCTATACCAAATTCTTACACAATTGAGTGCTAGGTTGAACATTGCTTAACCCAATTGTCTATAACTTGGTTGCAGTCTCCACTAAGCTTGATGTAACAATTGCTTTGCTTGGAGAGTTAGGGAGGGAGGCCATTACCTCTGTTGCAATCTTCTCAGGATTTGAATCTTGAATATTCTAAACTTCAAGTAGATCCTCACTAACTATTATATCATCCTATTCCTCTTCATCATCATCCACATCATCTACATCATTTACTTGGACAACTTCTTCAGTGGGCTTTATAACATGCAATCCAAAAAATGTTCTTCCATGTGGTTGTATTAGATTCTATAATAGATTCAATATCATTTGACAAAATCAAAATGCATTGAACTTAGGAGTTAATTTATGTTCATGCTTGGTCAATGCTTCCTTCACTTCCTTGTATGAAATATTTGGCATATTCTTCCTAAAGGTTTGTTCCTAGATATCCTTGGCAACCATTACAACATTATCGAAATGATGTGCCACTACCTTAAGTATAATATCTGGAACTTGATTTTTTAATTCACTCAAAGAGTATTTCCATTTAGCCATATTTTCCACTAAGGCTTCTGCAATCTTTTGTTTCTCTTCCTTGCTCCATGATTCAGACTTTAGAGATTTGAAGTTTTCCATACATGCACCTTTTGTGAGTCTTCTTAAGCTTTCTTTGAAGGTAGGAGTAGACTTTTGAAAATTCACCTTCCTCTCTTCTTCTTCTTCTTCATCTTCATCTTGAAGTTTGAGCTTCTTTCTTGACTTGGCAGGCCTTCTAGTGAAGAAGGTAGGAGAGGACCTTGTAGCTCTTTTTGTTATACTTACTTTCCCCTCTTTCTTTGGAGGTTCCTCTTCTTCTTCTTCATGTTTCTTTTCTATGTTTCTTCTTCTTCAATATCATCACCCTTACTTTTTGTGTGCAGAAGAGGGGAACTAGATTATACATTCTCCTAAATTTTCTCTACCTACTTCCTTCCTCTCTTCAAAATCTAAGGAATCTTGATTTCAAGAGAAATCCTAGTTTTTGCTTCTTCATAGGTTCCAAAATAAGGTTCTTTGGGGTCCACAAGATTATTGGCACAAGCCTCTATGATTTCCTTGGTATCATCAATGTTTACCTCATATCCAAGAGGTCTTACCTATGCAACTCTATGCCTAACTACCTGAATATATACCTTGTCATAGTCCACAAGGAAACATATGTCTTGTTCATAACCATCTACTAGTTTCTTAGGTATTCTCAATCAACTTGCATCCTTTCCTTTAAACTTTCAAAATATGCATCCATGATGCCCTCAAAATTGTCTCCCATTTCAGCTATAAACTCATTGATCTGATATACAATGGGTCCATCCTATTTTCATACAAAATTTCCCTTAGAAGGAAAGAATCTTTGAACATAAAAAAATAAACATGGTAAAAGTGAACCAAACTTGCATAGATTTATCTTGGATGCTCGGATGCTCTCCATATTTTTTCTCAACCGATTTATCTACAACTCAGTGAGGTAAAATGAAAGATTGTTCTTGACTACCTTGAAAGCCAAGTCCACAACTTCACATGGGAAACTATTAGTCAACTAGAATTGTATATCTTATGGGCAATTACATGGGTACCAAACTAGATCTCCATGCCAATGACACCATTTAGCTCCATTTCTCTACCATCCCACTTGACAAGAGTCTTCTTCACCAGTTCAACCCAACCTAGGTTTTTAGTCATTTTAGGTTTGTCAAGCATGGGAAACCTGGTAACCCTTTGAATCATTTTCCTTGTGATTTGAATAGGTTGGTCAAGCTAGAATTGCATGTCATGAACATGACATAGGATAAACCTAATCCACTTGATCTGGAAATTCCTCAGCTTATATAGAATGTGGGTTAAACCCTTCAATTTTAGGTGTTTATGCGTGAGTTTAATGTTCTTGTTCACACAAAATGCTTCACACGCTTGAATCTTCTCTAAATTTACCAATTCTTGAGTCTAATAGTGATAAAATGATCCAATGTCATGTATCAATAGTACCTTTGGTGGAATCTATGAATGTGCACCAATTGGGTCCAATTCTTTTGCAATCATTAGACAAAACTTGAATGTCGAGGTTTCAAACACAATATTCCTCTCTAACATATTGGAATCCTTCTTAACCTTGTTGCTAGAGGAGGATGCCATATCACTCGATGATGGAGGAATACAATTTGATAGATTTGCTCTAAATTTCTTGGGGGCTCTGGAATGCTCTACTCTTTTCGCTCTCAAATTTATGGTGAAAAATGAAAACCTTCGATTCTACCTTTTAACTAAGATTTGTCTTCAAGTTGCCATTAATGGATCATACAAAGGAAACCTTGGTGTTAGCTTTTTACACTCAATACGCATTAATTTTTTGGCTAAGTCTTCAACTTAGTAGATACCTTCAATTTGACATATACCTTTGATCTTTAACTCGGTAAGAATAAGTTTGGTTATGTCTTAAACAAGACATATGCCATATACTTCCAAGATTGATTAGGTCATCAACCTAACTTTTCTCAATAGGATCATCAATCTAAATTTTCTCAGTAAGGTCATCAACCTAACTTTTCTTAATAAGGTCATCCAACCTAACTTTTCTCTATAAGGTTATCTAGCTTGTTGATCCTAATGCATCTGAAATGCTGATATATATCTTCTTGCTTGTTGACTGGAATTGATAGAATATGTTTCTTTTGGATCATAGTTTCAGTCATCTCCATGGATGATCAGTTTGAAATGGTTGAATTACCCAACTCATTAACTTGGGTGTCAATATTTTGACTTGCATTATGTGGAGATTTCTTTGTCCATTGTCACCTCATTTGACTTCTGATATTGCCATCGTTTGCTTTCTCTTCATCTTCAACTACAACTTAGTTCATACAATTTCTAGCTAGGTGTCCAAGATCTTTGCATACAAAACATCTCTTTGTAGAGTCTCTCTTCCTCATGTGAATTCTTATGTGTCCATATTCACCACACAAGTGACATATGCACCATGTGTTATAATCCCAACCAAACATAACTTTCACAATTTGTTGTACTGGATTCTATCTCTTGGTTTTGTATTCTAAAGATTTGTGCCCTTGTTTATAGCAATTAAAACATTTTTCTTCAAACTCGATTTTCTCTATGCACTCACTTTCTCTATGTCCATGTTTGTTACAACTATAACATTTTCCACTAAATTTTTATCTACCATTGCTCCAACACTTATTTGATGTATACCCTATCTTTTCACAATGATTACATGTAGGCCTTTTGTTATTCTGATATCCTATCCTTTTTCTTCTAATTCCCATTCATACTTATTCTTCTTCATTATACACTTGCATTTGGATATGACAAGATATCTTATATATACACCAATCCAAATAATTACCTTCTGGGGTTGGTTACAATACCAATTTCAGCAATCTTCACCAGGTTAGCTCAATGCTAATTCTCGAGTCCAAAGACCACTCAGGTGATGTTTTGACACTCAAAAATGTGGTGAACTTGACAAACTCTTCTATTTGATTGACACTGGTGCTCGGTCCACATTAATTACTCAAGAGTAGGTGTGAACTCGGTTAACATCGATGACTCAATGAATATTGTAGAACTTGGTTGACATTGCATCTTAGTCAAGACTACTGATACTCTGATTGGTTAACACAGCTAGCTCAATTTACACTATCATTTAGCTCTACTTGGTAATGGTTAACACTTACTTTCTACCTAGTTAACATTGCAACAACTTTGTTTAGACTATGAGGCTTAGTTGACTCTGCAACAACTTGGTTAACACTATGAAGCTCACTAATAATGTGACTAACTAACAAATGATTTGACCATAAGGTCAATAGATACATATAGATCATTTAAACACATGTACCTATTAACTTTTCAAAAAATTTAAAATAATAAAAATAATTTTTAAGAAATTACTACTTACAAACACCTAATTCTTTTGAATTGGAACATCAAATACAATATCAAAAAAAGATTGCATACTACTAGTTATAATTAGGATCAAAGATAATTTTAATGTTTTTTATCATAAGTATTTTGATCATAAAAAAAAATTTAAAAATGATGAAAGTAAAAATTATGGTTACAATAAAATTGATGGGCCACCTCTATATAAAAATCTTACCAAAAAAACAATTTAAAAAGTCATCTTGACTAGACACAAAATTTGTAGAAGTTGCGAAAACCAACTTCATAGATTGCCAACAACACCTACATTGAAGAGAAACCAGAGAAGGAAAAAGCAAAGCTTGGAAAATATCAACGGGGTGAGAGCAAAATGAATTGCAAGATTATGAAAGCAAAAAATACAAGAGTTCAACCTTAAAGGTGAACAAAACCCTAAAGGGAAATAAAACTAGGTTTGCACATTATAATTAATATAAAATATTAATTATATACACCTAAGAGATAACTTAAGTAGACTAGAGTAATACATGACTTAATTAATTAAATCAACACGATCTAATTAATATGTGTAAATAAATAATTACTCTAACACCCCTCCTTAAGTGAAGCTTAGGAGATAAGCTAACCTAGCAAAGCTATGAAAGTAGGAAATGGGTCCTAGCACAAGGCCTGATTAGGTACCCAAAACAAGGAAATCTCTATAAACTAGAGACAAAGGAGAAAACCTAGTGGGAAAAACCCCTCTCCAAAAAGAGATAGAACAAACATGCTAAAAAAACATGATAGAAGGAAGGCCTCAATAAGACCCCCCAAGGACAACTTCTGTAACCCCAAGCATAGACCCAACTGAAGATAGCAAGGCGATGCAAATGACTTGGTGAAGATGTCGGTAACCTAGGCATTAGTGGGAATATACTCCAAAGAGAGAACACCATCCTGGATCAGTTGATGGATGAAATGCATATGAAGTACAATGTGTTTAGTGTGCTGATGCTCCACTAGGTTGTGTGAAATATGAATAGCACTCTGATTATCACACCACAAAATAATAGGACGATAAGGAGGAAAACCAAATTTATTCATCAACTGTCAAAGCCATAAAATCTCCTGACTAGCAATTACCGCTATTCAATACTCAACCTCTATAGATGAAAGTGCATGAGAATGCTGCTTCTTGTATGACCATGTGATAGGACCAGAGCCAAGACAAAAAAAAGAAGCTAGAAGTAGACTTTCAATCATCAACATCACCAACCTAGTCTAAGTCAGTGTAGCCAACAATGTGAGGAGTTCTTGATGTGTAATAAATGCCATACATAAGGGTGGCTTGAATGTATCACAAAATATGCTTGGTAGCTTGCCAATGAATCTCATGAGGGTCAAGTGAAAACTGAGAGACAAGACCAACTATAAAGGAGAGATCAGGATGCATGTGTGTCAGGTACAACATGTTGCCAACCAATTGCTGATACAAAGTGGGATCCACTGAAGGTGAAGTGCAAGAGGTAGACAAAGTAACACCTGACTGAAAAAGTGTGGGAGTAAGCTTGTAGTCAAACATGTCAAAGCATCGAAGCATGTCAAAAGCATACTTTTTTTGGTAAAAAAAGATTCCAATAGAGGAATGAACAATCTGTAGACCAAGAAAATAGTCTAACACACCAAGATCAGTCATCTCAAACTGGTCCATCAAGGTTCGCTGAACATCATGAATCATAGAGGATGAGCTACCTATGAGAAGGAGATCATCAACATATAGCACAAGGATCAAAACCTCAGCCTCAAGATGTTGAATGTAGATTGTAGGATCAGAATGACATTGTGTGAAGCTTGTAGAAAGCAGAAAGGAGTCCATCTTCTCATACCAAGCCTGAGGGGCCTATTTGAGACCATACAATGAATGTTGAAGTCTACAAACCAAGAGGAATCTTCCAAAAATCCCTAAGGTTTCTCCATGTAAATCTCCTCAGTAAGATCACCATGCAAGGATGCACTCTTCACATCCATCTGAAAAGTAGGCCATCCCTGAGAAGCTGTGAGGGATAAGACAAGGTGTATAGAGTTCATCTTGGTGACAAGGGAAAATGTCCCTATGTAATTAATGCCCTCAACCTATGAAAAAGCCCTCACAACAAGATGTGCCTTGTGCTTATCAATAGAACCATCAGCAACAAACTTAGTATGATTCAACCATTTGCATCACACTAACTGTCTTCCCTTAGGAAGAGAAAAAAGATCCCAAGTATGATTCTTCATCAAAGAAGAATACTCCTCCTCCATTGCACTATCCCACTCAGAATGTCCTATCACTATTGCGAATGTCTAAGGATTATCACAAATAGCATGACTAAGAAGACTAGAACCCATAGTATGAGATTGGGTGCAACGAAAAGTGGAAGGGTCACTAGCTAGAGATACTATAACCTCACCTATAGCTCGAGCCCATTTAGGCATCTAGGGAGGATCCCATGGCAGAGGTAAATGGGGATCACCAATATCATCATCCTCATCATTCAAAAAGGAGATTGGAAAGGATTAGGGAGTGGTGGTAAATGAAGTAGATTTTAGAGATAGGATATCTACTGCAGGAAGGTGCTCATCAAACTGGACATCCCTTTGAAAAAGGACCTCTCTGGAATTAGGATCAAACAACCTGTAGGCCTTAACATCCTTGTAGTAGCCAAAAAAAAATGAGGTGTCAACTCTTCCACTCCATTTCTCTCCTCTGAGCATCTAGTACAAATGTCGATGTGTCACTACCGAAAACTTGGAATGAAGATACATTAGGCTTGACATGAGACCAAGCCTCCTTAGGAGTAATATGTTGAATAGCCTATGAGGCATTTGATTCTAAATATAGTTGGCACAATTGGCTGCTTCTGTCCAAAAAGACAGATCCATGGACCTAGACTGAGTCATACAATTAGCCATCTCTTGAAGTGTTTTATTCTTTCTCTGTGCCACACCATTATGCTAAGGGGTGTAGGGCACCGAAAACTGATGTTGAAGACCATGTTCAAAGAAAAAATCCTTGAAAGTTTGGTTCACATACCCCCCCATTATCTGTGTGTATCCATTGAGTAGAAAGACCAAACTACTTCTCTACAAATGTCTTAAAGACTCAAAATGAAATAATTACATCAGACTTGTACTTCAAAAAGTACACCCATATACATCTGGAGAAGTCATCAATGAAGGTAAGAACATATCTAGCATTGAAAAAAGGAGTGGAAATGACATGAGGTCACTATGAATCAACTCCAATGGTGCCAAAGCACAAGTCGCTCATCCATGTGGAAAAGGATCCCTATGTTGTTTGCCAAGAGCACAACCCTGAAAAACACCGTCTATGCAAGAAATCTAGGGAAGCCCAAGAATAAGTGCTCATGTGCTCATCTATTGAAGATAATTGTAATTTTCATGGCTTAATCGCTCATGCCAAAGTTTGGTTACAGAATTTGCATGTACTACAAGACAAGAACCTGTGTCATCAAAAGACTCAAATCCATCAAATCTATAGAGGTGAGATGTAGAGTCAACACTCCCAGTAGCCACAATCAACTCAGAATCAATTAAGCCCTAAATAACCACATCATGTGGTGAGAACTCAACTATCTTATAGAGCTAGATTGGCAAATATGATAAATAGACAATAGGTTCATCAAGATGTCAGGGACAAAAAGAACATCCTAAAGAGAATCCCCAGTTAATGCAATAGAACCAAAACCCATGACTGAAAGATGTGATGAGATCCCAACAAAAATCTGTGAAGTAACACAAGTAGCAAGTGAGGTGACCAACTATTGAGTGTTTGTCATATGGTGAGAGGCACTGGAATCAAGAATCTAGGTAGGCCCAAAAGTCATAGCTCATGTAGTAATAGTGTGGCCTTTCTTTGTAGGAGGGATGATGACTTAGGAGCTGATATGTGATACTCCTACATGGCTTCCTCTAAAGCCTCCAGACATTTCCAACACCTAGAAATAGAATGTCCATCCTTTCCACAAAAATTGTAGTTCTTAGCTGATTTTTTCTTAGTCTCAGAGGTAGACTCAATAGACTTCAAAGCATATTTACCCTTGGAAGGGTTAGTTGGAGGTTTGGAATAAGTTTTTGGGGTATCTTTCTTTCGTTTGGCTTTCTATTTTGGTTTCCCCTAAGAAGTCTAAGCAACCAATGCTTGGCTGGAAGAGCTAGAGGCATCCACCTATTGGATCTTTACCTGTTCCCATGTCAGTTGACCACAAAATATCTCAAAAGAAGGTATCTGATGTCTGTTACCCAAGGCATCCATAGTGGAGTAGAAAGTGGAAGAAAAGATCTGATATTGTCCTTGCAACTTTGAGAGTATTAAAAAAATATACTCATCATTTGTTTTGTTTTTTCCACATCCCTGCAAAATTGTATGTAGAGATTTGAACTTCATCAAGAAGTCCTCAATGGTGGGGAAGCTGGTAGGTATTAAAAAATTCAACTCTACATCAAGTTGTAGTGCTCGAAACTCATTCACTATGTCAAACAAGTTGTGAAACTTGGTCCTAATAGCCCGAGGAGTGGTCAAACCATCTAAGTGAAATAGGAGGCTATCATAGATGTTTAGTGTGATTAATCCCATTACTTCATTCATTTTTTTCCTGTGCTATAGGATAGGTTCATTCTCATCTAGACATGACCATAAGCCATGTGACATAAGAAGCTGAGTCATGTGTTCTTTCCAATTGTGATAGTTGTGTGGTGTTAGCTAGGCCACAGAGGGGTCCGACATTGAGAGAAGAAGCTGGAAGAAGAAGGGTCAATTCTAAAATAAATTATAGAAAACAAAAATACTCCCCCCATAATGTATAAATATATCCCTCAAAAACCAAAGAAACAACTATTGGAAGCACAAAAACTGAGAAAAAATCTTGGATGCGAGATGTAGAGAGGGAGGAAACTAAAGCCTCTACTTCAATGCCAAAAATGAGAGCTCAAATAGACTTAGAACAAAATGAAACCTATATCATCATCTCTATCTTAGAACTAGCTTTCAAACGCTTCTTTCAAATCGAAAAAAGAGCTTCATATGCTCATGTTATGGCCAAAAAATAACTGCACCTCCAAAATTGAGCTCACTAAAAAAATACAGTCAAGGAAAAAAATTTGACGTTCATATGGCTTTTAATAGGTCATTGCCAAAAAAAATTTGGATGTCAAAAAGATGACATCAACAGCCAGAAAGGTGATGTCAGTTTACTAAAAAATCACATCAGTAGGAGCAAAAGATGATGGCCGAAATGATGATGTTAGAAAACTTGATGCTAACATTAGCATTTAGAATGCTAATGTCACATGCTAAAAAATTGCGTCAGCACTGGGTGGTGGCCAGGTGCAGACAGCAATGGTTGTTGAGTGGCACTGCACTAGAGGAGGTGGCCAAAGGGTGGTGTTGCACTAGTGGAGGTGGTTGGAGGGTGGCCCACCAATGGCAGTGGGGCATAGGCCATGCCACTGGCATTGCACAGGTGACTCCTCTATGGAGCAGCCAAAATTACTTTTTAAAAAAAAAAAATTAATTTTTTTCTTGAAATTTGTTTTTATACAACCTTCTAAGAGGTCAAATTTTTTCCAGAAGCTACAATGTCCAAAAATCACAAATTTTATATGATTTTTTATTGTACCAGGTCTTTTGAGCATGATGGAAGCATCTGTTTTTGCCCAAAGTGCATTGGGAAAATGTGCCTCCTCTTGATTGGAAATTTTTTTTGAAAAAGCGAGGGTTTCTGTATCCGAATCACAGCTTCAAAATCTTCAAAAATTATCAAACCAAGAAGCAGCAAGGAAGCTTTGATACCATGTAGAACATAGATTGCCAAGAACACCTGCATGCAAATAACTTGTACTGAAGAGAATCCAGAGAAGGAAAAATCAAAGCTTGGAAAATCTCAATGGGGTGAGAGCAAAATGAATTCTAAGATTATGAAAGTAAAAAATACAAGAGTTCAACCTTAAAGGTGAACAAAATCCTAAAGGGAAATAAGACTAGGTTTGTGCATTATAATTAATATAAAATATTAATTATATGCACCTAATAGATAGCTTAAGTAGACTAGAGTAATATATGACTTAATTAATTAAATCAACATGATCTAATTAATAAGCGTAAATAAATAATTATTCTAACAAAATTTATAAACCACCTCCTTATAAACAATTTTAAGAAACTAATAATTACAAAAATGATTTGAAATCTTTTTCTGTTGAGATAATAGGTGTTGCACACATTGCATAATATTGTTATATTTTATTATGTAATGTTGTATCTAGGAGCATCTAGATGGATGTGCAACATGTAAAGATTTCCATGGGATATACTTGATGAGTTGTATTATAACATTGTGATAATATTTCATGTAATTATTTAATATTGGGGAAAAGAATTAAAATTCCAATATTAAATGTGGGGTCAATGGGTTATGTAGCACATGGTTTATGTAATACCACTTGGTGGTTTTGTGAGATTTTCTACTATATAAGTAGCCACAACAATAGTTGTTGTGTGCAAAGACATAAGGAAAGAAAAAGGAAAGAGTCGAGTAGGACAAGGCTTGACAGGTTAGCCAAAGGAGAATTTGTAAAGGTTGGAAGCATGACATGAGATGTGTGGATTTATGCTTGTTCGCATGGATTGCTTGGTTGTGGCTATGACTTTGAAGGCTTCCATAGTTGTATTGCAATGGTGTTTTTGCTGAATAATAAATGGTGATGGATGCTTTTGGAGGCTAGGTTTTTTTTTCTCTCAATGAGGGTTTCCCAAGGTATATCTTGTGTCACAATTTTTGTGGGTATGTTGTCTATTCTATAGCATGTGGATTTTAAGTACATATTTATTTTACTTCTATTATGGGTTATGTGGAAATGCTTATATTCTTTATTGCAAGTTTCCTTACATTCTCCACAAGACATAAACTCACTAAATTATCAATCAATTTAATGCATTTGTAGTATGTTATATATGTCTTACTATTTATTAATTGACATTTAAAAAATCAAGAAATAAATTATTTGATAATGATGACTAAATCTATGGGACCACCTCCTTATAATAATTTTTTAGAAAAAAACAATTACAAAATATTTTGAATACAGTTCAATGGGGATTCCAACTTAAACTCATTATGAGACAACTCAAAACATTTATGCAATATGTTATATGTCTTAAAACTTAAAGACGTTCAACATTTTATCATCTCACATGCACAAAAAAATAAATTACTAGAATGCAACTCAACTTTTATAAAGATAATAAAATCTTGTATGTTTTATACATATAGACCATAAACATATAAGTACATGTCATCTTTTGAATACATTTCAAACAATGAAATGAATTAACCTCAATTTAACACTTAAACTCTAGTTTTAAATTAAAACATGAAAATTTATGTCAAATATTTTTTAGAAGATTAGATTCTACTAGATATAATTAGAATCAAGAGTAATGCTTTAAAATTTGTCCTATATTTAAATATATCAATTATAAAATAAAATATTAAAAAATTTGATTGAGTTTGTATATGTCATTATAAAAATTATTATGGAATAAAGATTTATTGAGAATCAATTTAAATGTTAAAAAATTTAAAGATTAGATAATATTTGTTTTGAAGTTGATCGGTCAACAAAAAAATGCACAAAGAAAAGGATGAATATTCATTTCCCTAATGTCAAGAGAATTAATCTTCAAAAATGGATTTTGGAGCAAATATGTTGTTATTAAGAGCCTCCAAATGGGGTAGCTTATTAGTGCATCCATGAATGAAGAAAATCCAAGGAAATGAAAGGTTCAAGAATGGCTTTAGGAAGAACGAAAATAAGAGAAGGTTTAGTTCAAAGACTTGAACCTTTAACACCAAAGTGGGAGAGGCTTCATATATTCATTCAGGGCAGACAAAAAACTAGTAACAATCACCACAAGCTATTCAAAACTGCATTGTTATAATGGAAGCATATGGAGGCTTGTGGAATCTTGGTCAAGTGGATGGGAGAAGATGCACCAAGGGACTAGATTTGTGATTACTTTTCAAAGCTATTTGAAGGATGTGTATGTGCAAAATCTTTAAGTAGTAATTTATTCCTATTAGATTGTATGTGTTAGAATTTAGAATTTAAGAAAATTTTATATTGAGAACCTCTACTTTTTAAAGGTTTTTGTTTCTTTAAACTATATTGGAAACCAAACTTTAACCCTAAAACACACATACCCTAATCATGTTCTCTTATTGGATTAAAATATTCCCTACTTTACTTTTTTCATAATGGAATGGAAAAAACTTGGAAAAGATAAGGGAACTCTTAAGGACATTCATTAGATTTTAAAAGGAATTTTTCTTAGGTAGATTGAAACAAAAGAAGGTTTTGGTAGACTTGGAGTCCAAATAAGATTCATTGATAATGTAGTGATATTAATAGAAAAGGGATCATGGTTATGTAAGGTCTTAAGGTTGATAGGAAATGATGAAAATGCATACCAAGATATAGGATATGTTGTAAGTTGCACAAAATGTGTGGTAAAAATAGTTGGTATCCCCTTTGTTTAACCATTTTGATCTAAAACACTACAAAGGAAGGACCCAAAATCTAGAAGTTTCCAAAAACCCTAGGTCATATTTGAATCCTAACAATAATACTCATAATATAGGTTTTATTATGATTATGAGGGTTGAGAAAGAGTGCAAAATAGGCGTTAAAAATATTTTTAAGGATTTAGTTTCACTTGATAAACTAGATGTTGATACAATGTAGTCTAGGGACATACCAATAAGGAAGCAAATAAGATTCTAGCCATCAAAGGCTGCACAACTGAATAACATTCGATGTGCAAGGATATGATGATGAGGATATTAAATAAAAATAGAGTTTGACTCCAAAAAAATTGGTGTTAGAGTACTAATAGGCTAACCAAGGAGTGGAAGGTTGTCTATATTTGAATCTTGGGTAGAATGAAAATGAATCTGGCCCAATAGACATGAATCTAATTAGAATTCTACATATTAGATAAGGCCCCAAATTTCTAGACACATGTGAAGAATTTAGGGAACAAAAGATGATGAATTCTTTTACAAGAATTGATATTGAAAATATGGGACAATATAAGGGTGAAAAAATATTACATTATTATTTGTAGGAAGAAAGGGGAACCCCCTTCTCTAGGAGCCGTAAGGCTCTTAACATGGATTGTTAGGGGTTTGAGTACATCCAACAAAAAATATTTGGTCAAGAAATCTTTTTCTATGATTAATGTTAATATGGTATAAATCTAAGAGACTAAATTAAATAATGAAGACTTATAGACATACACAAGGAAGTTAGCCAATTGAAAATGATCTTCATGATAATGATGCATCATTAGGTTTGAGTATTATTTGGGAGAGGAACTTGTATCCTTTAGTTTTCTAGAAATAAGAATATCATGGGCATTGATGGATGGATTCAAAGTATCAACTAAAAAGGTAAAATTCATCTTAGTCAATATTTGTGGTGTAATACCTATAGAAGAGAGAAGTGCAAATAGAGATAGATAATTTCATCTTAAATAATGCAATAACAAAAATTATCATAAGAGGATTTTCACAGTAGTTTTTTATTTATTAGATAATACTGGAGGTCTATTTGGATAGGTCAATCACACACTAATTTCAAGGGTTTTTGAAGGAGGAAAAATCTAATGGAGATACCAATAAAACAAGGATAGTTCACATGGAGTGCAAGAATCTCTCTCTCTCTCTCTCTCTCTCTCTCTCCATCTCTCTCTCTCTCTCTCTCCATTTATATGTTTATCTCTTTTTGTATTCTCCATCTCTTCTTATCTTTCTCTTCTCTCTCTTTCTCTCCTTCTTCCTCTCTTAGATTATCCTATTCAACACCCCCCCCCCCCCCCCCCCTCTCTCTCTCTCTCTCTCTCTCTCTCTCTCTCTCTCTCTCTCTCTCTCTCTATTCCATACAATGCATTACATATATAATGAATTATATAATGCCCTACATATATAATATATTAGAATAAAAAAATCATTAAACATGTATTGTTAAGAGTAAAAATGTTGGTCCCTTTTCTATATATCCAGTATCAGATACATGTGGAACAACATGGGGAAGTGGGCCATTTTTTTATATTCCAATGGACCCTACACTATTTTTTCCTTTAAAATTCAAAGGTTTTGAAAGGAAAAAATAGGTGAAAGTATAAATGAAAGATATAACTTACAAAAGATAAAATGAAAGCATATGGACAAAGAAATAAGGAAAACCATAGGAAGAGGAGACAAGGTATTTTAAATATTAGTGAAGGTGAGGCCCAAGTTCAACATGCAAAATTTATTATAAATGAAGAGGAGATTGAATTCTAAAATATTGAGTATAATTTTGATAATGAGAATGCAAAATTGACCAAGTGCTATGCCTTCTCTTCTTATACATGGACAAACATTTGATTAGCTTGGTGTTAATTTTTGAAATGAGTTTTGCAAGTGATAGATGAAAAAAAACTCATATTGACAATGGTGTATATGGAAACTTCTAGACTTGTTTGTGATCTCACCTTTACATAAATTTGTGGTCAATCATCATCCATGGAGGACACTACTATACAATGAAATAGAAGGACTTGTTCTCTATTTTTTCAAATGACTTCTCAATTAAAGACCTTCTAGTTAAAATCAAGAATAAAACTAAATGATATCAATTTTTTTAATTAAAAATATCTATTATTTAATTGAACTCTTTCAAATAATATATTTAACACATTTAAATTCATAAATTCAATCATCAAAAACCAAAACCTAATGAATAATTCCATAGACGCTTACTAAACTAATTACCACTATTGTGATATTTATATTAGGATTTAACTATGTAGTTTTTGAGTCAAACTCATTGACTCATGTTTCATGAGTAGCGATTCACACGAATCCATCTCTCATGAGAATAAATGGAACATTCAACACTTATTGGATCTAGGTGATGCTTATAGAGGTGAAGCACAAAGACTTCCCGAGAGGTCACCCATCCCAATAGTACTCTATCTTGAGCACACTTAACTACAAAGTTTCCTCCACAGTTAAACCCACTCTTCTTCCAACTCCACTTGCAAAGCCTTCACCAAGAGTTGTGCCTTATGAACCATTCATTAGAAACCCCTTAACCTCATCAATTCATTAGTAGGAGGCATTTTCCATGGAGGAAACTTTTTTGTTAAGTTCACTCAAGCTGGAGTAGTATTGGGATGAGTGACCTCTTGCGAAGTCTGTGTGCTTCACCTTTATAAGCATCACCTAGATCCAATGAGTGTTGAGTGTTCCATTTATTCTCATGAGAGATGGATTAATGTGAATCACTACTCATTAAATATGGTTTAATGAGTTTGAATCACAAGCTAGACTATTAAATCCTAATAGAAATATCACAATTTGACTTGTTGTGGAAACTACCTCCTACTAATAAATTATCACTAGATAAAGGAAGCATTTCTATACAGCTATTTTGTATTTTATTTTCTAAATGAGTGGTCACAAATGTCATTTTTGAAAGTTTTGTAGCACACACAAAAATAGTTACTAATAGATTTATTGTGTACACTCAAACAACTAATTAAAATGATCAAATAGTCTATGTCAATCCACACAATAATCTAATAGAAGTCAAAAATCTTATTCTGTAGAAGGGAGGAAATGACATAAAAACTTCTCACAAACACCTTATCTTGTGCACCAAGAAACTATTCTGATAAATACTTCACATATCTACCTAACCACTACTATGAATTCTTTGCAACATTTCAAATACCAACAAAATCTCACATGCCAAACACTTTTTTTAAATAAAGAACTATTTCACAAAGCCAATCATTTTAATTTTGAAGAGCTATTTTGAGAGTTTTAATCTATCAATAATTTCTGGGCCACCCTTAACCATCACACACTAAGAAAGAAGTTAAGCTTGGAAAAATAAGTCAACTTTGTTTATTTAACACTTTTAGCTTAGGAGTTAAGCCTTAGTGTGTGATGTTTAAGTCGTCAAAATTTCTTCACGCAAGGTTTTAATAAGAAAACTCAGCATGCCTCCAGTTTTCCCAAATATTGTGATAAAAGGCCCAAAATCACAATAAAAGTTGTGTATTTAGCAATTTAGTTACAAAATTTATTTTTAGTAGCACAAAGGGTAAAAAGAATCTACATGCAAAATAAGTGGCCTCATAGACTTTCATCAGGTGCAACATATTCATTTATAATTGTAACTTCACTATTTTTTCTCATCTTCACATTTGATGATGATGATGAAGCATCGACATTATTAGTGGGATAAAGGCATTTATCTCTAATTAGATTTATTTGTATTTTGAACTCTTTATGGATTTTGAGCTAGAAAAAATACACATAGAAAAGATAGAGTGACACAAAATTAATTTACATCTGTGCATGGCTGAGCTTTCCAAACGGTACAAACAAAGATGTGAAAAATTATTCATATTATATTGTCCAATAACATCATTGTTGTGTTACTATTAAATTTTTTTAATAAATTTTTTTATGATAAATTTTAATTTAATTATATATCAATGTGCAGTATTGTTTTCATGATTTCATTCACATCATATTTTAAATTGAATAACTAATTAATAATTAATGACATTTCATATGTTGTTAATTGACATACAAAAGTAAAAAAAAAGTATATTAGAATGTAATTTAAATCTATTTATAAAAAAATAAAATTTAATGTGATTGATGCATAGAGACCATTAATAAGCTATACACATGATCTCTTGAATGTGTTCAAAATGATAAAATGAATTAATTTAAAAATATCAAGAAATCAACACTTATAAATACTTAACTACTTTAAATTGAACATTAAAAATATGCAATTTTTTTATATTATAAAAGTTAAACAGAACAAACAAATTGTATTGATTAATATATAATTATGGTACATTAAATACATTAAAAAAATTCTTAACATATTTAACTAAAAAAGGGATAGTCTACATCTTCTTTATAATCTAATGGAGAATCTTCCATGCCTTTGTTTATATTTGATTATATCTCTATTCATTTTATTTACTTTCCATACCCTTTAGTACACCAACAATCAAGAAGCATCTCTATCCAACCAAGAAAAAAGCAATTCATATGAGGGAGACAATTAAATTTTCTTTCTAAAGACATGTTTGTGTGAGTTACTTTTCAGTTGGGTGAATAGCATGAGTTCTTTAGCTTTAGAGTTCAGAGATGAGCTAAAATAAAAAGGCTAGAAAAATATTTAAAGTGGTAGCAAAAAACTAAATAAGTGAGGATTGTATATGAATTTGATGGATTTACAATATTATTCAAAATTATATCTAATGAATAATTGTTAAATTTTATATAAGAGGAATATATGTAATTTTATTTGGAAGGTAAATTTATATGAAAATAACTATCATAAATATGTGTTTGATCAATTTAGTTAATATTATTGACGATTCCTTCATATTGTTAGTGTTATTAGATTATCATATAAAATATTTTTAAATAAAAATTTCAAAAATCGTTTATTAATGAATTTAAAATTAAAATTCTAAAAGAAACAAAATATTGTCTATTGTTAAATTATTTTATATGTGTGAAAAACCAAATACAAGTATAATCCAACAATAATGAACAAATCAACCTTAAAACTACTTTCAAACACACATACGTGTATATATTTATGTTACATCTAATAAAAACCATCTTTATTTTATATCAATTTCTTTTAAAATATAAATATAAATTATTAGTATAAACTATCTGAAAGAGATATTTTAGAACATATTATTTAATTTCAAATATATTATGGTAAATAATCATAAAATGATATATTTTCATTAAAATTTTTTTTTAAACTTGAAGACGTTTTTATAAATCTCTAACAAGATACAATCAAATATTTAAGCTTCAACTAGTCACTTTCACAATTTATTTATAATTGCTAAATATTCACATTCCATGAAAAACTCAAGTCATTCTAAAGAACTTTTTTAAAGGAAAATTATTTTATAATGAAGGAAACTCTAAGTTCTTATAGACTAGTAGAAAAAGTAATAAAAATATTCAAAGTTCTATTTTTATTGTAAGAAGGAAAATATGTTAAAATGAAGTAATGATGTATAAATTTTAATATCATTTTATTATGTAGCTTGATACAATTATATTTCTACAAATAAATAACATAATTTTGATATTTTAAATTTCTACAAATAAATAATATAATTTTAATATTTTAAATTGAAAGAAATGCAGTTTTAATTTCAATAAAAGTTAAATACAAGATGATACAAATTCAAAAACTTTTAAAATAGTTTCTAATATCAAATTAATTATATATGAACCTAAAAAGACATCCTAAATATCATATATTGTGATTTTTTTATATTTTTTTGATGGAGGGTTCAAACTTGTAAGGCAGCCCAACGAGGCACGAAACCTGCGAGCTATCAACCAATGAAGGCCACCACATAGACTTTTTAAGAACTTGATATGGGCCCACTTGTGCCTGAAACCTCTTCGACTTAGAGCCAAGGACTAAGGGGCATCCACACCGTCAAAATCTCCTGAGATGCGACCCCGGCCTCATCCATTATGATGTCAGAGCCTTGCACTTAACAAGACTTGATCCCTGGTGGGCTCTTTGTGAGCCATTCAACTTCACCACTAGACCAAGGGCCCATTGACTGATTTGATATCTAACAGTTATACACTTTATATATACTTAATTAAAAATAATCATATTTGTTATATTACGAAAATTAATTATAATATAGTAGATATTTTAGGAACCGAGTAACAAATATTTGAGAGTATAAAGATATGGTAGAGGAGTATATAGAAAATAATATTTATTAAATAGAGGAGAAATCTAACATTGATATAGCTTTTAGAAAATAATTTATAATAAAAGAGGTAAAGTCTTTAATTTTATTTTCCCTTCTATAGTAAATAGATTCGAACTTTATATCATTCACTATGACTATATTATTACATTAACTATTATTTTATTTTAAAGATACAGTTCCATCTTCTCTCTTGTTCCATATTCTTTTGTCAATATGTGTCTTCGTACACATGGTTTTATTGGAATTTCCATGTAGTATTCAAAATAGTGGAGTCAGAGTCAGTCTTTGACCACTGTGACCACGTGTTCCAAAAGATTGAGATTCCATACAAAGTTCAGTCAATTCACGCAACCTTGGAAAGAAAAAGTTACGCTCCACATACATTCCTCAAAATGTCTTATCAGGGGACGAAATGAGGTCGCATATCTTTCAACTAAAAACTTGCCTTGCACACCAAGAAAATTAATTTCAGTAAACCTTATAAAATCCCTCGCATCCCTGCTAATTAACACCTCAGAGCAACCAGTACCAGCAATTATTTGGCAAATTGTTGCAAACACAGAGCAATCAATATTTATTGCGCACAAGATGGGCTTTAATAAGCAAGTTCATCATCATGATTCTGGTTCACCCAAACTATCTGATAAAAAAGCCCAGAATCGCTGTAAAAGTCTTCTGTTTAAAATACCAGGTGTAAAATTTCTTTGGAGTAGTGTGAAGAGTAAAGACAATTCACATCCAGAGGAAGTGGCATCATTCGTAGCTGCTCAGCAACACTTTCGTCGGACGCAACACGTTCGTTTATTTGGCCAGTAAATGTTCATTCCCAATTTCATGACTTCTGCTGCTGCTTTTGTACGTGAGAATGGTCGACGAATTTATGCTACAAAGACGCTGAATTCTTGATGTTTGCTGATGATCGAGGAAGCCACGGTGGCTCTTAAATTACATCTATCGGCTGTCTTTGGGGGTTTCTTAATATAGCCTGTTGTGGCACAGCTAAAATAGGGGAATGTATGATTTTTGCTGCTCCATTGATTTTTTCCATTTATCTCTGTAAATATTGTTAATTATTGTTAGTTGGACAGCTGTTATTTCTGACCCAAAAATAGCAACACTATTTATGGGTAGCTTGGACAGCTGTTCGTCCTTATCTATGAATAGCGGTTGTATTTATGGGTGGTTTGGACAACTGTTTGTCCACTTGCCAAAAATTAGTAAATGGTTATTATTTACTAATTTTAGTGATTCCTTTTGGACACCTTGCAACCAATTCTATTATTGGCTATTGAGTTGTCTTAATCTCAGCTGTTGGTTAGATTTAATCTCGGTCGTTGGTTTACCAACAGGAGTAGTATAGAAAGGGGTCATTGGGTCATTTGGACAATAAGCTTTGCAGGGTTAGCAAGGAAGCTTTTGGAGAAGCAGTTTGCAGTGTTAGCAACCAGTCTTGCAGTGCTAGCAAGGAAGCTTTGGAGAAGCAGTTTGCAGTGTTAGCAAACAGTCTTGCAGGAAGCTTTGGATGTGAAGAAGCTTTTGTGAAGCAGTTTGCAGTGTTAGCAAATAGTCTTGCAGTATTAGCAAGGGCACAAGATGAAGCGTTTTGGAGAAGGAGTTTGCAGTGTTAGTAAACAGCCTTGCAGTGTTAGCAAGGGCGCAGTGTTAGCGCAGGGATAGCAGTGAGAAATATCAGCGGGAGAAATTAGGAGGTTGTCGGAGTTCTGCCAGTGTGAGGCAAGGAATTTTGTATCTCTTGATTTGCTGAAGTTTAATATAATTTCTCATCTGTAGAACTGGTTTTCCCTTAGGGGTTTTTCCAGGGACAATTTGTTCGAAAATATTGTGTTGATTCTGTTGCGCATTTCTTTCTGTATTTTAAGTGAAGTTGCAGTTGTGTTATTTTTCGATATTAGCTGGGAATTTATTTTCAGCAGTTTAATAATCATTTGTGATAGGAGATTAATAATCAGTGACTGCAATAGTTTGATTTTTCACATGGTATCAGAGCATTGTTAAGGGTAGAAGAGTTTTGCCCTAGGAAAGAAATTTTGATCTTTTTAGATTTATTATTGCTTTAAACCCTTGAGATGGCTTCAGCTGGTTTGAGAGATCAGGATAGATTGGATGGTGCCTCAAATTTTGGTGTCTGGAAGGCCAGAATTTCTTTATTGTTGGAAGAGAATGGTATCAAGGATTATGCTACCAGTGGTGTACCTGTACCAACGGATGCAACACAGCTTGCAACATATAGGAAGGACAATGCCAAAGCGAGGAGGATTATCCTTGATGGTGTCGAGGATCATATTGTTCCACATATCTCGGAGCTAGATACAGCAAAGAAGATGTGGGATGCCATTCTAAATCTGTACCAGAATGCTACCACTAACAGGAAGTTGATTCTCAGAGAGAAGCTAAAGAATACCCGGATGAATCAGGGAGAAGACGTCACAAGTTACCTCACCAGGCTCAGACTTGTCAAGGATGAGTTAGCAGCTATTGGAGATAGCCCTAGTGATGATGAGCTAGTGAGAATAGCCCTAAATGGGTTTACTAAACAATGGAGTGTCTTTGTTCAAGTTGTCAGTGGACGAGATACTTTACCGAGTTGGGATCGACTATGGACTGATTTCACTCAGGAGGAGTTTAGACTAAGTCTTGTCAATGGGGCCAACAAGAGTCAAAAAAATGAGGTGGAACAAGAGAACGTTGCCCTAGCGGGTAAAGGGAAAGCAAAGAAGGGATCTAGCAAAGGATCAAATTCACAAAGTGAAAAGAAGAAGAAGGACCTTTCTAAGGTTAAGTGCTTTGGATGTCACGAGTTTGGCCACTATGTCAATGATTGCCCAAAGAGGAAAAAGGGTAAGAAGCAGGTGGCAGCTTCAGCAAGTGCAGAAGAACTCTCCAGCAGAATGGAAGATGAGTTTGCACTCATAACTTGTATGGTTAGCTCAACCTCACAGTGTGTTTGGTATATAGATAGTGGGGCATCATTTCATATGACAGGAGTTAGAGAGTACTTCTCTAGTTACAAGGAGGACACCAACATCCAGATTTCTATGGGAAACTTGTCCAAACTCAACCCTGTTGGGAAAGGGACTGTTCAGTTTCAGAGGGAGAATGGAAAGATAATTCCTCTTCATGATGTGTTATATGTGCTGGGCTTAGGTATGAATTTGATTTCTGTATCTGTTCTTCAGGATAGGGGGTATAATGTACTCTTTAGAGGGACACATGTGTTGATTAAGCACAAGGATTGGAAATCACCCATAACTATTGGAGTTAGGAGTGGTCGCCTTTATAGATTGCAGTTTGATACTCCTAAGGCACTTATGAGCAACAATAATCCTAGAGATCTTGGAGAGCTATGGCATAGGAGGTTGGGCCATATTCATCATGGAGCACTTAGATTGCTTCGTGATACAGTGACAGGTGTTCCAGAGGTGAGCATAGAGCATGACGATGTATCCAAGGAGAAGGATGTAGATCCCACTTTATATAGACAGGCGATTGGTTCGCTTATGTATTTGGTCAACACTAGGCTAGATATAGCATTTGCAGTTAACTCTCTTAGTCAGTTCATGGTTGAACCAAAGAGAATGCATTGGATAGCGGCTAAGCATGTGCTACATTACTTGTGTGGTGCAGTCGAGTATGGGATCAGATATGTTCGAGGTGAAGGTATCAGGTTGATAGGCTATACTGACGCAGATTGGACAGGAAGTACAATAGACAAAAGGGCACTTCAGGGTGTTGTTTCAGCTTGGGATCAGGAGTTGTATCTTGGTTCAGCAGGAAACAGAAGTCTGTGGCTCTAAGTTCAGCAGAAGCAGAATACATAGCAGCTAGCATGGCGACATGTGAAGCTCTATGGCTTCAGAAGTTGTTAGTAGCCTTGTTTGGTCAGAAGGTTGAGACTACTGTGATACATTATGACAATCAGAGTTGCATCAAGTTGTCTGAAAATCCAGTGTTTCATGATAGGTCTAAACATATAGATATCAGATATCACTTCATCAGAGATTGTGTACAAAGGGGAGTTGTTCGACTACAATACATACCTACAGATGAGCAGGTAGCAGACATTCTGACGAAGGCTTTGGGAAAGGCCAAATTTATCTTATTCAGAGATAAGATGGGTGTCATGCAGAATAGCTTCCTCGCTAAGAGGGAGTGTTAATTATTGTTAGTTGGACAGCTGTTATTTCTGACCCGAAAATAGCAACACTATTTATGGGTAGCTTGGACAACTGTTCGTCCTTATCTATGAATAGCGGTTGTATTTATGGGTGGTTTGGACAGCTATTTGTCCACTTGCCAAAAATTAGTAAATGGTTATTATTTACTAATTTTAGTGATTCCTTTTGGACACCTTGCAACCAATTCTATTATTGGCTATTGAGTTGTCTTAATCTCAGCCGTTGGTTAGATTTAATCTCGGTCGTTGGTTTACCAACAGGAGTAGTATAGAAAGGGGTCATTGGGTCATTTGGACAATAAGCTTTGCAGGGTTAGCAAGGAAGCTTTTGGAGAAGCAGTTTGCAGTGTTAGCAAACAGTCTTGCAGTGCTAGCAAGGAAGCTTTGGAGAAGCAGTTTGCAGTGTTAGCAAATAGTCTTGCAGGAAGCTTTGGATGTGAAGAAGCTTTTATGAAGCAGTTTGCAGTGTTAGTAAATAGTCTTGCAGTATTAGCAAGGGCACAAGATGAAGCGTTTTGGAGAAGGAGTTTGCAGTGTTAGCAAACAGCCTTGCAGTGTTAGCAAGGGCGCAGTGTTAGCGCAGGGATAGCAGTGAGAAATATCAGCGGGAGAAATTAGGAGGTTGTCGGAGTTCTGCCAGTGTGAGGCAAGGAATTTTGTATCTCTTGATTTGCTGAAGTTTAATATAATTTCTCATCTGTAGAACTGGTTTTCCCTTAGGGGTTTTTCCAGGGACAATTTGTCCGAAAATATTGTGTTGATTCTGTTGCGCATTTCTTTCCATATTTTAAGTGAAGTTGCAGTTGTGTTATTTTTCGATATTAGCTGGGAATTTATTTTCAACAGTTTAATAATCATTTGTGATAGGAGATTAATAATCAGTGACTGCAATAGTTTGATTTTTCACAAATATTTCATTTAAAGTCTTCCCGAAAGAACACAATTTGCTGAAGGCGTACCATTTGTATCTTATCTATGTGCAAGTGTTACGTAATCTTAATGCCATGACACAAATTTGAGGAAAGTATTAATGTCGGTATGTTTATGGCAAATTGCCTCTGATTTTACTAAGATTGCTTGTAACTTATATTCACTGTACATATTACTCTAGCTGCAATCTATAGCTGCTTGAGAGGCACCCTTATGCCAAGCAACCTATCCAAAAATGGGAGTGTTGGAAGGAGTTTTAGGTATTCGTAAAGGTTCATACATTGGCTTTTATAAGATGTAAAAAACGGTAATGACATGCATGCGCTCAAAATGGGGAAACATAAACGATCTCATGAGCTTTTTCACCGAATGCCCCCAAAGAAATGTGGTTTCCTCAAATGCCATGATTGCAGGATATGCACAAAAGATTTATTGAAAGGGCTTTAGAAATGTTCATTTCAAATATTTTTTCAAGGCAAATGGAATTGGCAGGGATGTAGCTGTCACTGCTCTGGAAGACGTTGGTGTAACAAGCAAGTAAAGCATAGATAAGGCACGTAAATTGTTTGACAAAATGCTTCATAAGATCCAAACTGTAGAAGTATAGACAAAGCAATCGAATCGGTTAACCGTCTCAAAGAGTTGTTCTTAGCTTTAGAAATGGATTTGGAATATTTCCATCTAAACATAGACAGGGATACAATAAATTTTCAGAATTAGAACATGTGTACATCTACATCCTTCATTATCCTCCATACGTAAGTGCTTAACCTCTTATTTTAGATAAACCTAAGATAATCCGAATAATCTTATGACAACCCTAATGAAGCTAGATTAGTCTTAATGAACTTAGGATAGTCCTAATGGACTTAGCGCATTCCTAATGGACATAAAACTTGCAATTCAACGTGCTTGTATCATCGGCAAGTGGATTATGCTACATGCAACGATATGGGAGAGATTAGAATTGTAGAGAGATCCCCAGACCTGTGATCAAGGTCCTCATATCCATTTTTGGATGCCATTATCTCATATGCTTGGTTCTAAACAATTTTCTTTTCAGAAATGTACCTGACCATTTTGGTGGCTTAGCTAGTTTATTAACACTAAATCTTTAGAATGTGGAGTTGAAAGACAAGACCATGGAGATAATCTTCCAATTATCTCTAATTGTGCTAATTTCTAAAATTAGAACATATGTTCATGCTTGCTTATAAGTTCTCCAAGATTGAACTTGAGTAAGATGATCTTAATTCAATATGTTAAATGAATGCATGCATTTAAGTGTGTATGTACATTCAATGAACATGTAGAAATATCTCTAAGTAGAGATAAGATAAATTTTAGTATACAAGAATAGATGAAAATTCAATCTTAATACAAATATGTATGAATTTTTTTACTATTTAATTATATCAAATCACTTTAAAATATAAATATAAAAAATAAATTAATTTACTGATTTTTTTTAAGAATATAAAATTTAAATTTTCTAATTTTTCCTAATCAAAATGAGTCTATACTTTAAAAAAAAAATTCCTAAATATTAAAGATAAGAAACATATATTCATATTACTTAAATCAACCTGGAATTTTCTTTTAATCTCTTATGAAATATTGATATTACAATATACCTATGCCACTAGTCTCCACATAATTTTATTTTAATTCACTTATACACAATGTGTCCCAAAATCGAATAAAATCATCTGTAATCAAAATCGAATCTCCTTTTAGTTAATATAAGGGTCCCACTTGAAGAATTTTGCTGAAACCGCATTATTATTACTTTGTAGATGTTGGGGATGCTATAATTTCTAAGCCATTTCCACGAAAGGACTGAAGCGTAATTTCCAAGAATTTTCCTCCGTACAAACTTCGATTACGTAATTTCCCACTCACGACGGCCCCGACTTTGATTCCAATCATATTTTCGTTAGGGTCCGTTTGGTGAGCGGAATAGGAATACGTATTCTGGAATAGAACGTATTCCTGTTTTCCGTTTGGTTCAGCGAATATTTGATGGGAATTCGTGGATCCGAAAATTTATGTTTTCTAAAATAAAAAAAATGGAATAGGAATACGTATTCCAATACCACCTATTTTGGTGGAATTGCAAAACCCCATTTTTGGGCCAAAAATGGAATACGTATTCTATTTTTGCTTCGTATTCCAATCCAGTTTTGGTGCATCCAAACAAAGAATTCACAATTTTTGAAGTACGTATTCCAGAATATGTATTCCTATTCCGCTCACCAAACGGACCCTAATGTAAGGATTCTCTACCTATTCAAAACAATTCTGGATTCGAGCTCCCTTAGATGCTTCCATGAAAAAACCCATCAGAACTTTTACCTTTACCTTTCTGATGTCGAGGCTAATCTTTTTTCTGAGCATTTTACTCAAACCTTTTCTTTTATAGACCGGAGCTTCTTTAAATTCCAAGCGTTTTCCTTCTTGTTCTTTTCCCTGTTAATTCTACGAAACTACTCCTGCCTGCTGTATTATCTATTTAATTCATTTACGCTTGGTCTTCCACATAAACTCATCTTCTTCAACCAAGTCCCCGGTCCTCTCCTCCTATTTTTTATTTATTTATGTAACATATTTTTACCCGCGTCTGAAGTAAAATCAATGGCGTCGTCTTCATCATCTCGCCAGCAAAATCAGAGATTTAATGCTTTCTCTGGAATAAAACCTGATGGCAAGAGAAGAAAGGTTTCTGAATCTTCGACATTGTTTGATGTGTTCATCAATCACATGAGAGGCCCTGATGTCAAACATAGTCTTGCTACCCAGCTTTACAACTCCCTTAAGGAGGTAGGCATCCGAGCATTTCTTGATTCCGAAGAGAAAGAACTTGGAGAGTCGTTTCCCTCTACCATTGAGACTGCTATTAAATCTGCTGGAGTGCATATCGCCATTTTGCAGAGTCACCTTGGTCACCGCAATGCAGTAATACGGAATTGCATTGATAAATTCAAGGTAATGATTCGACACTCTTTTATAACAGACAATCATAGATCTAATTTTCATGTGAGTTTTATTACTTTCATTATTGAACTTCAGCTCTGTTTGGGTCATCAGTTCTGACAAGATAGCCTTATATTTTGAGCTGTGATGTTGGAATTGATTTGTGAATTTTACCAGGGATGATGTTTGAACTGACAATGTTTTGTCTTCTATTTCAGAATATCCCGGTGGAGAGCATTGTGATTGGAAGAACAGTGGCTGGAGCGGAGTCAGGTTTAAACGAAGATCTGATAGAGTCACCGAAATTGTCAAACTTAGTGCCGACAACACTGATGAAGATTTGGAAGGATTAATGGATGACACTGATGAGGAAGACGAACGATAGACAGTTATTTTATGTTGCGTAGTTGTGGTCGATACCACTACTGCCCTAGAAGACATAAATGAATACATATATATGGGTAACAATAATCTTGACATTTATTTGCTTCACGGAGAATGGATAATTACAAATAAAGGACATGGTTATGTGGTGGCAATTGCAGACGGTCTAAAGAGGCGTGGAATAATGAAGAAGGGTATTCGGATAAGGGTGAGAAAAGATAAAGAGTGGAAAATTATGGAGATTTTACATAGACTTATTGATAAATCTACTTGATTCATAAATGGATTTATTTAAGCTACATTGTTCATGAATGAATTTTTTTCGTGTGATTTTTTATTTATATAATTAAAATAATATCAAGGATCTTTGTTTCGTATATATTTAATGATAAATATATAGTTTTCTTAAATTTTTATAATGAAAGAAAATATATTTCTTAATGAGAGAAAAAATTAATGGGGAATTAAATTTATTTCTTAAATACATTTTTCCCTTTTCATTTTGGAAAACTCAAGTAAGGCTATGTAATCTAGTTTGCTTTTATAATTTTTCAAATCAACAATTATGATTGAGTATTTTCTCTTTTCAATTTTGTTTTATTGTTTTTTTCCTTTGTATTTGACCGATAGATATTTCATTTGGTGTTTCTTCCTCAAATCTTATCTTTTCATAGCATGTCCCTCCTAGATTTACCTTAGCACAAACTCTTCCCATACATTTTAGGTCTAATTTTCAAATCAATCTTTATGGATACAACAGAATGTACATTAATTTCTATATTTTTTGAATAATTTACTTAAGGTTGTTGCTTGCCCTTGTAAACACTAGACCCTTGAATATACAATTACTTTCATTATGCATTATCATGGTATTTTATACATGGCCCCAATTTATACTTCCATTGACATATTTTTACACATTTTGAATGTGACACCATTGTCTGTGTTTAGATGTCCTTGCAAAAAGTTTCCTTGGATCCTTGAAATAAACTATTTTTTTCTTTGCGTAATAACAAGTAATCAAATACTTTTACAATTGAGTAATCAAAATCAATATCATTTTCAAAATAATATTAAGATAAAAAATAAATTAACTAATTTAGTGCATTATACAGAATATTATAAATTAATTGATTTAGTGCATCATAAACAATATTTGAAAGAGAAAGTGATTAGTACTCTGGATTTACAAAATTTAGGTAATATCTTCATAATGAAATTTTTAGTTATTTAAAATGAAGGCTCTTCATCTATGGTTATCAGAATAGTCATTTTGGTATTTTAATCATAACTTTTTGTATATTGGACAATAAGTCCTCATTAATCAATGAACTCTTATTGTATTACAACTTCTAATAGGGTTGAGACCTATAAGAAGGTCAAGTCCTCTAACAAGGGCTAATGTACTAAATGTATGTAATAAGTCATAATAGGGTCAAAACTCCTAGCATACTATTTTTTGATTAGTACATAGTTTTGGGTACTATACCCACTTGGGTTTTCCCTTTGCCAGAGTTTCCTCAAAAATAAATCATGGTGCTATGAGTTCCTTATTATTTTGTGCTTTACTTTTATGTATTGATTCTTGTGGATTCTAACATGACTTGCATAATTTTTTTAAAAAAAATGATTAACAATTTGAATAACCCACATGACACCATAGGTTTTTATCTAATAGTTTTGAAAGTCAACAATATTGTTACTATATTCAACTTGAGAACATTGAAAAGTGGCTAGTGGAGGCACTATCATGTTAAGAATAGAGTAGATTGCTTCAAATGAAAAAAGGATTTCAAATTTACTCTTGATTTCCATAAAGAAATGTTGGTAGGAACCATTTACAAACCTGCTAGGTTAAAGCCATTCCCCTTTAACCAAATCCTTATTAGCATTTAAAAATTTGATGAAAATAGTTGAAGAAAAGTTATAAACATGCAGTGATATTTTCATATTGATACACATAGATGGTGCAAAAAGAATAAGAACACCCAAATGATAACTTGATGATTAAGAATAAATTATAGTTTATCTTTAATTAGAAATTGCAAAATATGTACCAAATGTTTAAAGTGTAATTTTCATGATCATAAGTTATAAGCTATCCTTGGGCCTAACCAATGCTTAAATAAACCACTTCAACTTACAAATAAGTTGTGATAAAAAACACTAATATATGCTACTATATATGTACATATTGCATATGTTTATAGCATTCCTAATAAACAATGAGTGGTTGTGGATCCTTATTTTTTCCATTCCAACAATTTTCAGCCAGAACACAACCAATATTTTTTCTTATAATTGGAATGTTAAATAGAAACATTTTTTCTTATGTGGCATTTCAATAACTCTTACTATTTTTTATAGTATTTTTTTAATAACATATAAACACCATTTTACAGAGCTCAGATTCAAGAACATTCTCATATAGATTTTATAGTGCTCTAATTAGACATAGTATATAGTAATTAAAATTTTTTGCAAGCATGTATTTTAACACTCAAAAAGTTGTTTATTTTGACAAAGAAGAAAATATTAAATCATATTTAAAAAAAAATCAAAATTATATGACGTTTTTGAGGAAAGAGTCCTCTGCTAGAATATATAATTTTTGTCCTAGTTAGAATAAATTTGTTTCAAAAAATGTGGTGGGAGATGAAAATTATCGATTTCAGGTGAGTTGAAATTTAATCATTATAAAAGAGAAAATATAGGTTTGAAACCAATTTTTATTCTTGAATGTTCTACCTATGTATGTTATCAATAAAATAGTCCAAGATCAAAGTTAAACAAATTAATTTCCATATAATTTTGTGGTGGGAACAAGACCCCTAATTTTCAGCACTTTTCAAAAGCTAAAAAATCATGTATAAAAATTAGGAAAATGTATTAATTCTTATTCCAAATAATTATTAAAAATCATAATCCTAAATTTCATCCATTTCTACAATATCATTAGTTTACTACATTTTCAAATTCAGAATAATAATACCAATTTTATGTTGTTGAAGGTGAACAATTATACTTTTGTTAGCCTTTTCCTTTATAAAAGGGTGACACAGGTTTGTGCTTTTACCCGGATACCAAACTTTATCTCCATGTTTATAACTCCCTTCAATTTCATACCTCTTCCATCCTAATCGGCAAGAGTCCTCTTAGTCAGTTCAATCTGACCTAGGGTTTTTGTAGTCTTTGCCTTGTTCAACATTGACAAACCTATTATCCTATGTATCATATTCTTTGTAATTTTAATAGGGTGATCTAACCACAAATGCATCTCATGGAATCGACCTAGGATGAACCTAATCTATTTCCCTTGGAAATCCCTCAGCATACACAAGATATGTGTTAACCCTTTGGTTTCCAAATACTTATGCTTGGGTTTCAAGCTCCCATCCACTAAGTTATAGGAACTTAGTTAGCACGGGATGAATTGATGACTACTGAAGATCTTGGTAGACTCTGTTGACATTCCATGGCTCGATCAACACTAACTTTGTTCACTTCATTAACACTACAAGCTTGGAAGACACTATAGAGCTTGGTTAACACTATACTCTATCCTAGATTCTCGGTAGATACTATGAAGCTTGGCATAAGTACAATCTATCTTATTGGCTTGGTAGCAACTGAAAAACTTGGCTTACACTGCTAGCAATATGATAAGCTCGATAGCAACTATAGAGCTTGGTAGCAATGTAACCAGCTGACTAAGTGTTAAGTGACTAATAGACAACTAATTTGACCATTAAGTCAATGGTATATATGTATATGTGTGTTTGTTTGTATATGTATGTGTGTGTGTGTGTGTGAATATATATATATATCTCTTTTTTTTGAAAATTTAAATTAATATTGCTATTTTTATTATAAAGTTTAATGTATTTTATAATTAATATAAAAGACAATTTTACTAATGATATTCATTCCCATGTGAAAGTATTACTAAAAAGATCTTAAGTATACTTGTCCAAAAAGATATCGACATAATATAAATAAATATCATTTTAAAAAGGCATCTCTTTTCCTAATGTTATTTTAGTAGGTTAGATAAATGCAATCAATTATGTACAAATAAGTCTAATTTAAAATATAAATAGATGATAAAAAAGAAGTGTTGTTTTAATTTTTTAAAAATTAGATTACTATCTTGGTGTCTCTTCATCAATAGGATACCTCAAAACCTATCCTTCTATGCTATAAAGTCTATTTTTCATTATTTCTAAATATATAAAAGGTTTTAATGAGTTCCTAGTCTATATAATACGAATCTTCCAAATACTTTCCAAATACTAAATGCCAAAGTTGGTAGTTTGGCTGTCCACTTTCTGAATTATTATTTCAACTACTCTCTTTTAAAATATGCTTACTTTAATCAGAAACTTTGACATTTTGTGTCTTTTGTTTACAATTTAATATCACCTCACTTGTTTACTACCCTACCCTACCCTACCCTACCTGATAATATTTTTTTATTTTCCTACTCTTACATTCTATAATAAATCATATTCAAATCTCCTTTCCGCTCATGCGAGGGTCGCCATACTCACAGCATTTTGATGCTTCAACGAATTGACTGCAACCCTTGGATGCTTCGACGAAGGACATGTCTAATTGCGATACATGTCTAATTTCCAAGCAATTTCCACGAAACGACTGAAACCGCTTTATTCTCTGCACCGGTCAATTTTCCCACTCAACCCCGCACCGACAAATTCGTTTTCAATCTCCTTTTCTTTCATGTTAAAGAGGAAGAAAGGTTGAGTCGAGGAAAGAAAATGCTTAGAGATTAAATAATCCCTCCCTTGGATGCTTCCAACAAAGGACCCAACCCCCCTTTACCCTCCATTGATTTATTTCTAAGAATTTTCTTTCATCGATTCAACCTTTCTTCCTCTTTAACAGACCGGCACATTTTCCTTGCGCTTCCTTTCCTTGTTTGTTCGAGTAAAACTGTTGGACCTGTCTGCTCTATCATCTATTTAATTCATTTACCCTTTCTCTTCTACATTAACTCATCTCCTTCAACCAAATCCCCTGAACTGCTCTTTCTTTTTAATTTTTTAAAAAGGGTTTGATCATAAGATTTGCATATCTGAACTGGTATCAATGGCCTCATCTTCATCATCACACCAGCAAAATCAGCGATTTAATGGTTTCTCTGGCATAGAACCTGATGGCAAACGAAGAGAGGTCTCTGAATCTTCGAGATTGTTTGATGTGTTCATCAATCACCGAGGCCCTGATGTCAAACAAACTCTTGCTATACAGCTTTACAACTCCCTTAAAGATTTAGGCATACAAGCATTTCTTGATTCCGAAGAGAAAGAACTTGGAGAGTCTTTTCCATCTACCATTGAGACTGCTATTAAGTCTGCTAAAGTGCATATCGCCATTTTCTCTAAAAGATATGCAGAGTCAGCTTGGTGTCTGGCTGAGCTGGTTCTAATGTCACAAACCAAGGCCAAGATTATTCCAGTGTTTTATGAAGTCGAACCGTGGGAACTCCGCCGCATAGAAAAGGGACAGTATGCCAGTGCATTCACTGAATATGAGAAAAAGATGAGGTATTCGGAGCAGAAGCTTGGAGAGTGGAAAAAAACACTTGAATCTCTTTCATTTGTGGCCGGTGAAGAATATAAAGGGTAATATTCCTATGGTTTTGACAGTTCTGCTCTTGTTAACTATTTTCCTTTTCCAAATTTGGTGAACTTTTTTCTCATGTTTCTTTTAATCTATTTAATTTTCAGCGACTGCAATAACATAATAGCCGCTGTGCAAAAGGAAGTCCAGAGGAAACCTTGTTTACATGTTGCCGCATATCCAGTAGGGCTTGACAATCTTGTGGAAGATTTTCAAAAGCGTTGTCTTGATGAACGTGTAAAGGATTTTGAAAACCAGTTCGGGGTTGAAGAAGGGAAACATAAGGCTAAGGTTGTTGGCATTTTTGGTATGGGGGGGGGCGGGAAAGACAACTCTTGCTAAAGAGTTGTTCAATCGAAAGAGCCCAAATTACTGTAGAGTAAGCTTTTTGTTTGATGTACGAGAGGCGTCGGTGACTGGTCGATTACCTTCTTTGCAAGGTAAACTTCTCAAGGATCTCTTCCAAAATCATCATCTGAATCCTATAAGTAAAGAGGAAGGATTGAGCTATCTCGAAGAGCAAGCTAAGCTTCTCAAAGATCTCTTCGCCAGTCCTACAAGTAGGGATGAAGGAATGGGCCTTCTCAATCCTACAAGTATAGAGGAAGGAAAGAGCTGTTCCAGTGGTCGTTTGCAAAACAGACCACCCAAGCCTTCTGTAAGCTTTCTTATTGTTGTATGTGGAACAATTAAATGCTCTAATGATCATGGGCATCTTCAATAAATTTGACAATACTCTTGTTATTGTTACAACTCGCAATGTTGGTGTGCTTATAAATGCAGGAATCACTGATCGTTATCATCTGAAAGGAATGGATAGAAACAATGGAAGAGAACTATTTTGTTGGCATACTTTCAACCAACCCCATTCATTTAACGGGTATGAAAGACTGGTGGATGTCTTTGTAGACGTGTGTGGAGGGTTACCTTTGTCTCTCCAAGTTCTGGGCCGGCACGTTCATGGTAAGCCTCACAATTTTTGGAGGTTAGCATTAATTCAAGCTCGGAAGACACTGCCTCAAGATGTAAAGCACAGGCTAAAAATAAGTTTTGACGCTTTGAGTGGTGAAGAAAAACAGATTTTTATGGATATTGCATGTTTCTTTATTGGCAAGTTAAAATGTATAGCTGAAAGAGTATGGGAGGGTTCAGGTTGGAACGCTCAATATTCGCTTGAAATGCTCAAAGATAAGTGCCTTTTAGAGGAAACCGAGCTTTCGGTATATGAAATTGTTCATAAGAAGTCTGTATTGAAGCCTGGATTGAGAATGCATGACCACCTAAGGGACTTAGGAAGAGAAATGGCATCGGAGCTCAGCACTCCTCTTCGCTTGTGGCGTCCTCAAGATCTCCAATATTTGGTATGCTTATAGCCTCTCCAGATTTCTTCTTATTATTGTGATATTGCAAATCTTAACACGTTACTGTATTATTAAACAATTGAGCTGCTTTTGTGTATGTAGGAATCAATGGGTCTGAAGAAAATCCTGGCCAAAAACGATCTCAGGTGTTTCCATTCCATGTTTGATGAATCTATGAGTTGTCAAGTTACTTTCTTTTTAGGTCAACCAGATATTTGTGTTGAGAGGCCAACTTCAGTACTATGGCTCGAGCTTGATGGCATACAACGGCTCGAGTTTCAGTGCATTCCTTCATGGGTCTCTCCACAGTATGTACAGTGTTTGAAAATCCAACATGGACGACTCAAAACAGTGGGGGAGAATTGCATACAGGTATTCTGATATTTTCATTCTATAACCAAGTCTCCTTCTGATATTTTCATTCTATAACCAAATCTCCTTAACCTTTATGGTGAAATTCATTTCTTAATGGTCATTTTTTAAAATCATGGAGAACTTTAAACAAATTTATCTTGAACTTCAGGCACTCTCCCAGTTGAAAGAACTTCAGATTGGCTTTTTCTCGGAGCTTGAGGAGCTGAGCCTTGGCCATCTGAGTTGTCTGGAAAGGATCACAATCGTAGATTGTGAACATTTGAAGAGTGTGTCAGGAATATCAAATCTTGAAAAGCTTCAGTTGGTTAATATTAGTCATTGCTCAGAGCTCGAGAAGTTAAGTCTTGGCCATCTGAACTGCCTGGAAACGATCATACTTTTAGATTGTAAACATTTGAAAAGTGTGACCGAAGTTTCAAGTTTTAAGATGTTGGTAAAATTGAATATTAGTGGATGTCCAGAAATTGAGGACTTGAGGTTTGCACATCTAAGCTGTCTGGAAGAAATTGTAATTAAAAACTATAGTCATTTGAAAAGCGTGTCAAGAATATCAAATCTTAAAAAGCTTGTAAAGTTGAATATAAGTGAGTGCTCAGAGCTTGAAGAACTAAGACTTGAACATCTGAGCTGCCTGGAAAAAATCTCAATTGAAAAGTGTAGTCAACTGGAAAGTGTGTCAGGAATAGATGATCTTGCAAAGCTGGTAGAATTGAAAATTTCTGATTGTGGGAAACTAGAGTTTGAGTGCTTGCGTCTCACTGGCATGAGATGTCTGAAAACAATAATATTTGACAAAAAGGTGCAGTTGAAACATTTTGTTGTGGATAATTGTCAAAATTTAGAAATTATAATGTATGGGTGTGAAGAGACTGCAAGATTTTGCTCTTCTGACAATCCGAAGCTTGAGGAGTTGCTAATGTTTTATGATCCGATTTGCCTGGTGGGGATTATAATAAACGGATGTGGGGAGTTCAAATATCTTCAACTGATTAATTGCAAGAATTTGAAAACTGTGTCGGGTAACTTGGAGATTGGAAATTTGCAAGTTACAAACTGTCCTGAGCTTGAGGAGCTGTCGGGATTTTCCAGCCCGAGCTCTGAGGTTAGGTTTTGTGGAAAGTTACGAAACATTGTGTTGCCAAAAAGTCTAAGCACGCTGTATGTAAGAAGTTGCTCGGATTTGCAAAGGGTATCGGCAACCGGTGATCCAACAATACTGACAGAGTTGTACATTTGTAACTGTCCCGAGCTTGTGGAGTTGCCAAGTTTTACCAGCCTCTGTCGCGTGAAGAAAATTGAGATTTTCTCTTGTGAGAAGCTGCAGAACGTTATGCTGCCAGCAAGTCTGACATATCTGTGGCTAACAAGTTGCCCGGATTTGCGAAGGGTATCAACAACCGGTGATCTTGCACTGCTGAGAAAGTTGAGCATTCGAGACTGTCCAGAGCTTGTGGAGTTACCAAAATTTTCCAGCCCCATCTGCTTGGAGGAAATTCAGATTGCATCTTGTAGAAAGTTGGAGAACATTATGCTGCCAACACGACTCTTGTTAAAGGGAATTGAGATTGACTCCTCTGTGGAGCTGCAGAACATGGCGGGTATTGAAGAATTGCACGTAAAAGAATATATGAAACTTTTTTATTGCAGCAATGCAGTTATACGGAATTGCATAGATAAGTTGAAGGTAATAATATCGACACTCATCTTTAAGAGGCAATCATAAATCTAATTTATATGTGAGTTTTTTTGTTCTCATCATTGAAATGTATCTTTGTTTTGGTCATTAATTCTACAAGTTAGCATTATATTTTGGCGAGTAGTAGCTAATAATTCTTTTACCGTGGATGCTATTTCAACCGAGAGTTATATTTTGTTTTTTATTTCAGAATGTTCCGGGGGAGAGCGTTGTGATTGGAAGAGCAGTGGATGGAGCACAGTCAAGTCTAAACGAATATCTCTTTTCCGATGCTCACAGAGTCACGGACATTGTTACATTTGACTTGGAGAACTTTGAAAAAGGGGAAGGATTGATTGCTATTATATGTTGCGTAATTGTGGTTGATAGCTCTACCTATCTGGAAGATATAAATAAAGACTTATCTTACCCGGTTTGTTTTCGCAGTTCTTTGCGTAAGGGAGAATGGATAATTACAACCATAGGACTTCATAATATGAGGGTAATAAGGACATTAAAGAGGCGTGGAATAATGAAGAAGGGGTTTCAGGCAAAGGTGAGAAAAAATGAAGAGTGGAAAATTCTGCAGATTGTACATAAAATTGTTGATGGACTCTATCTTTCATAAATGGAATTCTTTCAGCTACATTATTCTTTAATAAAAAATTCTGAAATGATTTTTTGTGTACACAAATGATGTATTTTAATAATTCTATTTTGAAGGATATTTGTCTCTTACATCTGTAATGAGAATCGATTTAATTTTTTAAGTTTATGACAATGAAGAAATTATATTCCTTAATAAGACTAGCTTATATATACTTATATATAGAATATGCCAAGAGTCATCCTTCTCAAGGCACCTATTTTAATTCAAATCCTATTGTTTTTTTTTTGTGGGTTAGGATTTGAATTAAAATAGGTGTGCCTCAAGAAGGATTACTCTTGGCATATTATATATATAAGTATATATAAGCTAGTAGCAATCGTCGTGCACCATGGAAAACATTTTTAAAGAAATTCGGATTGTTATGGTTAGGAGCAAACAATATAGTATGATAATACTTTTATTTAAAATTTTAATTTCTATATATATAAGTATTTCTTAATATTTCTTATTTTGATAAAGTTAGTATTGAATTATTCATTTAATTTTAAATATATTTTTATAAATTTACTATAAAATTGTAGTTTTATAAAGATACATTAAAATTTTAAATAATATTTAATTATAATTGTATAAAGTTACTATAAAATTATTCTAGAATATTTTATAATTTAATTCTATATATGGTGTTTAATTTGCATAACTTTAATTTATTTTTATTTTAAGGATATTGTTATGAAAAATGTTATAGTAAGGAGTAGAGTTATGGTTATGGTTATGGTTAGGGTTAGGGTTCTAATTAGGGTTAGTGTTATGATTAAAATTAGGGTTAGGGTTCGCATTAGGGTTAGGGTTATAATTACAGATAGAGATAGAGTTAGGGTTAGGGTTAGGGTTAGGGTTAGAGTTAGAGATAGAGTTAGGGTTAGGGTTAGAGTTAGGGTTAGGGTTACATTTAGAGTTAGAGTTAGGATTAGAATAATGGTTAGGGTTACAATTAGGATTATAATTAGAATTAGGATAAAGGTTAGGGTTAGAGTTAGGGTTTGAGTTAGTCTTAGAATTAGGGTAAGAGTAAGAGTTAGAATTAAAGTTGGAGTTAGGGTTTGAGTTAGTCTTAGAATTAGGGTAAGAGTAAGAGTTAGAATTAAAGTTGGAGTTAGGGTTAGAATAAGAGCTAGGGTTAGAGTTAGAGCTAGGTTGAGAGTTAATGTTACAATTAGGGTTAGTGTTAGAGCTAGGGTTAGGATTATAGTTAGAGTGAGACTTATGGTTAGGGTTAGGGTTAGGATTAGAGTTATAGTTAGGGTTAGAGTAAGAGTCGAGGTCAAGGTTAGGGTAAGGGTTAGAATTAGAGATAGAGTTAAGATTAGGGTTAGGGTTAGGATTAGGTTAGGGTTAGGGTTAGAGTTAAAGCTAGGATTAGAATCAAGGTTAGGGTTAAATTAGGGTTTGAGTTAGAGTTAGAGTTTGAATTAGAGCTAGCGTTAAGGTTAGAATTAGAGTTGGGGTTAGAGTTAGAATTAGAGTTAGGGTACAAGTTAGGGTTAGAATTAAGCTTAGGGTTAGACTTAGGGTTAGCATTGTTAGAATCTAAAAAGATTAATAACCCAGAAAACTATTGAAAGGAATATATATCTAAACTATGAATGTAAATGATAAAAAATCAAAATAGCAACATAGAGTTAGTCTCCAAGAAAGTAATGAAAATTCTAGAAGCAAAATAGCATTAAGAGGATGCAAAAGTAAGAGCTTACAAATACAAGCCAGGTAGCATGCTTATATAGACTAGGAAGAGGGAGCAAGTGGTAAGATTGACCAATGAGGAGCAACCATCTATCAGACTAAAGATAACAAAGTATCTTCCTAAGATAGCTAGTGGATGCTCACATGTAGGAAGGTGACACCTGACAACCACTCACTAAATAAGACATGCTTTATTTACCTAAGCAAGATTATTAAAAGTGTAGGAAAATCCTAGTAATATAGGGAAAAAAATACACTAACACCCCCCCATAAGCGAAGCTTAGGTGGATGTAGAAATGGATCATGACAAGTCAAGCCTGATGAGGTACCCATGTACATAAAATTCTCCCAAAAGAGAAAGAAAAGAGACCCCCCAAAAAAAGTCAAGACTTTGAGCAAGAGGAAGAGGTCCCCCAAAAAGATGAAGCATCCCACACCCCCAACAAAGCTCACAAATGAAGGAATTTTCTCTCGCACATAGAATAGCTCTGATACCATGTTAGAATCTGAAAAGATTAATAACTTATAAAACTAGTGCAAAGAATAGATATCTAAACTATGAATGCAAATGATACAAAATCAAAATAGCAACACAGAGTTATTCTTCAAGAGAGTAATGCAAATGCTAAAATAAAAATAATATTAAGGGGATGCAAAAGCAAGAGCTTACAAATACAAGCTAGGTAGCATGCTTATATAGACTAGGAGGAGGGAGGAGGTGACAACACCCACTAATGAGGAGTAACCATCTATCAGACTAAAGATAGAAAAGTATCTTCTTAAGATAGCTAGTGGATGCTCACATGTAGGAAGGTGAGACCTCACAACCACTCACTAAATAAGACATGCTTTATTAGGGTAAAAGTACAAAGTTGTGTCACCTTTCAAGTTGAATTATTAGAATGACTGAATTTGAGTATTTCTATCTAAAAATTAGTTTTGCTCAAATATATGATCTATAGACAAATTAATTCTAGCTAAGTTATATATGGTCTCACAATTTTCCAATTGGAAATGTCTATTAAATGCATGTTTTATACTAGGTTGTATCAAATTACTAAAGAAATAAAATAATTTTAGAAAAAGTGGTGTTTCAACAACTCTTACTATTTTTTATAATATTTTTTTAACAACATATAAACACCATTTTATAGAGCTTAGAGTTAAGAATATTCTCATATAGAGTTTATAGTGTTTTAGTTAGATATAGCACGTTGTAATTAAAAAATTCTACAAGCATGTATTTTAATACTCGAAAAGATGTCGATTTTGAGAAAGAAAAAATATTAAATCTTATCAAAAAAATTTAAAAATTATTTCACATTCTAGGGGAGAGAGTCCTCTTCAAGAATGTATATTTTTTGTTCTCATTAGAATAGATTTGTTTTGAAAAATATGGTGGGAAATGAAAACCGTCGATTTGAGGTGAGTTGAAATTTGAATCATTATTAAAGAGAAAATATAGGTCTAAAACCAATTTTTATTTGTGATTATTCTAGCTATATATGTTATCTATAAAAAAGTCTAAGATCAAAGGGAAATAAGTTTATTTCCATATAGTTTGTGGTGGGAAGTAGACATTTAATTTTTTGCATTTTTCAATAGCTAAAAAATTATCTATAAAAATTAGGAAAATATGTCAATTCTTATTCCAACTAATTATTAAAAATTATAATCCTAAACTTCATCCATTTCTACAAATTTCATTAGTTTACTTCATTTTCAAATTCAAAATAATAATACCAATTTTATTTCATTGAGGGCGAAAATTATACTTTTGTTAGCCTTTTCCTTTACAAAAGGGTGACACAAGTTTGTGTTTTTACCCATTAACCTAAGTGAGATGATTAAAAGTGTAGGAAAACCTAGCAATATAGGGAAAAAAAAACACTAACTAGCATTAGGGTTATAGTTAAAGTTTGGGCTAGCATTAGGGTTAGGTATACAATTACAGTTAAAGTTAGAGCTAGAGTTATTTTTAGAGTTAGGGTTAGAATTAGGGTTAGGGTTAGGGTTAAGGTTATAATTAGAGTTAGAATTAGGATTTGAGTTAGAGTTAGAGCTAGTGTTAGAGTTGAAGTTGAAGTTAGAGTTAGGTTTAGAGTTAGAATTAGGGTTATATATAGGGTTAGGGTTAGGGGTGGAATTAGAGCTGGAGTTAGGATTAAGAATAGGGTTACAATTAGAGTTAGGATTAGGGTTATGATTAGAGTTAGAGTTAGAGTTAGGGTTTGTGTTATTATTGCGGTTAAACTTATTTTTGGGGCTACTACTCCTATCAGAGTTAATGTTAGTGCTATTATTACAGTTTAAGTTAATATTATGGTAACTGTTAGGTTAATTTTTTTATTTGACTTATTTCTATTTAAATGCTCTTGATTAGTGCTATTGTGACACATGTTATTATATATTTTTATAATGTACTCGATCCCTCTCCCATCCCTTCCCACTTTCTCTAGATATTGCCTTTAATCACTGCTCTCTCTCTCTCTCTCTCTCTCTCTCTCTCTCTCTCTCTCTCTCTCTCTCTCCAGATATACCCCCTAATCTCACTTTCTCTCCCTTCTTACTCTCTAGATATAATCCCATCTCTCTCTCTCTCTCTCTCTCTCTCTCTCTCTCACACACACACACACACACACACACACACACACACACACACACACACACACACACTTCCTAATCTCTCTCCCTCTCTGCTCTCTAAATAGACTCCCTAATCTCTCTCTCTCTCTCTCTCTCTCTCTCTCTCTCTCTCTAGTCTCTAATAATCCCCCTAATCACTCTCTCTCTTCATCTCTAGATACTCCCCCTTCTCTCTCTCTCTCTCTCTCTCTCTCTCTCTCTCTCTCTCCCCTTGTTACTTAGATAGACTCCCTAATCTATGTGTGTGTGTGTGTTAAAAAAGTAACAATAGCCTCCACCCCCCTCTCTCTCTAGATATGGGTTCTAAATTAAAAGTCAAGCCTTAGGATTAAAATATTTTCTTTAATCATAACTTTTTTAAACTTATATATATATATATATATATATATATATATATATATATATATATATGTTTAGCCTCCACCACCTCTCTCTCTAGATATGCCTTCTAATTAAAAGTCAAGCCTTAGTATTAAATTTTTTGTCTTTAATCATAATTTTTTATAACTTATGTGCGTGTGTGTAATATTGCACTCTTCATCTTATTAATTATAATGTCAAAATTTTCTATAAATGTTGCAGTTAACAATGATGCATGAGGCTTTTATCATAGATAGACTCTATGTTAAAATTGTATATTCCTTTTCAAATGAAAAGAAAAGTAGTTTCAAATTTATGTATAATTTTTTTATATCAAGATATCATAAAGTAGCTTCAAATTTGTGTAATAGAGAGGATCCAAAACAACATCAAATCTGCATTTACAGGCAATTTCTCATATGCTTTCAAATGAAACCAAGATATGCTTATCAAATATTGAATTCACTATCATGAACCTTACAAAGAGACAAATACTGCAGATTAACATGTTATTTTTGCAACTCAATATAAAACTGACTTCCCACTGAACTTCATACAAATCTTCACATTGACAAATTCAATGTCATTAATCATGAATCCAAAGCATTCCAAGAAAACCACATTACTAATTTACCCAATTGATGACATAACAATTCCTTAATCTGCCTAATCATTCACTATTTCATTATAAAAATAATTATATTTGTCAAACATTCTAAATATCACAAAGCCAAAGAATCCCAAACTCAGTATTCTTAATCTATTATGTCCAAAAGTTGAACACGGTCCATTATCACTTAAGTTTTAGATGCAATACACTATACCCCATATCAAATCTGATTTCCACAGCAAAATTAGCAACCAAAACCAAGCTTGTATTAGGTTTAAAACCACCATAATGCTTCCATAATTGGGTTTCTCACCAACCCGTTTAACTTGAAATTAATAACATTCTTGGATTTAGATAACTGATGCATGGGGAAATGTATGATCACTATTTACCCAATTCTTGAATTTGATTGTGGCTATCCTCATACCATGCATAAGCCTCCTTAGTTTTGCAAAAAAGAGTCAATTTAATAGACAAATCTGATTTCCTATTCCAAATTGATATTTCCAAGATTTTAAGCATTCCATGCAATTGATTTCATATCGAGGACTCTCTTTCTACATGCAATGGAGCACCAAACATTGCTCAATATGAAATGGTTTCAATGTAGTCCAAGAAAGATAGACAAAAATGCGAGTAAATGCAAGGAATCTTTATAATCTAAACAACCCCAAACTGGTAACTATGGAAACCACCGATCCCAAGTCAACAAGAAATTACGCCCACATCATAATAATGTTAAACAAAGTAACAAATCAGACTTTGAACAGATAGCTGATAACATGGAAAGAAAAAAATAAATAAGGCAATTTGAAATAAAATTTTATTAATCTACTAATATAAGATGGAAAATTTCATGAATAGAGAAGATCAACAGGGCGATAATTTTTTTAAAAACAGTATTACAAGTGGATGTATGATATATTGTTCCATGTTTTTTTTTTGACTGTCTATGATTTGATAAAAGATAATTCAAGGCGAACTTTAATGAGATAACATTAGTAATGAACGAGGAAAGGGGATTTATTTTAGGACATTCTAATTTTAATAAAATGACTAAATTACAATGCAAATGTTAGCTATACGATTTAGAACTTTTTTAATATTTTAGATATGTTTAAGAGAAATGTTTAAAAATGTTTGGACTATGATTTTTAGGTAAAATTTTAATTTTAATTTTGTTTAATTTTCACGTAATCTAATTTCAAGGTGATAATCATCAACATGTAATTGTTGATAATCTTCTAACATGTGTACAAATCTATGTTTGCAAATATTATTAACACACAAATATTAAGTCAGTTGATATTCATATTAGTATTTTAACATTTTGATGTTGACAAGGGATATGATGTTATTTTAATGTTGATAAGATATATGATATTATGATTTTGATTCTATCATGTTTTTGATATTTTTAAGATACTATGTGATATTTTAATCTTAATTTTTTTTTACTTAGAGTCATTCAAATAAAAAAAAAAAACTTTGAACTAATTAATATTTGAACAAGTTAAGCATCTTTTAAAATTTTGCATCACTTGTTGAAGCAATAAAACATGTGACATCATTTGTTTAAAAGAAAATTTATTATTTTATTCAAATAGAAGATAATTAATTTTTGTTTTAAATAATTAAAATTCTATATATATATATATATATATATATATATATATATATATATATGGAATAATTTTACACATATTAAATAAAATTATATTAAATTCTTATAATATTTAATGAAATATATGCTCAAATTGTAAAAAAACTTCAAACGTACACAAATAAAAATAAATTGCTACAATTTACCAACCTGGTGTCATGCTTTTTTCTTTGAATAACCTCTAGCCAACAATCAACCAAAATCCATTCAACATGAATGCAAATCCAAATGATCAATCTTAATGATTCAAACAAGACACTATTGACTGGCCAGTTGTTCATATTTTATCAAGAAAACAATATTTCACAAAGGTCCAAAAACTTAAAAATGTCAAGCCCATATATTTTATTCTCAATATAACATTTTTATAAAAGTTCTTCTACCACAATAAAATCTGTTTACATCTATCATTGATTCAAAAAGTTGTTTTTAAAAATATCATATATTTAACTCTTATACATTTTTTGTATGGAATGTATGGGCCGATGGGTGATGGAAAGAATGTTGGCAAATGAGGTGATTATGTAGCCGCCTCCAAAGGGAGGGGGTAACACCCTGCAACTTAGGTTTTTCTTCTACCACTTGTCAATCATATAAAAATTTCCAGTTCTTATCAGTAATATTTTAAAACATTTTTATTAGGTGAACAATTAATTTTCCAAAATAAGTATCTCATATTGAAAAATTTAAAATGATTTATTTTCAAAGTATATTTGCATTCATTGATTTCTAAGTTCTTGTTGATTGTTATAATTTCATTGGGGGTTAAAAATACTTTCTAAACTCAAAAAAATAAAAAAAAATACATATTCATTCTAAAAGTTTCTTTGAAATTCTAGTATTTTGATGGCCTCAAAATCCACGTAACTACTCTTTGACGATGATTTGGAAAGCTATACTATCTATTTTCTTTCTCCCCTACCCAAGATCATGGAAGCCCTCATGGTAGGTCATTGCAGAGAACAATGTAACTGATAAACAGAAAAAAAAAGTTTTAGAAAGATGATTTTTGGAAGCTACAGAAATTGGGATTTGAGAGGTTTTGAGAAGAAGAAAGTATTTATGAAGAAATGTTGTATGTTAAGGAATCTTGGGTCAAATTTTGATGTGATTTTTTTAGGTTTCATTATTGAATCCATCTCTATTCCAATCATTATCTCTAACAAGTTAGCATTATATTTTGACAAGTAGTGGGTTGCTGATAAATTTTTATTGTAGATGTTATTTAAATGAGGAGTATTTTGTATTTTATTTCAAAATGTCCCAAAGGAGAGTGTTGTAATTGGAAGAGAAGGGGATAAAATGGAGTTGACATTAAAAAAATACCTACTCTTTGATGCTCACACAATCCCCAATATTGTTACATTTAGTGTCGAGAACATTGAAAAATTGATCAAATATGAAAAATGGGAAGGATTCTTTCCTATTTTAGGATGTGTAGTTGTGATTGATAATGATATCCACATTCATTTTCACAATTGGTGTGGTGTGGGAGAATGAGTAATTACAATGATAGAACATCCTAGTATGAGGGTAATTTTGAAGATTTTAAATAGGCATGGAATAATGGAGAAGGGGTTTCATATAGTGGTGAGAAAAGATGAAGAATGGAGTGTTGGAGTTTTTTAATGATTTAGTTTGTCCCATGAGCATCCATTTCACCTACCTGTTAGATTGAGATAGAAAGACAAAATGGGGGAATGTTCTTTCATTCTAGGAGAGCAGAGACATTATGAGTTTCTTCAGAAGAGTTTAGCAGAGTAGTAGCAACAAAAGTTTTTATTAGAGTGCAACAACATGGGTGCATGTTTTTTTTCTAAGTTTTGTGAAAGTGAATGTTTGTCCTATTGAACAGTGATTGCTCCAAGCTTATTGCATGCAACCACACCTAGCTCTAAGTTTATTTTATTATGAGAAGTAGTATTTACTTATTTTGTTTTATAGGTTTGTAGTTTTACCTTCCAGATTTATAATAATTTGTTTCAATTAATAGAAAGCAAGCAATCAAGAAAACTTGTACATCTCTAGTATATTGTTTTTTTCTTGTCTCCATTTATTTATTCTGTTATGCATTTAGTTGTTTGGAAAAATAGAGAAGAAATATTTGTTTTTTCTTGTGCATTTTCTAGAACATTTCTATTGTCTCTTTTGTGGGTTAACACACTCTCCTATCGGCTGTTAACTTCATCTTTTCTTGGCTTATGTTTTTGTCAAGTAACTTGGTCTCTATATTGACCAAGTAAATTGGTCCTCCTTTTTTGAGTTTCCAGTTTTGACCGAGTAACTTGGTCATTACCTTTGTTGAGCCATTTATGCCAACCGAGTAACTTGATCCCTTGTGTTGCCAAGTAGTTCAATAGTCTTGTGTCAGCTTACCCCCAATTTTTGGTTAATTTGACATGGTATCAAATCCATTTGGCCCCACATCCTTGTCAGTTTAGGCATTTTATTTTTTCTAGGTATTTAAGTTTCTTATGTAGGAGAGATGGCTTGTGATGAAGGATAAACTTGGTAGCAACCATTGTCCTTTAATAGATAAAATTAGGACACTTTGGAAAAGAAGATAAGAACCATTATGGTTACACATGACTTGTAGTAGTTTGTAATTAATGGGTTCACTAATGTAATAGACCTAGCATAATATGGTCCCCACCAAAAATCAAAAGACTTAGCTAAAGGAGTCAAGAAGGAAGGATGCAAAGGTGTTAAGCTTGATTGAGGCAGCCATTATAGAGGAGATTTTTGCCAGGATAGAAGCAGTTAATTATTCAAAGAGATCATGGGATATCCTTGAGATGAATTTCAAAAGGATTGATAAATTCTGTGTAGTGAAGCTACTAATGATTCGAAGGGAGTTTGAGAACCTTCAAATGAAGAAAAATGAGTCTATTGCATACTTTAGCTCAAGGATCTCTTGTTTGATAAACTAGTTGAAGTCAAATGGAGAAGATTATGGGGAGCAGAGAATAGTGGAAAAGATATTGACAAGCCTTCCTCCAAAGTATGATAATCTTGTGATGACCATTGAAGAGGCAAAGGACCTCACTACTTTTACAATGGATGAGCTGATGGGTATTCTCCAAACCCATGAGCATTGGATCAATAGATAAACAACATATTCCCAAGAGAAATTTTTTAAAGCTCAAGCCAATGCAATAGGAAATGGGAGAGGAATAAATGGCTCTAGTAGAGACTCTAGTGGCAGAGGTCGTGATAACTCTGAGCAAAGAAATGCTGGAGGAGAAAGCTTTGGATGAAAGGAAAGCCAAGAGGGGGCAAGAAACTCTTAAAATAGCTCTAGAATAGGAAAGAAAAATTATAGCTCCAATAATAGCAATGTGGAGTGTTATTATTACCAAATATTTGGGCATTATGCAAGTGAATGCTGGAAAAAGAAAGGAGACCAGTCAAGGTAGAGTGCAAATGTGGCTGATGTGAATGAAGCAAACAATCCCATAGCCTTGATCATGTGTAACATTGGTGATGAAGGAAGCCCCGAGGTATGGTATTTGGATAGTGGTTACAACAACCACATGAGTTGTGATGAAAATTTATATTCATTTATTGAGAAGAATTACAAATCTGAAATCAAAACAAGAAACAATGAAACCATTCCTATTGTGGAAAAATGATCTATTATGGTCCACACCAAACAAGGTGAGAAGAGAGAAATACAAAATGTTTATTTTCCTCCAAGAATGAAACACAATTTGATGAGTGTTGGATAACTAATTCAAAATGGTTTTAAAAAGTGCTGATGGAAAACAACAAGTGTATCATTCATGATAAAGATGACAATAAGAATATTCTTGCAGTAGTCCAAATGACTAGGAACTAAATGTTCTCCTTGAGGATAGAGACATGTTTCTCTTCTCAAATTGTTATTGCACCTCCCAAGTATGCATATAGAACAATACATCAACAATCAACTCTAAAGAGTGTGATTGAAGATCCCTCCAAGCTATGGCATCTCAAGTATGGACAACTTGGTTATGTTGGTTTTGAAGTTATTTTCCAAGAAAATAATGGTAGATGGTTTTCCTAATATTGCAAAGTCATGTGAAAAGTGTGAGGCTTGTATCTTGGGTAAGAAACATAGGCTTCCTTTCAATTCTGGTAACTCTAGAAGGGAAAGGGCACCATTAGAGATGGTGCATACCGATTTAGTTGGCCCTATGAAAAACACTTCTATTGGGGAGAGTACATATTTTATGACATTCATATATGATTTCAGCTATAGGACATGGGTATATTTTTTGAAAAATAAATCTAATGTATTTGATAAGGTTGCAAAATTTAAAGCCTAGGCTAAAAAAGAATGTGGACATTATGTAGAAGTCCTAAGGTCAGATAGTGGGGGGGGGGGGGGGGGAGGGGAGTATACCTCTAATTCTTTTATAATTTTTTGTAGGAAAAATGGCATCAAGGAGCTTAGAGCCATCTATACTCTGTAGCAAAATGAAGTGGCTAGAAGGAAGAATAGGACCATTGTTCATATAGCAAGGAGCATGATGAAAGAAAAAGAACTGCCAACTGAATCTTAGGGAGAGGTTGTAGAAACATTAGTATACTTGATAAATAGGTGTCCAGAAAAGGTAGTCTGTGACAAGATTTCTCTAGAGGCATGGTCAAGATATAGATGGACGGTTGAACACTTGACAATGTTTAGGTGTGTAGCTTATGCACACATGTCAAAGGAGAAAGGAAAAAATTGGATAAAAAGGGTGTGAAGGGCATCTTCACTAGTTATAGTTCAAAATTACAGGCATACAGACTATATAACTTGGTCATCAAGAAGATCATCATGTCAAAAGATGTAAAGTTTATTAAAAACCAGTCATGGGATGGATCCGTGGATAAATTAGTAATAACTTCAAGTAAAGTGCCAATATTTGATGAAGAAGATGAAGTTGGTGATCAACATGATGAAGCAAAATCAAATATAGATAACTCTAGATAGTTCTAGAATTCTCCTAATAGAAACATGAAGAAAGGAAAGCAACTATAGATAGCAAGAGATTCAGCTCTAAGTAGCTCCAAATAGCTCCGAATTGGTGTACAATAGGTACAGAATAGTAGTAGTAGCAATAGGAAAATTTTAGATCCCACTCTCACCTCCCTATTGCCAAGAAATACCAAGAGTCTAAGGGAGATATACCAAGATGAAAGGTATGATGAAGAGTTTGATGAGAGTGTTAACTTTGCATTATTTTATCATAGTGATCCAAATTATTTTGAGGAAGCTGAGAAAGAAAAGAAATGGTTTAAGCCCATGGATGAGGAAATAGATTTAATAGAAACAAATGAGCCATGGGAGCTAACTAATTTTCCTCCTAAGAAACAAGTTATTGGAGTTAAATGAGTCTACATGACCAAGTGCAGTGTTGATGGAAAATTAGATAGGCATAAGGCACGATTGGTCATCAAGGGGTATAAATGACAGTATGGTGGAGATTATGATGAGACTTATGCCCTGATTACAAGAAAGGAAACTATTTCAGTTGTTATAGCAATTGAAGCCCAACAAAAATGGAAGGTGTTTCAAATAGATGTGAAGTCCACCTTCTTAAATGGAGTGTTGAAAGAAGAGGTGTGTGTGGAGAAACCACCTAGTTATGAAGTTTTAGATGAAGAACATAAGGTGTATAGGCTGAAAAGAGCTATTTGTGGGATGGAACAACATCCACAGGCATGGTATAGTAGGATTGACTCATATTTGATGAGAAATAGCTTTAGCAAAAGTGATGGTGTGCCCACTCTTTACATCAAGTCAATTGATAGTTAATTTTTGATTGTTGTCTTCTATGTAGATGATTTAATTTTTTCTTGAAATGATAATTTCCTAATTGATGATTTCAAAGAGGCCATGAATAATGAGTTTGAGATGAAAGATTTGGATCTCTTAAATTACTTTCTAGGCATAGAAGCAAAACAAATGCATGATGCCATCTTTATCTCTCAAGAAAAATATGTAGATCAGATCTTGGAGAGATTTAAAATGAAAAATGGTAAGGAAACCCCAACAACAATAGTCATAGGTATTAAGGTGAAAAAGGAAGATTGTAGTAGCAATGTGAATCCAACATTGTATAAAAGTATGGTTGGAAGTTTGATGTATTTGACAACAACTCGACCTGATATTATATGCATGTAGTATGTTTGATTTCTAGATTTATGAAAACTCCAATGGATTCCTATTGACAAGTAGTAAAGAGTATCCTAAGGTATGTGAATGTCACCAAAGGATTTGGTATTTTGTATACTTCTAAATATGAATTTGGGTTGGTTGGTTATACAAATAGTGATTGGGATGTAAGTTTAGATGATAGGAAGAACACTTCTGGTTATGCATTTCACATGGGTTTGGGTGCAATCTCATGGGCATCCAAGAAGAAAACCATTGTTGCTCAATCTATAGCAGAGGTTGAATACATAGCAGAAAATGCAACAACATGTCAAGCTATTTGGCTAAGAAGAATCTTGGCAGATTTGAAGGACAAATAATAGGATAGAACCCCAATCTATTGTGACAATATTTCCTTAATAGCTTTGTCAAAGAATCTATTCCTTTATGGAAGAAGCAAGCATATTGAAATCAAGTATCATTTCATCAGAGAGATGGTTGAAAATGGTGAAGTTACGATGGAGTATTGCAAGTCCAAGCAATAGCTAGCAGACATATTCAATAAGTCATTGGCCATAACAAGTTTTGTGCACCTAAGAAGAAGTCTAGGAATTGTTGATTTGGATCAGCATTGCTCCTTGTTTGTCAGCTATGAATAAAGGGGGAGTGTTGGGATTTTTTGATTAATTGATTTTGTCTCGTGATCCTCCATTTCACCTACTTGTTAGAGATTGAGATCCCCATATTTCCTCTTACACTGTAGCTCCAATAGTCAAGACATTTAATGTGGTAGGTAAGTTTGAATTCAAAAATGAGTGGGGGGTAAAAACACAAACCTGTTACACACTTTTGTAAAGGAAAAGGCCAACAAAAGTATAACTATTCACCTTTAATGACATAAAATTGGTATTATTATTTTGAATTTGAAAATGAAGTAAACTAATGAAATGTGTAGAAATGGATGAAGTTTAGGATTATAATTTTTAATAATTATTTGGAATAACAATTGATATATTTTCCTAATTTTTATAGAAAATTTTTTAACTGTTGAAAAACGTTGAAAATTAGGGGTCTAGTTCCCATGAAAAAACTATATGGAAATAAACCTATTTCCGTTTGATCTCAGAGTATGTTATAGATTACATATATATCTAGAAAAATTTGAAATAAACATGGGCTTTAGACCTATATTTTCTCTTTTAAAATGATTGAAATTCTAGCCCACCTAAAATTGATAGTTTTCATCTCCCACCACAGTTTTCAAAATAAATCCATTCTAACCAGGAGAAAAATTATACATTCTAAAAGAGGACTCTCTCCTATAGAATGTCATATAATTTTTAGATTTTTTGGATATGATTTAATATTTTTTTCTTTCTCAAAATCTACGTCTTTTCAAGTGTTAAAATATGTTCTTATAGAATTTATTAATTACAATATACTATATCTAATTAGAACACTATAAACTATATATGAGAATATTCTTGATTCTAAGCTTTATAAAATGGTGTTTATATGTTATTAAAACAATATCATAAAAAATAGTAAGAGTTATTGAAACACCGCTTTTTTGAAATAATTTTATGTCTTTAGTAATTGGATACAAACTAGTATGAAAAATGCATTTAATAGACATTTTCGATTGGAGAAGTGTGAGACAATATATAACTTAGCTAGAATGAATTTATCTAGATCATATGTTAAAAAAAAATTGATTTTTAGATAGAAATACTCAAACTCAGTCATTCTGACAAGTTAGCCTGAAAGGTGAAACATCTTTGTACTTTTACCCTGGGAAATCTTTGTGCGGTCAGAAAGAGACAAAAGGGGGAATGTTCTTTCATTCTAGGAGAGTAGAGACATTCTAAATTTTATTAGAAGACTTCAGTAGAGCAAGAACAACAGAAGGTTTTATTAGAGTGCAATAGCACGTGTACATTTTTTTTCCTAAGTTTTGTGAAAGTGAATGTTTGTCCTATTGAGAAATGATTGTTGTAGGATTATTGTATGCAGCCACACCTAGCTGCAAGTTTATTTTATTATTAGAAGTAGTATTTAGTTATTTTTTATTATCAGTTTGTAGTTTTATCTTGCAGATTTGTAATAATTTGTTTCAGTTAATCGAAAGCAAGTAGACTTGTTCATCTCTAGTGTATTGTGTTCGTCTTGTCTCCATTTATCTATTCCACTATGCATTTACTTGTTTGGAAAAAAGAAGAAGAAATTTTTGTTCTTTCTTATGCATTTTCTGTTTCTTGCATGGGTTAACATGCTTTCTCTTCATGTGTTAACTTAGCCCGGTCTTGTCTTGGATTGTATTTTCACCGAGTGACTCAGTCCCTATAATAACTAAGTAATTCGGTTCATCTTTGTTGAGTTCCTAGTTTTGACCATGTAACTCAGTCATTACCTTTTTCGAGCCCTTTGTGCAAACTGAGTGACTCAGCTCCTTGTGTTGTAGAGCAACTCAAGTATCTTGTGTTGGCTTAACCCTAGTTTTTGGTTAATTTGGCATGGAGAAGTATGCAAATTTTACATAAAATTGTTGATACATTATATTAATCATAAAGAGAATTTCTTATGTTGTATTATTAGTCCCTACTATTGCATTTATGAGGTGCAATGAAAAACTAATAAAAATAGTTCTTTAGTCAATTTTTTTATTTCGGTGATTTTAAATATTTTATTAAGTTTGAATATTAGATATATATATATATTCTCATGAAAAAAATGTAAGGAAGAAATAGAAATTTCAAACCAAAAGTAACCAAGAAGTGTAGAAATGAACATTATAGAGACTTTTAAATGTGCCAATACCATCCTCCTACAATTGATTGTGCAATAAATGCACAAAGAAGTAGAAGGCTCGAGCCTTGTAACTAGGGTTTCTCGATCCCTTCAACACCAAAATACACATGTTCATGGTGGTCAGGTTGTTGAAGAAGCCACCATTATTTACATATGGATTTTAGGCCTTCTAGGACATGCGCTCATTATCCTTACCATACTAGGAAATGAGTACCCACTTTACCCTCTCTATCCAACAACTTCATCTAAGGGCCTTCCTTTGGAGTAGGTGGAACTCATAAATAGGAACCTGTATGATTCCTAGCCCTTGAATGTCTCATTAATTTATAAAAATTTTGGTGAGTTCAAAATTCTTGTGAGCTCTATGCACTATTAGTTTGCATTTGAACAATGCTTCAAACTTTTTCTTCTATAACTACCTTCAATCTAAACATTTTGTAATTAAGAAACACTAGAACTCTTAATGTTTTCAATTTGAGCTACAATTTTTTAGAATTGAAATTAAATATTTTATTCAAACAATTCATAGAGCTCTAAATTTTTTAGCTCAAATTATAAAAAGAATTTAATGGTTTGTTTAAATGAGTTATAGGGTTTTGAATTATTTTTAGCAAGGCTTTGTTGAATGTTGAATCCTTTGTTCAAACAAGTTATGGGGCTTTTTATTTATTTAGGAAAGGTGTTGGAAGGCAACGAACTTGTAGTAGAGAAAAGCATGTGACATAAAATTCAAGATTATGCCATTTTTTGTGCCTAGAATGCTCTCGATTTGTATGAAGTTATTATATATGAAGCCATTTCTTTAGGACTCGAATCTTCTAGTGAGAAATATCCAAACATCCTAGAGTATAACTAAGGTATCTGATAAGTGTTGAAAACTCTCAATGTCAAGGGGAGTGTTGAAAAAAATTGTTGAGTAAGGTTCCAAAGAAAACACCTATGCATAAAGAGACCCTAATAAGTTTTATACCCCCTAGACCTAGACAAGAGTTAGTTCCAAGCTATACAAGGCTAAGTGAAAGGGAAGTGAGTGAATGAAAAGAAAGGATGATAGAAATAGGTGAAAGGGTCTCAAGTAGTGCATGTTTCCAGGTTTTCACCACTTGGAAATATTTTTTAAAAAGATTTTTTATTAAAAAAATTGTGCTTTTTAGATCTTTGATTTTTTTGGTGAAACATTAGAGCACCTATTGCTAGGTTTTAACTAAGATGATAATCTTTTTAGGATATTTTTGGAAATTAAGGATTTTTGTAGGACCATAGAATATGTACAAAGAATTGAGCAACATGAGTTTTAAGAATAGAAATTTTACATGTGAAGAACATTGGTGGTTGGAAAGTTGTTCTCCCTTTGGTGTAGACAGTTGATATGGAATAGATCTAAAAGCAATAGTAACAATGTATGGACCTAGCTAGTTAGGTTGAAACTTCCTCTTTTGTTTTTGATTTCATTGATTTGTCAAAATATACACAAGCTTGTATAAAATCATATATTTTTTTATTAAAGGAGGAAGGATAAGGGTCATGAACCTGATTATAACATTTAGAACCATAACCTATTTTCTTTAGCAAATCATAATTTATTTGTAAGGAAATCTTGTGGACAATGAGTTAACTCCTTCTTAAAAGGTTGTCTTTTCTTCAACATTCCATTTGAATGCAATTCCACTTCTCATAGTTTTCATAGTATGTTTTTTCCAGTTCAACAAAATGAGAAATATACTTTATGAGGAAATTATCATACTAAAACTTGAGTGCACCTTAATTTTGTTGGTAGGAATTGAGATATAGTAATGCCTATAGGCATAGGATTGTATTTTGTGCCCTCCTTTGGTACAATGTCCCCTACAAGTTTTCCTTCCATTATTGAACAAATTGGTTTCTTTGGGTTCAAAGATATTCCATTTGATCTACATATTTAAAGAATATTTTTGAATGTCCCAAATGATCTTCCTTTTTTTTACTATGAGATCATTCATATGGACTACTATTACCTTTGAGGACATAAAATGCTATAATCATTGCTTTTTGAAAACTAGTGCCTGAATTGATCAACAATAATTTTTTTTTTTGAATGCAATGTTTTTCATGAATGTGTTATGAGTTAATTTCCTAATGGACAACAACATGTTCCATGAATATTGTGAGAATATCATCCTCAATAGGGTGATTTCTCTTTGCATATCATATCTTTTATATCTCACAAGTGATTTGCATTAAGGATCAGGAAAAATCCCCTTAAAAGATAAAGTCGGCATCATATAGATGGCTATAGGAAGCTGACACCAATATCCATATTTCAAACTATAACATCACAAACTATGATAGAGAGAGAAAACATAATATGAAACAAAATCTTATTTACTAGGCAAGGCATGATACATTTTAATTTTATTTCACAATATGAAAATAATATCTTGTGAGAAAGGAAAATAGAACCATCAGTAAGAAATGGTGCACTTTATCATGTAAGATTGGTAGTTTGTACAATGTTTTGAGTTTGTTTAAATTACTAAATTCCACATAATTGATAAGTCTAATTTGTGGAGTGTAGCATTTCACATGTAAATCTCATTTCACCTTGAAAAAACTTGGGCCTCCCTTGACAAATCAATTGCAAATTGCCTAGGGTTATGTAGTCATATGGATTCTTGTTATCCAAATTGGGGGAAAGAATCAAGGATATTTTTGTTGATATTTTTGTAGCTTGATCAGTTAGATAAGTCCTATGAGACAAAAACTATATATATACATACACACACACACACACACACATATATATACAGATATACACATACACATACACATACACATATACATACATACAGATACACATATACACATACACACACATATACATATACATACATATACATATACATATACATATACATATATATATATATATATATATATATATATACATATATATACACACACACACACACGCATATCAATATAAATATATATACATATATATATAGATATATCTATATATACATAGACATATACATATACATATACACATATATATACATCTATATATACATACATATATACTACATATACATATATATACACATATATGAGGTGCACACGCGCACGCGTGTGCACACACAGATTAAATATATATACTTAAACAAATATAGTAGAATGAAGACAAGGAACAAGAATCCCAAGAGGCTCATATTGAAGTTGACTTAGAAATTCAAGAGGAGTTCCAGTTATGCAAGTTCTTTGAGAAAGAGTCCAATAAAGAAAAAGATAACCTTGGGACTATGCAGAATATGATAGATATTATGGAAAAGGATCCCAATGCTAAGATTTTAGACCTTCAGGACAAGGTTGACATCCTTAATAAGCAGTATGTTGGGTATACTACTAGTATCAAGCTTGGGGAAGTAGTTTCCTCTATCTATGGGGTCCAAAAAGAAATGATGAGGGAGCCACTACTGAAAAAGGAAAACTCAAAAAGGTTGGTCTGCTCAAGAAAGAAAAGTGTGAGGAGGTGAAGAGACCAAAAGATGTTGCCAATTGGATGGAAGAGCTTAAGTTCTTGGTGGAAGACTGGGAAATTTTTTATCAAGCTTAGTTCTTTTCCATGGTTTATTTTTTGGTTTCCTATTTTAGCTAAGTACTTATGTGTTCCTATAATTTAAACATTGTGGTTGTGCTCCTACTTATGATTTTGAGACATAGTTTTAAAAGTTCAATGTTAATGGTTAATCCCCACTCATATTGGAGTAGGAAAACATTTTCAAACTTTACTAGATACTAAAGTTTAAGAAATGGTGTTAGTATAGTTAGTTTGGATACTATTAATACTCTACATACTAGATGGCTTTTTATTAGTTTTTCTTTTGGTAGAACAAGCTATTTGAGCTTTGAGTTTCCCTTTGTGCTACTTAGTTGTAATAACTTGGAGTAGTAAAGTGTGTATGGTAGTGTTTTTTCCTAGGTTCAGGACCCTTACCCTACCATTTTTAATCAAAATCAAATATTATACATACATACATACATACATACATACATACATACATACATACATACATACATACATACATACATACATACATACATACATACATACATACATACATACATACATATATATATATATATATATATATATATATATATATATATATATATATATATATATATATATATATATATATATATATATATATATATATATATATATATATATATATATATATATATATATATATATATCTATGTATGTATGTATGTATGTATGTATATATTCAAACACACACACATATGATAACAATTCAATAGATATTATGTATATACAAATATACAAATACACAAACACACACAGAGAAATATATAAATAGTTATATAAATAATTGTCATTATATTAAATTTGTAAATAATGAAATAGTATGTGCTAATGGATATAGATGTCCCATGAAGGGAAATGTATCCCCCTATCTCATCCACAAAATAAATACTTGAGAGATATTGTTATCTTTGGAACACACATAAATGATAGGCAGTGATATTTCATTTGCAGCAAACTTACTTTAACATGGTATCAAAGCCAGACTACCAATGTAAGAAAGAAGAGAACAAGACTAGAAGAAATACACTCAACAACAATTGATACTCCACTTGGTAATAGAAATCATAAAAGTGACACGCAAACCAAAGAGAATAATAGACATTTATATTGAAGAGGATAATAAATAGATCATAGACCACAATATTATTGTACAGAATAACATATACATATTTCAGGAGACATTGATACTCATCTAATGTAGCCCAAACCCCTTTCCAACAATAACTCAGAAAATTACACAACACAAAAGTTTTAGAATGCCAAATTTTTCATTAAACTTTTCCAACTCCTAGTCTACCTCTACATGAAAGAAAACAACTACTTATTACAATTTCAAAAATTACCATATTTGACAGATTTTTGGGAAAAATATTTTTTTTCATTTTTGGTAATTTGCCGAACTCATCCTATGAATCCCAATTTTTCCCAAGAAAATCCACCTTGAAAGCCAAGTCCACAACTTCACATGGGAATTTTTTTAGTCAACTGGAACTATATATCTTATGGGCAATTACATGGATACCAAACTTGATCTCCATGTTGATGACACCATTCGGCTTCATTCCTCGGTGATCCCACTTTGCAAGAGTCTTCTTCACTAGTTCAACACAACCTAGGGTTTTAGTCATTTTAGGTTTGTCAAGCATGGGAAACCCAGTAACCCTTTGAATCATTTTCTTTGTGATTTGAATAGGTTGGTCAAGCTAGAATTCCATGTCATGAACACGACATAGGATAAACCTAATCCACTTGATTTGGAAATTCCTCTGCTTATATAGAATGTGGGTTAAACCCTTCGATTTTAGGTGTTTATGCTTGAGTTTAACATTCTTGTCCACACACAATGGTTTACACGATTGACTGTTCTCTAAATTTCCCAATTCTTGAGTCTAATATTGATAAAAGGATCCAATGTCATGTATCAATAGTACCTTTGGTGGAATCTATGAATGTGCACCAATTGGGTCTAATTCTTTTGCAATCGTTAGACAAAACTTGAACGTTGGTGTTTGAAACACAATATTCTTCTCTAACATCTTGGAACCCTTCTTAACATTTTTGCTAGAGGAGGATGCCATATCACTTAGTGATGGAGGAATACAATTTGATAGATCTGCTCTGAATTTCTTGAGGGCTCTGGAATGCTCCACTCTTTTTTGCTCTCAAATTTATGGTGAAAAATGAAAACCTTTGATTCTACCTTTTAAATAAGATTTGTCTTCAAGTTGCCATTAATGGATCATAAAAAGGACACATTGATGGTAGCTTTTTACACTCAATAGGCATTAATTTTTTGGCTAAGTCTTCAACTCAATAGATACCTTCAACTTAGTAGATACCTTCAATTTGACATATACCTTCGATCTTTAAATCGGTAAGCATAATTTTGGTTATGTCTTAAGCAAGAAATATGCCATATACCTCCAAGATTGATTAGGTCATTAACCTAACTTTTCTCGGTAAGGTCATCAATCTAAATTTTCTCAGTAAGGTCATCAACCTAACTTTTCTTGGTAAGGTCATGCAACCTAACTTTTCTATGTAAGGTTATCCAACTCGTTGATCCTAATGCATCTAAAATGCTAATTTAGATCTTCTTGCTTGTTGACTAGAATTGATAGAATATGTTTCTTTTGGATCATAGTTTCAGTCATCTCCATGGATGATCAATTTGAAATGGTTGAATTACCCAAGTCATTAACTTGGGTGTCAATATTTTGACTTGCATTATGTGGAGATTTCTTTATCCATTGTCACCTCATTTGACTTCTAATATTGCCATCCTTTGCTTTCTTTTCATCTTCAACTACAGCTTGGTTCATATAGTTTCTAGCTAGGTGTCTAAGCTCTTTGCATACAAAACATCTCTTTGTAGAGTCTCTCTTTCTCATGTGAATTCTTATGTGTCCATATTCACCACACAAGTGACATCTGCACCATGTGTTATAATCCCAACCAAACATAGGTTTCACAATTTATTCTACTGGATTCTATCTCTTGGTTTTGTATTCTAAAGATTTGTGCCCTTGTTTATAGCAATTAAAACATTTTCCTTCAAACTTAGTTTTCTCTGTGCACTCACTTTCTCTATGTCCATGTTTGTTACAACTATAACATTTTCCACTAAATTTTTATTTACCATTTCTCCAACACTTATTTGATGTATAACCTATCTTTTCACAATGATTACATGTAGGCCTTTCATTCTTCTGATCTCCTAGCCTTTTCCTTCTAATTCCCATTCATACTTATGCTTCTTCATTATACACTTGCATTTGGATATGACAAGATATCTTATATATACACCAATCCAAATAATTACCCTCTAGGGTTGGTTACAATACCAATTTTAGTAATCTTCACTAGGTCAGCTCAATGCTAATTCTTGAGTTCTAAAGACCACTCAGGTGATATTTTGACACTCAAAAATGCGGTGAACTTGACAAACTCTTCTATTTGGTTGACACTGGTGCTTAGTCCACATTAATTACTCAAGAGTAGGTGTGAACTCGGTTAACACCGATGACTCGACGAATACTATAGAACTTGGTTGACACTAACTCTCAATCAACACTACTGATTCTCTGATTGGTTAACATGGCTAGCTTAGTTTACACTATCATTTAGCTTTGCTTGGTAATGGTTAACACTTACTCTCTGCCTAGTTGACATTGCAACGACTTGGTTTAGACTATGAGGCTTAGTTGACTCTGCAACAACTCAGTTAACACTATGAAACTCAGTAATAATGTGACTAATTGAAAAATGATTTGACCATAACGTCAACAGATACATATAGATCATTTAAACACATGTACATATTAACTTTTCAACAAATTTAAAATAATAATTTTTTTTAAAGAAATTACTACTTACAAACACCTAATTCTTTTGAATTGGAACATCAAATACAATATCAAAAAAAGGTTTAAAGAGATTGCATAGTACTATTTATAATTAGGATCAAAGATAATTTTAATGTTTTTTATCATAAGTATTTCGATCATAAAATAAAATACAAAAAAATGATGAAAGTAAAAATTATGGTTACAATAAAATTGATGGGCCACCTCTATATAAAAATCTTACCAAAAAAACAATTTAAAAAGTCATCTTGACTAGACACAAAATTTGTAGAAGTTGTGAAAACCAACTTCATAGATTGCCAATAACACCTACATTGAAGAGAAACTAGAGAAGGAAAAAGCAGAGCTTGAAAAATATCAACGGGGTCAGAGCAAAATGAATTGCAAGATTATGAAAGAAAAAAAATACAAGAGTTCAACCTTAAAGGTGAACAAAACCCTAAAGGGAAATAAAACTAGGTTTGCACATTATAATTAATATAAAATATTAATTATATACACCTAAGAGATAGCTTAAGTAGACTAGAGTAATACATGACTTAATTAATTAAATAAAGACGATCTAATTAATATGTGTAAATAAATAGTTACTCTAACACCCCTCCTTAAGCGAAGCTTAGGAGATAAGCTAACCTAGCAAAGCTATGAAAGTAGGAAAATGGGTCCTAGCACAAGGCCTAATCAGGTACCCAAAACAAGGAAGTCTTTGTAAACTAGAGACAAAGGAGAAAACCTAGTGGGAAAAAACCCTCTCCAAAAAGAGATAGATCAAACATGCTAAAAAAACATGATAGAAGGAAGGCCTCAATAAGATCCCCCAAGGACAAATTCTGTAACCCCAAGCATAGACCCAACTGAAGATAGCGAGGTGATGCAAATGACTTGGTGAAGATGTCGATAACCTAGGCAGAAAGGAGTCCATCTTCTCATACCAAGCCTGAGGGGCCTGTTTGAGACCATACAATAAGTGTTGAAGTCTACAAACCAAGGAGGAATCTTCCAAAAATCCCTAAGGTTGCTCCATGTAAATCTCCTCAGTAAGATCACCATGCAAGAATGCACTCTTCACATCCATCTGAAAAATAGGCCATCCTTGAGAAGCTGTGAGGGATAAGACAAAGTGTATAGAGTTCATCTTGGTGACAAGGGAAAGTGTCCCAATGTAATCAATGCCCTCAACCTATGAAAAACTCCTCACAACAAGATGTTCCTTGTGCTTATTAATAGAACCATCAACAAAAAACTTAGTACGATACAACCATTTGCATCACACTAACTTTCTTCCCTTAGGAAGAGAACAAAGATCCCAAGTATGATTCTTCATCAAAGAAGAATACTCCTCCTCCATTGCATTTTCCCACTCAGAATGTCCTATAGCTATTGCAAATGTCTAAGGATCGTCACAAATAGCATGACTAAGAAGACTAGAACCCACAATATGAGATCGAGTGCAACAGGAAGTGGAAGGGTCACCAGCTAGAGATCCTATAGCCTCACCTATAGCTCGAGCCCATTTAGGCATCTGGGGAGGATCCCATGGAAGAGGTAAATGGGGATCACCAAAATCATCATCCTCATCATTCAAAAAGGAGACTGGAAAGGATGAAGGAGTAGTGGTAAGTGAAGTAGAATTTAGAGACAGGGTATCTACTATAGGAAGGTGCTCATCAAACTAGACATCCCATTGAAAAAGGATCTCTCTGGAATTAGGATCAAACAACTTGTAGGCCTTAACATCCTTGCAGTAGCCAACGAAAATGAGGTGTCGACTCTTCTACTCTATTTCTCTCCTCTAAGAATCTAGTACAAATGCCCATGTGTCACTACCAAAAACTTGGAATGAAGATACATTAGGTTTGACATGAGACCAAGCCTCCTCAGGAGTCATATGTTGAAGAGCCTTGTGAGGCATCTGATTCTAAATATAGTTGGCACAATTGACTACCTCTACCCAAAAAGAAAGATCCATGAACCTAGACTGAGTCATACAATTAGCCATCTCTCAAAGTGTTTTATTCTTTCTCTCTACCACACCATTATGCTGAGGGGTGTAGGGAATTGAAAACTGATGTTGAAGACCATGTTCAAAGAAAAAATCCTTGAAAGATTGTTCACATACCCCCCCATTATCTGTGTGTATCCATCAAATAGAAAGACCAGACTACTTCTCTACAAATGCCTTAAAGACTCAAAATGAATTAATGGCATCAAACTTGTACTTCAAAAAGTACACCCATATACATCTAGAGAAGTCATCAGTGAAAGTAAGCACATATCTGGTATTGAAAAAAGGAGTGGAAAATGACATGAGGTCACTATGAATCAACTCCAATGGTGCCAAAGCATGAGTCGCTCATCCATGTGGAAAAGTATCCCTATGTTGTTTGCTAAGAGCACAACCTTGACAAACACCATATGTGTAGGAAATCTGGGGAAGCCCAAGACAAGTGCTCATGTGCTCATCTATTGAAGATATTTGTAATTGACATGGCTTAATCACTCATGCCAAAGTTTGGTTACAAAATCTGCATGTGCTATAAGACAAGAACTTGTGTCATCAGAAGACTCAAATCCATCAAATCTATAGAGGTGAGATGCAAAGTCAACACTCCCAATAGTCACAATCAACTCAGAATCGATTAAGCCCCAAATAATCACATCATGTGGTGAGAACTCAACTGTCTTACTAGAGCTAGAGTAGAAAATCTAATAAATAGACAATAGGATCATGAAGATGTCAGGGACAAAAAGAACATCCTAAAAAGAATCCCCAGCTAATGCAACAAAACCAGAACCCATGACTGAAAGATGTGATGAGATCCCAACAACAATCTGTGAAGTAACATAAGGAGCAAGTGAGGTGGCCAACTATTGAGTGTTTGTCATATGGTGAGAGGCACTGGAATCAAGAATCTGGGTAGGCCCAAAAGTCATAGGTCGTGTAGTAAGAGCATGACCTTTCTCTTTAGGAGTGATGAAGACTTAGGAGCTGAAATGTGATACTCCTACATGGCTTCCTCTAAAGCCTCCAGACATTTCCAACACCTAGAAATAGAATGTCCATTGTTTCCACGAAAAATGCAGGTCTCAACTAATTTTTTCTTAGTCTTGGAGGTAGTCTCAGTAGACTTTGAAGTAGATTTACCCTTGGAAGGGTTAGTTGGAGGTTTGGAATCAATTTTTGGTGTATCTTTCTTTTGTTTGGCTTTCAGTTTTGGTTTCCCCTAAGAAGTCTGAGCAACCAATGCTTGGCTGGAAGAGCCAGAGGCATCCACCTATTGGATCTTTGCTTGTTCCTGTGTCAACTGATCACAAAATATCCCAAAAGAAGGTATATGATGTCTTTTACCCAAGGCATCCATAGTAGAGTAGAAAGTGGAAGAAAAGATCTCATATTGTCCTCGCAACTTTGAGAGTATTAAAAAAATACACTCATCATTTGTTTTGTTTCTCCCACATCCCTAAAAAATTGTATATAGAGATTTTAACTTCATCAAGAAGTCCTCAATGGTGGGGAAGCTGGTAGGTATTAAAGAAGTCAACTCTACATCAAGTTGTAGTGCCCAAAACTCATTCACTATGCCAAAGAAGTTATGAAATTTCGTCCTAATAGTCCAAAGAGTGGTCAAACCATCTAGGTGAAATAGGAGGCTATTAGAGATTCTTATTGCAATTAATCCCATGGCTTCATTGATTTTGTTCCTATGCTACAGGATAGGTTGATTCTCATCTAGACATGACCATAAGCCATGTGACATAATAAGCTGAGTCATGTGTGCTTTCCAATTGTGATAGTTGTGTGGTGTTAGTCGGGCCATAGAGGGGTTCGACATTGAGATAAGAAGATGGAAGTAGAAGGGTCAATTCTAAAATAAATTATAGAAAAAAAAATACTCCCCCCATAATGTATAAATATATCCCTCAAAAACCAAAGAAATAATTATTGGAAGCACAAAAACAGAGAAAAAATCTTGGATGTGAGATGCAAAAAGGGAGGAAATTGAAGCCTCTACTTCAATGCCAAAAATGAGAGCTCAAATAGACTTAGAACAAAATGAAACCTACATCATAATCTCTGTCTCAGAACTAGCTTTCCAATGCTTCTTTCAAATTGAAAAAAGACCTCCATATGCTCAAGTTATGGGAAAAAAAAATTGCACCTCCAAAATTGAGCTCACTAGAAAAATACAGTTAGGGGAAAAAATTTGGCACTCATATGGCTATCAACAACTCATTGTTAGAAAAAATCTGGCTATCAAAAAGATGAAATCAACAACTAAAAAGGTGATGTTAGCTTACTAAAATGACGTCAAGAGGGGCAAAAGACGATGGCTGGAATGATGATGTTAGCAACCTTGATATTGATGTTAGCAGTTAGATTGCTAACATCATGTGCCAAAAAATTGCGTCAGCACTAGGTGGTGGCCAAGTGCAGGCAACGATGGTTGTTGAGTGGCACTACACTAGAGGAGGTGGCCAAAGGGTGGTGCTACACTAGTGGAGGTGGCTGGAGGGTGGCCCACTGATGGTAGTGGGGTGCAGGCTCTGCCACTGGCATTGCGCCGGTGGCTCCTCGACAAAGTAGCCAAAAATGCTTTTTTTTTTATTTTTGATTTTTTTTCTTGAAATTTGTGTTTATACAACCTTCTAAGAGGTAAATTTTTTTCCAAAAGCTCTAGTGTCAAAAAATCACAAATTTTATATGATTTTTGATTGTACCAGGCCCATTGAGCATGATGGCAACATTTGTTTTTGCCCAATGTGCATTGGAAAAATATACCTCCTCCCAATTGGAAAAAAAACTTTGAAAAAGCGAGGATTTCTGTCTCCAAATCACAGCTTAAAAATCTTCAAAAATTATCAAACCAGGAAGCAACAGGGAAGCTCTGGTACCATGTAGAAGTTGTGAAAACCAACTTCATAGATTTCCAAGAACACCTGCATGCAAATAACTTGTACATAAGAAAAACCGGAGAAGGAAAAAGTAGAGCTTGGAAAGCCTCAATAGGGTGAGAGAAAAATGAATTCCAAGATTATGAAAGTAAAAAATACAAGAGTTCAACCTTAAAGGTGAACAAAATCCTAAAGGGAAATAAAACTAGGTTTGTGCATTATAATTAATATAAAATATTAATTATATGCACCTAATAGATAGCTTAAGTAGACTAGAGTAATACATGACTTAATTAATTAAATCAACATGATCTAATTAATAAGCGTAAATAAATAATTATTCTAACAAAATTTATAAACCACCTCCTCATAAACATTTTTAAGAAACTAATAATTACAAAAATGATTTGAAAGCTTTTTCTATTGAGATAATAGGTGTTGCACACATTGCATAATATTGTTATATTTTATTATGTAATGTTGTATCTAGGAGCACCTAGATGGATGTGCAACATGTAAAGATTCCCATGGGATATACTTAATGAGTTGTATTGTAACATTGCGATAATATTTCATGTAATTATTTAATATTGGGGAAAAGAATTAAAATTCCAATATTAAATGTGGGGTCAATGGGTTAGGTAGCACATGGTATATGTAATACCACTTGGTGGTTTTGTGGGATTTTCTACTATATAAGAAGCCACAACGGTAGTTGTTGTGTGCAAAGACATAAGGAAAAAAAAGGAAAGAGTCAAGTAGGAAAAGGCTTGACAGGTTAGCCAAAGTAGCATTTGTGAAGGTTGGAAGTATGACATGAGATGTGTGGATTTATGCTTGTTCACATGGATTGCTTGGTTGTGGCTATGGCTTTGAAGGCTTCCATGATTGTATTTCAATGGTGTTTTTGATGAATAATACATGGTGATGGATGCTTTTGGAGGCTAGGTTTTTTTTTTCTCTCAATAAGGGTTTCCCAGGGTATATCTTGTGTCACAATTTTTGTGGGTATGTTGTCTATTCTATAGCATGTGGATTTTAAGTACATATTTATTTTAGATCTATTATGGGTTATGTGGAAATGCTTATATTCTTTATTGCAAGTTTCCTTACATTTTCCACAGGACATAAACTCACTAAATTATCAATCAATTTAATGCATTTGTAGTATGTTATATATGTCTTACTATTTATTAATTGATATTTAAAAAATAAAGAAATAAATTATTTGATAACGATAACAAAATTTATGGGACCACCTCCTTATAATAATTTTTTAGAAAAAAAAAATTATAAAATATTTTGAATACAGTTCAATGGGGATTCCAACTTAAACTCATTATGAGACAACTCAACACATTTGTGCAATATGTTATAAGTCTTAAAACTTAAAGAAATTCAACATTTTATCATCTCACATGCACAAAAAAAAGAAATTACTAGAATGCAACTCAACTTTTATAAAGATAATAAAATCTTGTATGTTTTATACATATAGACCATAAACATATTAGTACATGTCATCTTTTGAATACATTTAAAATGATGAAATGAATTAACATCATTTTAACACTTAAACTCTAGTTTTAAATTAAAACATGATAATTTATATCAAATATTTTTTAGAGGATTAGATTCTACTAGACATAATTAGAATAAAGAGTAATGCTTTAAAATTTGTCCTGTATAAATATATCAATTATTAAAAAAAAAAAAAAAATTGATTGAGTTTGAATATATCATTATAAAAATTATTATGGAATAAAGATTTATTAAGAATCAATTTAAAATTTAAAAAATTTAAAGATTAGATAATATGTGTTTTGAAGCTAAGCGGTCAACGAAAAAATGCACAAAGAAAAGGGTGAATATTCATTTCCCTAATGTCAAGAGAATCAATCTTCAAATGTGGCTTTTGGAGAAAATATGTTTTTATTAAGAGCCTCCAAATGGGATAGCTTATTAGTGCATCCATGAATCAAGAAAATCCAAGGAAATGAAATGTTCAAGAATGGCTTTAGGAAGAATGGAAATAAGAGAAGATTTAGTTCAAAGACTTGAACCTTTGACACCAAAGTGGGAGAGGCTTCATATATTCATTCAGGGTAGACAAAAAACTAGTAGCAATCACCACAAGCTATTCAAAACTGCATTGTTACAATGGAAGCATATGGAGGCTTTTGGAATCTTGGTCAAGTGGATGGGAGGAGATGCACCAAGGGACTAGATTTGTGATTACTTTTCAAAGCTATTTGAAGGATGTATATGTGAAAAATCTTTAAGTAGTAATTTATTCCTATTAGATTGTACGTGTTAGAAGTTAGAATTAAAGAAAATTTTATATTTAGAACCTCTATTTTTTGAAGGTTTTTGTTTCTTTAAACTATATTGGAAACCAAACTTTAACCCTAAAGCACACATACCCTTATCATTCTCTTATTGGATTAAAATATTCCCTACTTTACTTGTTTCATAATGGAATGGAAAAAACTTGGAAAAGATAAGGGAACTCCTAAGGACATTCATTAGATTTTAAAAGGATTTTTCCTAGGTAGATTGAAAGAAAATAAGGTTTTGGTAGACTTGGAGACCAAATAAGATTCATTGATAATGTAGAGATATTAATAGAAAATAGATCATGGTTATGTAAGGTCTTAAGGTTGATAGGAAATGATGAAAATGCATACCAAGATATTGGATATGTTGCAAGTTGCACAAAATCTGTGGAAAAAATAGTTGATATCCCCTTTGTTTAACCATTTTGATCTAAATCACTACATAAGAAGGACCCAAAATCTAGAAGTTTCCAATAACCCTAGGTCATATTTGAATCCTAACAATAATACTCACAAACTAGGTTTTATTATGATTATGGGGGTTGAGAAAGAGTGCAAAATAGATGTTAAAAATATTTTTAAGGATGTGGATGCATTGACAAAGGTAGTTGAGGTGGATTTTTTTATTCTATACTAAATATCTTATTAGCATAAATCATTTCTCAAGATTTAGATTCACTTGATAAACTAGATGTTGATATGATGTAGTCTAGGGACATGCCAATAAGGAAGACAATAAGATTCTAGCCATCAAAGGCTGCACAACTGAATAACATTCAATGTGCAAGGATATGATGATGAGGATATTAAATAAAAATAGAGTTTGAATCCAAAAAAATTGGTGTTAGAGTACTAATAGGCTAACCAAGGAGTGGAAGGTTGTCTATATTTGGATCTTGGGTAGAATAAAAATGAATCTAGCCCAATAGACATGGATCTAATTAGAATTCTACATATTAGATAAGGCCCCAAATTTCTAGACACATGAAGAATTTAGGAAAAAAAAGATGATGCATTTTTTTGCAAGAATTGATATTGAAATATGGGACAATATAAGGGTGAAAAAATATTACATTATTATTTGTAGCAAGAAAGAGGAACCCCCTTCTCCAGGAGCCATAGGGCTCTTAACATGGATTGTTAGGGGTTTGAGTACGTCCAACAAAGAATATTTGGTCAAGAATTTTTTTCTATGATTAATGTTAATATGGTATAAATCTTAGAGACTAAATTAAATAATGAAGACTTATAGACATACACAAGGAAGTTAGCCAATTGAAAATGATCTTCATGCTAATGATGCATCATTAGGTTTGAGTATGATTTTGGAGGGAGGAACTTGTATCCTTTAGTTTTCTAGAAATAAGAATATGATGGACATGGATGGATGGATTCAGAGTATCAAATGAAAGGTAAAATTCATCTTAGTCAATATTTGTGGTCTAATACCTATAGAAGAGAGAAGTGCAAATAGAGATAGATAATTTCATCTTAAATAATGCAATAACAAAAATTATCATAGGAGGATTTTCACAATAGTTTTTTATTTATTAGATAATATTGGAGTTCTATTTGGGATAGGTCAATCACACACTAATTTCAAGGGTTTTTGAAGGAGGAAAAATCTAATGGAGATACCAATAAAACAAGGATAGTTCACATGGAGTGCAAGAATCTCTCTCTCTCTCTCTCTCTCTCTCTCTCTCTCTCTCTCTCTCTCTCTCTCTCTCTCTCTCTCTCTCTCTCTCTCTCTCTCTCTCTCTCTCTTCCATACAATGCATTACATATATAATGCCCTACATATGTAATGTATTAGATAAAAAATTCATTACACATGTATTGTTAAGAGTAAAAATGTTGGTCCCTTTTCTATATATCCAATATCAGATACATGTGGAACAACATGGGGAAGTGGGCCATTTTTTAATATTCTAATGGACCCTACATTGTTTTTTCCTTTACAATTCAAAGGTTTTGAAAGGAAAAAATAGGTGAAAGTATAAACGAAAGATATAACTTACAAAAGATAAAATTAAAGCATATGGACAAAGAGATAAGGAAAACCATAGGAAGAGGAAACAAAGTATTTTAAATATTAGTGTAGGTGAGGCCCAAGGTGAACATGGATATTTTATTTCAAATGAAGAGGAGATTGAATTCTAAAATATTGAGTATAATTTTGATAATGAGAATGCAAAATTGACCAAGTGTTATGTCTTCTCTTCTTATACATCGACAAACATTTGATGAGCTTGGTGTTAATTTTTGAATTGAGTTTTGCAAGTGATAGATGAAAAAAAACTCATATTGACAATGGTGTACATGGAAACTTCTAGACTTGTTTGTGATCTTAGCTTTACATAAATTGGTGGTCAATCATCATCCGTGGAGGACACTACTATACAATGAAATAGAAGGACTTGTTCTCTATTTTTTCAAACGACTTCTCAATTAAAGACCTTCTAGTTAAAATCAAGAATAAAACTAAATGATATCAATTTTTTTAATTACAAATATCTATTATTTAATTGAACTCTATTCAACTAATATATTTAACACTTTTAAATTCATAAATTCAATCATCAAAGATCAAAACCTAATGAATAATTCCATAGACACTTACTAAAATAATTACCACTATTGTGATATTTCTATCAGGATTTAACTGTCTAGTTCTTGAGTCAAACTCATTGACTCATGTTTCATGAGTAGCGATTCACACAAATCCATCTCTCATGAGAATAAATGTAACACTCAAAACTTATTGGATCTAGGTGATGCTCACAGAGGTTAAGCACATAGAATTCTCAAGAGGTCACCCATCCCAATAGTACTCCATCTTGAGCACACTTAACTGCAAAGTTTCCTCCATGGTTAAACCCACTCTTCTTGCAACTCCACTTGCAAAGCCTTCACCAAGTGTTGTGCCTTATGAACCATTCATTAGAAACCCCTTAACCTCATCAATTTATTAGTAGGAGGCATTTTCCATGGAGGAAACTTTTTTTTTAAGCACACTCAAGCTAGAGTAGTATTGGGATGAGTGACCTCTTGGGAAGTCCCTGTGCTTCACCTCTGTAAGCATCACCTAGATCCAATGAGTGTTGAGTGTTCCATTTATTCTCATGAGAGATGAATTCGTGTGAATCACTACTCATTAAACATGGTTTAATGAGTTTGAATCACAAACTAGACTGTTAAATCTTAATAGCAATATCACAATTTGACTTGTTGTGGAAACTACCTCCTACTAATAAATTGTCACTGGATAAATGAAGCATTGCTATAGAGCTATTTTGTATTTTATTTTCTGAATGAGTGGTCACCAAATGTCATTTTTGGAAGTTTTGTAGCACACACAAAAATAGTTACTAATGGATTTATTGTGTACAGTCAAAAAAATAATTAAAATGATCAAATAGTCTATGTCAATCCACACAATAATCTAATAGAAGTCAAAAATCCTATTCTATGAAAGGGAGGAAATTACATAAAAACTTCTCACAAACACCTTATCTTGTGCACCAAGAAACTATTCCGATAAATACTTCACATATCTACCTAACCACTACTATGAATTCTTTGCAACATTTTAAATACCAATGAAATCTCACATGAAAATCACTTTTCTTTTAATAAAGAACTATTTCACAAAGCCAATCATTTTGATTTTGAAGAACTATTTTGAGAGTTTCAATCTATCAATAATTTCTTGGCCACCCTTAACCATCACACACTAAGGAACAAGTTAAGCTTGGAAAAATAAGTCAATTTTGTTTATTGAACACTTTTAGCTTAGGAATTAAGCCTTAGTGTGTGATTTTAAGTCGTCCAAATTTCTTCATGCAAGGTTTTATTAAGAAAACTCAGCATGCCTTCGGCTTTCCCAAATATTGTGATAAAAGGCCCGAGATCACAATAAAAGTTGTGTATTTAGCAATTTAGTTACAAAATTTATTTTTAGTAGTACAAAGAGTAAAAAGAATCTACATGCAAAATAGGCGGCCTCATAGACTTTCATCAAGTGCAACATATTCAATTATAATTGTAACTTCACCATTTTTTCTCATCTTCACATTTGATGATGATGATGAAGCATCAACATTGTTAGTGGGATAAAGGCATTTATCTCTAATTAGATTTATTTGTATTTTGAACTCTTTGTGGATTTTGAGCTAGAAAAAATACACATAGAAAAGATAGAGGGACACAAGATTAATTTATGTCTTTGCATGGCTGGGCTTTCCATATTGTACAAACAAAGATGTGAAAAATTATTCATATTATATTTTTCAATAACAACATTGTTGTGTTACTATTAATTTTTTTTAATAATTTTTTTTTATGATAAATTTTAATTTAATTATATATCAATGTGCAATATTGTTTTCATGATTTGATTCACATCATATTTTCAATTGAATAATTAATGACATTTCATATGATGTTAATTGACATACAAAAGTTTAAAAAAAGTATATTAGAATGTAATTTAAATCTATTTATAAGAAAAATAAAATTTAATGTGATTGATACATAGAGAAGCGTTGGCTGCCGGCTGGGCTAGGGTTTTTCCCCTAGCCTGTTCTTGGTGTTTGATCTTTACTATTTTTCTGTCAATTTTGGATTGGGGTTTTATTGTTTGCATGGCAGGGCCTGGGATTTCTTCTTCGTTGGTGAGAACAGATGGTTCTTCTCCAACTATGCATGCAATCCGATCTGAATTGTTTTATTCAGGGGAGAGCTCCAAGTTTGAAAAAAGTTAATGGTTTTTTTCCGCGTAGCCATGATCGCCCTGTTCTGGTTATTCCTCCAATGGCTGTAATGGAGGACATTGATTATTGGACCAAGTATGCTTTGATATGAAAATTTCTTGGAATCTGGATTTCCCTATCCGCTCTTGAGGCATGGATCTGCCGCTCATGGCAGGTGGAAGGTGATATGGAGATTATGTTGGCGGGGAATAGTTAGTTTTTTGCTGTATTCTCTTGCATGTCTGATCGAGATCGTGTTTTTGAAGGAGGCCCTTATTTCTACAACCATGTGGGGTTATTTTTCAAACCTTGGCATTCAGGTTTTAATTTTGCTGAGTATCTCCCTTCAATAGTGCTAGTTTGGGTTCACTTGCCTCGTCTTCCCTTGGAATTTTGGCATGAAGACATCCTTCAACAAATTGCTGCTTGGTTGGGGAAGCTGGCTGCGATCTAACATCAATCCCTCGATAAAAAGGTTATTTCTTATGCTAGAATTTGTGTTGAAATTAATTTGAATAACCCATTACCAGATTCTTTGGAAATTTGTATGGGGGATTTTTCTTGGGTGCAACAGTTAGATTATGAATCTCTCCCTTTCCGTTGCCAGATTTTTCATGAGTATGGTCATTTACTGCGTCAGTGCCCCCGTAACTCAAGTTTCAAAGGAGTGGATGGTTCTACAACTGGCAATACTGGTGGTTTGGCAGATACTACAAGGAAAGGACAATCTCAAATGGCTAATACTACTAAGGGGATGAATCCGCAAGATGCTACAGGTAAGGGTAAGGCTCAAATGCAAGATAAGGATGGATTTACCCCTGTTTTCCCTTGTGCTAAGGGTCATGGTCAAAAGAGGCCTTTGAAAGAAAGATTATCTGATTCAGGTTTTAACCACTTTGAGGTGCTGGATAGTATGGTTCTAGAGGAGGGTATTCCTCCTCCTATCTCTTCTGATCCAGTTTGCCCAGATGAGAGATCTGTTCCTAATGATGCTTGTGGGGCATCCCAAGTTGTAGTATATCAGAACTATGAGGGCCCTGTAGCTCCTGTGACAGAGGCTCTGGTGACTCCTGCAGTGTTGGAGGATAATGATGTTGTTTTAGCTGACTTGGTTAAGGATGTGCTACCATCAAGTAAGGGCAAGGGTTCTCCTCTCCCCTTGGGGTTGATGTCTCGACCCTTTAAGCGGGCTTCTTCTACTCCTCTAAGGAGTGGGCGCAAAACAGACCAAGAGAATATTAAACTCACAGGTGATATATTGATTAAGTCTGGTTCAGTGAAACCTTTGGATTCTCATTTTCCCAATTCTACCCAATGATGATTATTCTCTCATGGAATGTAAGGGGGTTGAATAACATCCCTAGACAAAAGGCTATTCATAACTTGGTGCTTAATCATAGCCCTGATGTTTTTTGTATCCAAGAGACTAAGCTCTCTGTGGAGTCTATGGTCCAACATGCCTCTAGTATTTGGTCTCATGGCCAATGCCAGTGTGTTGGGGCAACAGGCAGTGCAGGTGGTTTAGCTATATTTTGGGATCCTCAAAAAATTTCTCCTCTTGGCTGGATGTCTTCTTGCTCAGCTCTCTCTATGGTAGCTTATGCTCTAGACTCAGGAGAGGTAATCATGGTTACTAATGTGTATGCACCTGTTGATCTTGTGGGAAAGGAGGAACTTTGGGAACATATTCAATATGTTAGAAATTGTCATCCTTATCATCCTTGGGTGTTAGCAGGGTACTTCAATTCAGTTTTAAGTCTGGAGGAGAAGCATGGTGGTTTGGCTAGATTGGGGCCTTCTTCTACTCTTCTTCGGCAACATATATCTCTTTTGCATCTCTCTAATGTTAAGCCTTCTAATGGTCTCTATACTTGGAATAATCGCAGGACTGGTGTTGCTACTCTCTCAGAACGCCTGGATAGATTTCTTGTTTCTTGCTTCTAGGTTAGTGGCACCCTTACTATCTCTTCAGAAATCCTTGATTGGAGGGGTTTAGATCATTGGCCAATCAAATTTTCTGCTATAGGGGCTTATGTTCCGAAGCATCCTCCTTTTAAATTCCCATTGATGTGGCTTCGAGACTCCTCTCTTCATGATTGTGTTTTCTGTTGGTGGAAAGATGGTGCTCCTGCGTATGGTACTGCAATGTTCTCATTTTCTAAAAGGCTTCAATATTTTAAAAGGCAGCTCAAGATATGGAATAGGGAATGCTTTGGGAACCTTCACTTTATGAAAAGGCTTGCTCAAGAAGATCTTGATGTCATCACAAGGGAGATTAGAAATCGATGTTTCTCAGAGGCTCTTGGCAAGGTTGAATCCCTTGCTTCTAGAGCTCTAGAAGAATGGGAACTTCGAGAGGAAATTTTTTGGAAGCAAAAGGCTAGAGTTGTTGGGCTCCAGGAAGGTGATCCTAACACTGCCTTTTTCCATAAAACAGTGCAATCTCGCCGGAATTAGAGCACTGTCTCTTCTTTGGTTAATTCTCAAGGTATCCAACTGAATTCCTTGCCAGCTTTGTTCCAAGAGGCTATTTGGTACTTCTCTACCCTCTTCTCTGAGGACTCTCCTCTTGTTGATAATGAAGAAAATCTTATTTTGTCCTGTATTCCTTCCCTTATCACTCAAGAAATGAATGATTATCTCATGCGTCCTATTTCTTTGGAAGAGCTGGAGGAGGTGGTCTTTGTCATGCCTAAGGGGAAGGCTCCTGGTCTTGATGGCTTTCTAGTTGAATTCTTTCAGGAATTTTGGGACATCATTAATCATGATTTGTTGGAGGTGGTTAAAGAATCCTATGCTAGCAAGCAGATGCTTCGAGCTTTGAACTCTACATTCTTGACTCTTATTCCTAAGAGAGAGGGTGCTAATCAATTGGAGTGTTTTAGACCAATTGCCTTATGTAATGTGGTTTACAAAGTTATTACTAAGTTGATTGCTGAGAGATTAAAAAGGTGGCTTCCCATTATTATCTCAAAAGAACAAGGTGGTTTTGTTGCTGGCAGACAAATTTTGGATGGGGTGGTTATTGCTACTGAGGCTATTCACTCTATGGCTACTTCCAGGGAGAGAGCCATATTTGTTAAGCTGGATATGGCTAAGGCCTACGATAGAGTTAAATGGAGCTTCCTAAGGAGTATTCTTCTTTCTTTTGGATTTAGCTTTGACTGGGTAAGTTGGATTATGAGTTGTGTTACTTCTACCTCTTTTTCAGTTCTTATTAATGGTCAACCTTCTCAACTATTTGGTGCTTCTAGAGGCCTCCGCCAGGGTGACCCTCTCTCCCCATATCTATTCATCATCATGGCTGAAGGCTTGGGCAGATTCATTAAGCATCAGGTGTCCTAGAATTCTATTCAAGGCTGGCGGTGGGGTAATGGCTTACCTTCTCTTTCCCATCTTCAATTTGTTGATGATTCTACACTTGTTGGTCTTGCTAGGATCAAGAAAGCTGAAGCCTTTCGACATGCTTTGGACGTTTATTTGGCAGCTTCAAGCCAGAAAGTTAATGAGCACAAATCTTCCATTTACTTTTTAAACACTCCTGATTCTATTCAGCACAGGATTGTTGGTATCCTACGGTTTCAGATAGGATCACTTCCTTTGACTTATCTTGGCATCCCTATTGCTGTTTCCAGGCAGCCACATCTCTTCTGGCAAAATTTGATTACCAAGCTTCAAGATAAGGTAAATCATTGGACTCATAGATGGCTTTCTACTGCTGCTCGGGTTACTCTTCTTCAAGCTGTTATCCAAGCTCTTCCCACTTATCGAAGCATGGTTCACGCTGCACCTATTTACTTTCTCAAGGAGTTTGATGCTCTTTCTCGACAATTCCTTTGGACTGGTAATTTGCATAGTAGTAAATGGAGCCTGGTTAATTGGGCAACTATTTGTAGGCCTAAAAAGGAGGGTGGTCTTGGTCTTCGATCTGCTCTATTGAGTAGTCAAGCTTTGGCTACTAAACTTTATTGGCGATGGTGCTCTGGACAACATCAACTTTGGGCTCGTATTATCACTCATAAATATTTTCATGGTGCTGATCCTTGCTCTGTTTCTGCACTTCCTCTTGAAGGCCGTGGCTCAATGGTTTGGCATACTTTGAAGATAGGTGCGATGTTGGTAAAGAGGGGTCTGTTTTGGATATGTAAAGGAGGTTTTGAGGCTTTATTTTGGTTTGATGCTTGGGATGGATTCCCTTTCATTTTATCCATATACCCTCATCTTCAGCCTCTTTGTGACTCTTTTCTTGCCGCTAGATGGGATAAAGTGGCTCATTACAAGACTCCTTATCAATTGGGACCTGTTGTTGGTTACAGATGGAAGCATTCTTCTAATTGGCCTCCTGGAGGTACATACATGGATCGTCAAGAGCTTTCTCAAATTTTGGCCTCTAGAGAGTGTTCTTCTTTGCTTGGTCCAGATGTTTTGGCTTGGGGCAGTACCTTGTCTGGTAAATATCATGTCTCTGCTGGGTATCAGGAGATAACTAGACAATTATTTGGGGATGCTGAGGTCCCTTGGTGGAAGCAAGTTTGGAATAAAGTTTCTTGGTCCAAGTGCAATTTTTTCATGTGGCTAGTGGCTCACAACTATTGTCTTACCTGGGATAATCTTTGTAAACGTGGATTTTAGGGCTCCTCTTATTGTGTTTTGTGTGGTAATGGAGAGGAGTCTATCTCCCATCTGTTCTTCCATTGCTCCTATTCTACTCAGATATGGCACCTTTGGTGGAGCGCTTGGGGTTGCTCTTGTCGGCATGCTTCCTCTTTGCCTGAGTTTTGGGCCCGCTTGGGTACTGCTCCCTCCAAGTCTTCTTTTCTCCATGCTGCTTGGATTGCTGGCCCATCTTTCATGCTTTGGCATATCTGGTTGGAGAGGAATTGTCACATATTCCAAGATGTTCGGCTTGGTGTTTTGCATCTTTGGTGGAAAATATCACATTCTCTTCAGGAAACTATTCTTGTGAAGTGTAAGCTTGATGGGGGTATGGATCCGGTTGATCTTGCTATCTGTAATTGCCTCAATTTTCATTTGCAGGATGGGGCTGCAACTCATAGGTTTCCTTCTATGTCCAGGCAGCTTCACCATCAGAGGAAGGGTCGGGTTAACTGGGATGGGCACTGGACTCCTCCTCCCTGTGGAGTTCTAAAAATTAACACTGATGGTTCTTCCCGTGGAAATCCTGGTTCGGCTGGTATTGGTGGAGTGGCTCGTTGTAGTTCTGGGGATGTTAAATTTTTCTTCTCAGTTCATAAGGGTGATTATACTAACAATCTCATGGAAGCTTAGGCTATTTTATATGCTGTGGAATAGTGTTGCTTGCGGGGATGGAGTAAGATTGTCTGTGAGTTTGATTCCCAGGTGGTGGTGAACATGCTTTCTTCGCAAGAGCTTGAGGATGTTAGTTGGCAGTTGGCCACTGTTGTTAAGTAGATTCTTCTCTTCTCTTCCTCTTTTCAGTTTATTAGGTTCATGTATATTCCTTTTGAATGGAATAGAACTGCTGATTGTTTAGCCAAATGGGCATCTAGTCATGATCCGGGTTGGAATATTAGGGATAGGAGGCAACTGTCCTTTGAGATGGTGCAAGAATTTGATGATCTTGTTGCTCAGGATCGAGCTCCTTGTTGAGCTCTCCTTGTTGTATTTCTTTCTGTCTTAATAAATTTTTACCCCTCTTTTTGCATTAATAAGCTATACACATGGTCTCTTGAATGTGTTCAAAATGATAAAATGAATTAATTTAAAAATATCAAGAAATCAACACTTATAAATACTTAACTACTTTAAATTGAAGCATTAAAAGTATGCAATTTTTTTATATTACAAAAGTTAAACAAAACAAACAAATCGTATTGATTAATATATGATTATGGTACATTAAATAAATTCTTAACAAATTTAACTAAAAAAGGGATAGTCTACATCTTCTTTATAATCTAATGGAGAGTCTTCCATGCCTTTGTTTATATTTGATTAGATCTCTATTCATTTTATTTACTTTCCATACCCTTTAGTACACTAATAATCAAGAAGCATCTCTATCCAACGAAGAAAAAAACAATTCATATGAGGGAGACACTTAAATTTTCTTTCTAGTGTGAGTTACTTTTCAGTTGGGTGAATAGCATGAGTTCTTTAGCTTTAGAGGTTAGAGATGAGCTAAAATAAAAAAGCTAGAAAAACATTTAAAGTGGTAGCAAAAGACTAAATAAGTGAGGATTGTAAATGAATTTGATGGATCTACAATATTATTCAAAGTTATATCTAATGAATAATTTTTAAATTTTATATGTGCCAATAGTGGCACGTTGTGATGGTTAAGTTGTTGTGTTGTTATCCTTGCCATCAAGGTTCAAATCTAATGGGGATGAGGTCCCCCGTTTGTGGCCTCACTGGTTCATAGCTCCAGGTCAAAGCGTTTACCCCTCTTTAAAAAAAAACATAATTTTTAAATTTTATATAAGAGGAATATATGTAATTTTATTTGGAAGGTAAATTTATATGAGAATAACCATTATAAATATGTGTTTAATCGAGTTAGTTAATATTATTGACGATTCCTTCATATTGTTAGTGTTATTAGATTATCATATAAAATATTTCTAAATAAAATTTTCAAAAATCATTTATTAATAAATCAAAAATTAAAATTCTAAAAGAAACAAAATGTTGTCTATTGCTAAATTATTTTATGTGTGAAAAACCAAATACAAGTATAATCCAACAATAATGAACAAATCAACCTTAAAACTACTTTCAAACACGCATACGTGTATATATGTATGTTATATCTAATTAAAACCATATTTATTTTATATCAATTTCTTTTAAAATATAAATATAAATTATTAGTATAAACTTTCTCAAAAAGATATTTTAGAACATATAATTTAATTTCAAATATATTATGGTAAATAATCATAAAATGATATATTTTCATAAAAAAAAAATTTAAACTTGAAGACATTTTTATAATTCTCTAACAAGATACAATCAAATATTTAACCTTCAACTAATCACTTGCACAATTTATTTATAAATGCTAAATATTCACATTCTATGAAAAACTCAAGTCATTGTAAAGAACTTTTTTAAAGAAAAAATATTTTATAATGAAAGAAACTCCAAGTCCTTATAGACTAGTAGAAAAAGTAATAAAAAATATTCAAAGTTCTATTTTTATTGTAAGAAGGAAAATATGTTAAAATGAAGTAATGATGTATAAATTTTAATATCATTTTATAATGTAGCTTGATACAATTATATTTCTACAAATAAATAACATAATTTTGATATTTTAAATTTCTACAAATAAATAACATAATTTTAATATTTTAAATTGAAAGAAATGTTGTTTTAATTTCAATAAAAGTTAAATATAAGATGATACAAATTCAAAAACTTTTAAAATAGTTTCTAATATCAAATTAATTATATATGAATCTAAAAAGACATCCTAAATATCATATATTGTGATTTTTAAAATATTTTTTTGTTGGAGGGTTCAAACTTGTGAGGCAGTCAAGCGAGGCATGAAACTTGCGAGCTACCAACCAACGAAGGCCACCACATAGACATTTTAGGAACCTGATATGGACCCACTAATGCTTGAAACCTCTTCGGCTTAGAGCCAAGGACTGAGGGGCATCCACACCATCAAAATCCCTTGGGATGCGATCCCGGCCTCATCCATTATGATGTCAGAACCTTGCACTTAGCAAGAATTGATCCCTGGTGGGGTCTTTGTGAGCCATTCAACTTCACCAGTAGACCAAAGGCCCATTGATTGATTTGATATCCAACAATTATACACTTTATATATACTTACTTAAAAATAATCATATTTGTTATATACCAAAATTAATTATAATATAGTAGATATTTTAGGAACCGAGTAACAAATATTTGGGAGTATAAAGATATGGTAGAGAAGTATATAGAAAATAATATTTATTAAATAGAAGAGAAATCTAACATTGATATAGCTTTTAGAAAATAATTTATAGGTAAAAGAGGTAAAGTCTTTAATTTTATTTTCCCTTCTATAGTAAATAGATTCCAACTTTATATCATTCACTATGACTATATTATTACATTAACTATTATTTTATTTTAAAGATACAGTTTCTTCTTCTCTCTTGTTCCCTATAATTCTTTTGTCAATATGTGTCTTCGTACACATGGTTTTATTGGAATTTTCGTGTAGTATTCAAAATAGTGGCGTCAGAGTCAGTCTTTGACCACTGTGACCTCGTGTTCCAAAAGATTGAGATTCCATACAGAGTTCAGGAAAGAAAAAGTTACGCTCCACATACATTCCTCAAAATGTCTAATCAGGGGACGAAATGAGGTCGCATATCTTTCAACTAAAAATTTGCCTTGCACACCAAGAAAATTAATTTCAGTAAACCTTATAAAATCCCTCGCATCCCTGCTAATTAACACCTCAGAGCAACCAGTACCAGCAATTATTTGGCAAATTGTTGCAAACACAGAGCAATCAATATTTATTGAGCACAAGATGGGCTTTAATAAGCAAGTTCATCATCATGATTCTGGTTCACCCAAACTATCTGATAAAAAAGCCCAGAATCGCTGTAAAAGTCTTCTGTTTAAAATACCACGTGTAAAATTTCTTTGGAGTAGTGTGAAGAGTAAAGACAATTCACATCCAGAGGAAGTGGCATCATTCGTCGCTGCTCAGCAACACTTTCGTCGGACGCAACACGTTCGTTTATTTGGCCAGTAAATGTTCATTCCCAATTTCATGACTTCTGCTGCTGCTTTTGTACGTGAGAATGGTCGACGAATTTATGCTACAAAGACGCTGAATTCTTGATGTTTGCTGATGATCGAGGAAGCCACGGTGGCTCTTAAATTACATCTATCGGCTGTTTTTGGGGGTTTCTTAATATAGCCTGTTGTGGCACAGCTAAAATAGGGGAATGTATTATTTTTGCTGCTCCATTGATTTTTTCCATTTATCTCTGTAAATATTTCATTTAAAGTCTTCCCGAAAGAACACAATTTGCTGAAGGCGTACCATTTGTATCTTATCTATGTGCAAGTGTTACGTAATCTTAATGCCATGACACAAATTTGAGGAAAGTATTAATGTCGGTATGTTTATGGCAAATTGCCTCTGATTTTACTAAGATTGCTTGTAACTTATATTCACTGTACATATTACTCTAGCAGCAATCTGTAGCTGCTTGAGAGGCACCCTTATGCAAAGCAACCAGTCCATAAATGGGACCGTTGGAAGAAGTTTTAGGTGGTCGTAAAAGTGAATATATTGACTTTTATAAGATGTACAAATGGGTAATGGCATGCATGCGCTCAAAATGGGGAAACATAAACGAGGCTCATGAGCTTTTTCACCAAATGCCTCCAAAGAAATGTGGTCTCCTCAAATGCCATGATTGCAGGATATGCACAAAAGATTTATTGAAAGGGCTTTAGAAATGTTCATTTCAGATACTTTTTCAAAGCAAATGGAATTGGCAGGGATGAAGCGAACTTTCCAGGAGCCTATTCACAAACAATAAAGAAATTTTCTCAGATGGTGTAGCTGTTACTGCTCTGAAGACGTTGGTGCAACAAGCAAGTAAAGCATAGATAAGGCACGCGAATTGTTTCACAAAATGCTTCATAAAATCCAAACTGTAGAAGCATAGACAAAGCAATCGAATCGTTTAACCATCTCAAAGAGTTGTTCTTAGCTTAAAAAATGAATTTGGAATATTTCCATCTAAACATAGACATGGATATAATAAATTTTCAGAATCATACGTAAGTGCTCAACCTCTTATTTTAGATAAACATAAGATAATCCTAATAATCTTATGACAACCCTAATGAAGCTAGATTAGTATAGTCCTAATGGACTTAGGAAATTTCTAATGAACATAAAACTTGCAATTCAATATGTTTGTATCATCAACAAGTGGATTCATTATGCTACATATAACAATATGAGAGAGATTAGAGTTGTGGAGAGATCCCCACACCTCTGATCAAGGTCCTCATATCCATTTTTGGATGCCATTATCTCAAATGCTTGGTTCTCAACAATTTTTATTTCACAAATGTACCTAACCATTTTGGTGGCTTAGCTAGTTTAGCAACACTAAGTCTTTAGAATGTGGAGTTGAAAGACAAGACCATTGAGATAATCTTCCAATTATCTTTAATTGTGCTATTTCCAAAAATTAGAAGATATGTTCATGCTTTCTTATAAGTTCTCCAAGGTTGAATTTGAGCAAGATGATCTTAATTCAATATAATAAGTGAATGCATGCATTTAAGTGTGCATGTAAATTCAATGAACATGTAGAAATACTGCTCTGCAACTTTCCTGCTTTGCAACTTTGCCATCCTCTTCCTTCTTCCCATTTCCTTTCCCCTTTAGTCTTGGGAGGGATGGATCCCCCTCCATCTTTACCCCCCCACTAGATCTAGCCATAGTTTTCTCGAATTTGGAACTGGTTGCGAAATCCCAAAATGGACCCATTCTTCTCTAGGAGGATACCCCTATTCTGGTGGAACTCGAAGCTGTTCCTTACGACTGTGTCTGTATGGGCCCCAAACCCTTGAGTGGTCCCATGATGGCAACCACTTTAATGATGAACCCAAAATCAAACTGGTTGGGGGCTCTTGTCAGATCCAAGACTCTTATGGACTCTGGTGCAAAACCCACATTCTCCTCAGGACCCACTAGACCTCTAATTTCTTTTCCCAACTTTATGGTGGACCTGATTTCCTTCAATTTTACCCTGAGCCTTGTTGGAAAGTATGTCTCCTTTTGACTTATGGTGGATATGGTTAGAAAATGGTGCTCATTGAAGTGGAAACTAATAGGTTCAGTTTCTATTTCTGTGATGGGTGGATACCTCTTCTTGTTTAGTTTCACGGTTGAAAAGGACAAGGATTCGATCATGTTAGGATCATGGTACTTTGGCAAACACAACTTGTTGTCCAAATAGTAACCAAGATTTTAACATGAAGTGTGATTTTTATAGATTTGCCTCGGTCTGGATATTTTTTCCTGGGCTCCCTTTGGAATTTTGGGATGAATGTGTTTTTAGATGGATTGGTAGTTCCTTTGAAAAGTTCATAAAAATGGACTTGATGACTGGTTCAAAGATTAAACTAGATTTCACTAGGATTTGTGTGAATGTGGGTATGAAAAAACCCCTACCAACCATGATGGACCTAAAATCTAAATGGGGTACTTGGTTGCAATCATTGGTTTATGAGAATGCTACTCCCTTCTACCAAAAATGTAATAGTTTTGACCATCTATTTGTGGATTTCTCGAAGAATGAAAAACTTAAGAGAAAAGTCTCCTCTCTAGGTGTGGAAATGGTTGAAAGTTCAAAAATAACCAAAATGGATGATGTACCCAAAACCCATGAAAACATAGAAGTGGTTAGTTTGACTAGAACTCACGTGGAGAATCCTTAGAATCTGAAAGGAACCCCTAGTATCGAAGAGATTCTTAGAACCCCTCCGGATGATGTGTAGGGTGAGGGGACCAAAAGTGATCGGATCAACAAAATGGATGTTGTTGTTTGGGAGGAGGGGGAGATTGTTGACATGCAAATCCTAGAAATGCTGCATCTAGGTGGAGGTGTGCTAGACAAAGAAATGCTAGTTGATTAAGTTGTGCACTCTTGTGGCTCATCACTTAATTTGGGGGTTGGATCACCACTCCCAAATAGAACCCTTCTGATCTCCCTACTAGGTATTGTTGAAGTTTTTTCTCCCACCTTTGAGGGACCAAGCCTAGATTTTCTTAGCAATGATGCTGATTAGATGATCCCAAAGAGAAAGCCTTAGGGAGAGAATAGGGTTGATGTTGGATCTTCCATGAGGACTGGGAGACCTTTGAGTAGGAACATTCGTTAAAAGGAAATTGAAAAGGACATAGCACAGGGGAAACAAAAAACCTGAAAGAAACCCAAAATCAAAAAAGATGAAGATTATATCCTAGAATGTTAGAGGGCTAAATAGCCCGATGAAGAAATATGATATCAAATGAAAAATCATTGAACTTATACTGACATGATTCTTTTGGAGGAAGTTAAAACAAATGAGCAAATTTTCTGTAGAGTGGCTAATCACACTTGGATAGGTGTTAATTATACTTATACTAATGTTAATGGAGCTTCTGGTGGTATTGCTATGATGTGGAATCCTGATAGAGTGGTGGGCATGGTTATCTCCATCAACACCTATTTTGTTGTCACAAGTTTCACCACCCCCACTGGCAATTGGATTGTGATTAATTTCTATGTCCCCAACACTCAAAATGGAAGGCTTGTTGTCTAGGATGAGGCTGCCAATGTGGTTGATTCCATGAGACAAGGAAATATTTTTGGCATGAGAGACTTTGAAACCTAGCTTTACCCTTAAGAGAAAATGGGGGGCTTGGAGAAAATGGAGCTCTTGCCTTCACTTAGTCTAACAATAAATTATGGAAAAATTTGATTCAGGTTAGGCTTGACAAAGGCCTCATCTGTTCTTAATGGGACATTCTCTAGCACACCTGCATAAAGGTGAGAGCCCAAGGACCATTTCAAATCATTCTATTCTAGTTCTCTCATGGACACAAAGCACAACTAGATGAAGGTCTTTCAGGTATTAGATCATGTAACACTTGCATAAAGAGTTCAAAGACTGTATTGCATAGTTGTGGAAGGATCTCGTGGAAGGCATGGCCATATTTTGTGTTGCTAGAATATTTGACAAAATCCAAAATGAGGTAAGAGAATGGAGTAAATTCTCATTTGGGAACGTATCCAAAGAAAAGAAGGCTATTGAAAAGAAGTTGGAAGCTCTCCAAAATAAATTGGTGCTAACCAATTGATGCAGGAGCATCCAGAGGTATAAGGGCAATCCTGTGTCACCCAAAAAAATGTACTTAGACTTAGTTTCTATTTTATGTCTTTGCATTTTTGGATACCCATTTGGCTCAAATAAAGGTTCCAACTCTCATACTTCAACTATCAGTTCATTTAAAAATCCCGAAAAAATAGGAGCATGCAATTTGACCATCATTTTGGTAACCTAGAAGGTGTAACTTGGCCAGATGAATGTAATCAAGATTTAGAGCATTCCAGAAAAAGAATCAGGTCAAAAGGCCCCACGGTTTGAAAGTTATTGCAATTTTTCGGGTTTTGGAGACCCCCTAAGAATGCTTCAGAGTCAAGTTTGGGGCATTAAATGGCCTCGAAAAGGGTCGAAAAATGGGGGACGAGCGAAGCTTGTCCATAGGGCTATAGAGCGCTTCGAGAGCTTTCCGAAAATGTAAACGGTTCGTCAATCGGAGTTACGGTTCAAAAGTTATGCCTCCCGGAAGTTCGGCTACCGTTTCTGGATTCTTCTAGAATTGCACCGACTTCTAACGCAGCTTCCGGAACCTTCTATTTTGTCGGTGGATGCCCACTAGCACTTTCTAGAATGTACTCCTAGTCCTTAACCCTCCGGGGTCTATTTAAGGAGGTTTATGGCATTGTAAAAGGCAGTTCGGATTGGAGCTTGAGAGGAGGTGCTAAAAGGAGAAATATTCTCCAGATTTATGCTATTGTAAGCCCGCAGGGCATGTTTTGAGTTTATTTTCTCTGCATTGTTTGTACCAGCTTATTTTCTTAGTTAATGTAATTCCCCCTTTCTATTGTGTCTATTCTGGTTGTTGGGTTGTGTTCCCATCAAGTGGTATCAGAGCGGGTTTTCCTGAGTGTGTAGACAGAGCGCCGACTGTGAGGCAGTTTGCACCAGGACTGTGTGGTTGTGGGTTTGAGTTAGAAGATGCCTCCACGAAGAGAGCGTGGTGGAAGGGCCAGAGCTGTTGATCCTGAGGAGGTTAGAGCCCTCCAGAGACAGGTACAAGCATTGCAAGAGGAGCTTCGTAGAGGAGCAAATATTGCCGCAGATGACAATAGTGAGGATGATAATGAAGAGGAAGTAATGGAAGTTGACGGGGAAGTTCTGAATCCTGTAGAGGAAAGGCTTTTTAGGGCCATTTCTAGGTTTGGGAAAAGACCTACAATTGAAGTAGGTATATTTTCGGGAAATTTGAAACCAGATGAGTTGATCGATTGGATCAATGAACTGGATGAATACTTTGAGTATGAGGATATAAGGGATCCAGATAGGGTTAAGTTTGCAAAGGCCAAACTAAAAGGCCATGCCAAAATTTGGTGGCAAGAGGTTCAACTAGAAAGACTTAGAAGAGGAAAGGAGAAGATCACAAGATGGGATCGCATGGTGGACAAATTGAAGAAGCAGTTCATTCCTGTGGACTATGAGCTTGATCTGTTTAAGAAGATGCATGGGTTAAAGCAAGCAGGAAGATCAGTCCAAGAATATACAGAGGAGTTTTACCGACTCCTGATTAGAGCGGGGCATGCAGAAGCAAATAAGGAGAAGGTTGCTCGTTATATTAGTGGGTTACGACCTAGCATCCAGGAGGAATTAAGTCTGGTAAGAATGACCAGCGTTGAAGAAGCATACCAGTTTTCCCTACGAGTTGAAGAGAAGCTGAGTAAAAGGTTTGAAGGAAGACAAAGAGGGCGTGGTCAAGGAGGAAGGGGAAGCGGTAGATCATCTGGAGGCCGCAATGAAACTCAAAAGAAAAATGAAGATGAGGGTACTAGTAGGAACCAGAGGAATGAGGGTTTCAATCGCTCCCGTGATCAAGATTTTGGAAATCAAAGAGGAAGAGGTAGAGGACGTGGGCAAGGAAGAGGAGGCTTCCGTGGTACCTGTTTCCATTGCAATGAAGAAGGTCATCGTGCCTTTGAATGCCCTCAACGACAAGGAAGGACAGATAGGAGAGCTGAGGGCCAAGCTAGGGTTGCTCATGTGGACGAGGATGCACAATCATCACATTCAGAGGATGCAGAAAGAGGAGAGACCTTGATAAATGAAAGAGTCCTACTAAGTGGTGAAAATGAACCAGGACAACGAAGGAGCTTGTTCCGTACCAGATGCAAGTGTGAGGATAAATGTTGTGATGTGATCATTGATGGTGGTAGCACTGATAACTTGGTATCCGAAGAGATGGTCTCTAAGCTGAAGCTCAAGAGGGAGAAGCATCCCCAACCATATCGAATTTCTTGGGTAAAAGATGATCATAAGGTCCTGGTAAGTGAACAATGTTTAGTAAAATTCAAAATTGGAAGTTACCATGATGAAGTTCTCTGTGATGTTATTTCGATGGATGTTTGCCATCTATTGTTGGGTAGACCATGGCAGTTTGATAGACATGCAATACATGATGGACATGCAAACACATACTCTCTGACAAAGGATGGAGTTCGCCACAAATTGAAGCCCATGAAAAAGGAAGGTGAAAAGGTATGTAGCAGTGCTAGGATTTGTCTTGTTGATGGAAGGAAGTTTTTAGATGGCATGAAACATCAGCGTATGTGCTATGCTTTGATTCCTAGGAAAGATAAAGAAGGTAGTAGTGAAATACCATTTGAAGTTTCAGATTTACTAGGGGAATTTGGAGATATTATCTCTGATAATGTTCCAGATGGATTGCCACCAGTAAGGCAAATCAGTCATCAGATAGATCTGATTCCAGGAGCTAGTTTGCCTAACAAGGCTGCTCACAGGATGACTCCTACTGAAACAGAGGAGCTAAATAGACAGGTTCAGGAGCTGTTGAGGAAGGGCTTGATTCGAGAGAGCCTGAGTCCATGTGCAGTACCTGCAGTACTTGCACCAAAGAAGGATGGAGAGTGGCGGATGTGTACAGATTCTCGAGCTATAAATAGGATAACCATCAAGTACCGGTTTCCTTTACCAAGGATGGATGATCTTATGGACTGCTTGAGTGGAGCTCAGTACTTCACAAAGATAGATCTGAAGAGTGGCTATCATTAGATACGGATTCGAGAAGGAGATGAGTGGAAAACAGCCTTCAAGACCAAGGAGGGTCTTTATGAGTGGTTAGTCATGCCCTTTGGATTGACGAACGCCCCAAGCACCTTCATGCGGCTCATGAATGAGGTACTTAAGAAGTTCTTGGGAAAATTTGTTATTGTCTATTTGGATGATATTTTAATTTTCAGCAAGACTTTGGAAGAACATTTACTGCATATTCGTAGTGTCTTTGAAAGGCTAAGGGAAGAGAAATTGTTAATTAATCTAAAGAAGTGTGTCTTTGCAAAAAGGGAGTTATTCTATTTGGGATTTGTTATATCACCTGAAGGTCTCAAAATGGATCCAGAGAAGGTAAAAGCCATCTTGGAATGGCCTACTCCAAGGTCTGCTACTGAGGTAAGATCATTTCATGGTCTGGTTAGTTTTTACAGGAAGTTTATTAAGAATTTCAGTGGCATATGTGCCCCTCTAACTGATACAATAAGAGGGGATAGAAAAGAGTTCAAATGGACTGTAGCAGCTGCGAGAAGTTTTGAATTGCTGAAGAAAAAGGTGACTGAACAGCCTGTGTTGGCACTTCCAGATTTCAGAAAAGTATTCCAGGTGGACTGTGATGCTAGTGGTAGCGCTATTGGGGCTGTATTAAGCCAAGAAGGTAAGCCTATTGCATATTTTAGTGAAAAATTGAATGATGCAAAGAAGAAGTATTCTGTTTATGATCAAGAGTTCTATGCGATAGTTCAGGCCTTAAAGAAATGGAGGCATTATTTATTGCCAAAGGAATTTGTTTTGTATACTGATCATCAGGCATTACAGTACCTAAATAGCCAAGGTAAATTGAATCAGAGGCATATGAAGTGGGTAGAATTCTTGCAGAGTTATACATTTGTGTTAAAGCATAGAAGTGGAAAATCTAACAGGGTTGCAGATGCATTAAGCAGGAGACAATTGTTGCTTACAACAATGCAGGTTGAAGTAGTTGGGTTTGATGAACTCAAGAATTTGTACCCCAAGGATCCTGATTTTGCTGAAGCATGGAAATCTTGTAAAGAACCTGTTGCTGTAGATAGAACCAAGTGGTTAGACTATTTGATTCAGGATGGCATGTTGTTCAAAGGAAGTCAATTGTGCATTCCAAGGAGTTCCATGAGGGAAAATCTGATTAAGGAGAAACACAGTGGAGGGATGGCAGGACATTTTGGTCGGGATAAGACCATTGCCATTCTTAGAGAACATTATTTTTGGCCTCAAATTACACAGGATGTGAAGAAGTTTGTACAGAGTTGCCAGGTTTGTCAAGTTGCCAAGGGGTTTAGTCAAAATACCAGCCTATATCAGCCATTGCCTGTTCCATCAAGGCCATGGGAGGACATAAGTATGGATTTTGTTCTTGGATTGCCAAGGACACAAAGGGGTAATGACTCAATATTTGTGGTGGTTGATAGGTTCTCCAAAATGGCACATTTCATTCCATGCCATAAAACTCATGATGCTGTCCATATTGCAGACTTGTTTTTCAAAGAGGTGGTAAGACTACATGGTCTTCCAAGGAGTATAGTTTCTGACCGAGATACTAAATTTGTGGGATATTTCTGGAGGACATTGTGGAAGAAGTTGAGAACAGACTTGAAATTCAGTTCCACGCATCACCCACAGACTGATGGCCAAACAGAAGTGGTAAATAGAAGTCTGGGCAATTTGCTGAGATGTTTAGTTGGAGATAAGCCTAAGGGATGGGATTTGATTCTACCACAGGCAGAGTTTGCTTATAATAACTCTGTAAATAGGAGTACTGGAAAATCACCATTTCAAATTGTATATGGAAATAGCCCAAGGACTGCACCAGAATTGAGAAAGATAGAACAAGGGGAGAGAACAAGTGCTGAAGCTGAGGAATTTGCTAAACACATCAAGTGTCTACATGAGGAGGTTCAAGCACACATTATCAAGATGAATCAAGAGTATAAAGCTAGGGCTGATGCAAGGAGAAGACATAAGGAATTCCAAGTAGGGGATCTTGTCATGGTACACTTACGAAAAGAAAGATTTCCAGTTGGTACTTACAACAAGCTGAAAATGAAGAAATTTGGCCCCTGCAAAATTTTGAAGAAACATAACTCAGGAAATGCATATGAGGTGGAGCTGCCAGATGGTATTCACATTTCTCCCATTTTCAACATTGCAGATTTGACAGAGTATCATGATGATGGTGCTGATGAGGAGCTGGTTTTAGAGCCATGTCCAATTCCTGCTTCTAAGAAGGAGGAGATAGAAGACATTCTAGATCATCGTGTGGGTAGGAGTACCAGAAACAGGCAGTATGAAGAGTATTTGGTCAAATGGAAAGGACGACCGATCGAAGACTCAACTTGGATTTCAGCAGCTAAGGTTTCCCATTTGGGATTTCCTCTACCATCCATAAAGTGACAGGGTCACTTTTCAATCTACCCTGGGTGTCTGATGCAGGAGCATCCAGAGGTATAAGGGCAATCCTGTGTCACCCAAAAAAATGTACTTAGACTTAGTTTCTATTTTATGTCTTTGCATTTTTGGATACCCATTTGGCTCAAATAAAGGTTCCAACTCTCATACTTCAACTATCAGTTCATTTAAAAATCCCGAAAAAATAGGAGCATGCAATTTGACCATCATTTTGGTAACCTAGAAGGTGTAACTTGGCCAGATGAATGTAATCAAGATTTAGAGCATTCCAGAAAAAGAATCAGGTCAAAAGGCCCCACGGTTTGAAAGTTATTGCAATTTTTCGGGTTTTGGAGACCCCCTAAGAATGCTTCAGAGTCAAGTTTGGGGCATTAAATGGCCTCGAAAAGGGTCGAAAAATGGGGGACGAGCGAAGCTTGTCCATAGGGCTATAGAGCGCTTCGAGAGCTTTCCGAAAATGTAAACGGTTCGTCAATCGGAGTTACGGTTCAAAAGTTATGCCTCCCGGAAGTTCGGCTACCGTTTCTGGATTCTTCTAGAATTGCACCGACTTCTAACGCAGCTTCCGGAACCTTCTATTTTGTCGGTGGATGCCCACTAGCACTTTCTAGAATGTACTCCTAGTCCTTAACCCTCCGGGGTCTATTTAAGGAGGTTTATGGCATTGTAAAAGGCAGTTCGGATTGGAGCTTGAGAGGAGGTGCTAAAAGGAGAAATATTCTCCAGATTTATGCTATTGTAAGCCCGCAGGGCATGTTTTGAGTTTATTTTCTCTGTACTGTTTGTACCAGCTTATTTTCTTAGTTAATGTAATTCCCCCTTTCTATTGTGTCTATTCTGGTTGTTGGGTTGTGTTACCATCACCAATGCACATGTTGAGCAACAATAGGAGGAGAGAGAGTGTAGAGAAAAATGAAAAAGCCTCCTAAATCAGGAGGAAGTCTTCTAGAAAAAGAGATCTAGGCTTCAATGGTTGGAGGGAGACAAAAACATGATGTTCTTCCATAGATTGACCTTGATAAGAAAGAAGAGAAATACTATTAATTTGTTATTGGATGATAATGACCAAGAAATTATTGAAGTGGAATAGATAAAGGATAGAACCAATTCCTATTTCTAGGAAATGTATAACCCCCCAGCTATCCTGGTTAACAATACCTTGCAATGTGATATCTTGAGGTCATTTCAATCGATGATCAATGACTAGATGAACTTGGCATATGTATTGATATACTTGTCTAATCCATTTCATTAGCTTATTTGTAATGATTTCATAATCTAACTCTTTATTTTTATCCTAAGGATAGATATGTTGATGCTATGTTGGTTATAGTTTTATGGTTTCTTCTATGTGCAGTCATCTTCACTTTCGTGTTAAGAACCTTCCATAAACTTAGTATATGTTGTTAGGACTTTAATGTTATGTGCTAGGATGGTCACATGACATATCCATGTGATTATTAATTATTATCTCTTCTTTATGAACATGATTACTTTGAACAACTATTAGTCTTGACTTTAGGGTGGATTATGATGTTATGATATTCATACTTTATTTGATACATTATTCATGTTCTCATCACTTATTCAAGACTATGACTTCAAGGTTTCTTTAATGATTTATATTTATGATTATTGGACCAACGCTTGATTATGTGATGATAATGAGTTATATTAATGTATCCATTGATTTTGGATATTATTATACACTAACCCTTTATTTTTCTTTCATTATCCATTTTGGATTTATATATGATTGTTCATGTCTATGACTTTCTTGTATGACTCGGGACAAAGTCGTAGTCACTCACTTGGTAAGGTCTACATTATGTATTGATACCTATGCTTGTATTACTAATACATTTGGCTCCAAATTGTGATGGCCACTCATCACCCAAGCAACAGTACCACAAATTGGCTCCCATCGAATGGGCGTCAGACTTTTGTTGTCACAAATTACGATGGTAAGGGCTTTTGTCACAATTGTGACAAATAAAGTTGTCCTTATTTGCAATAGTCAAGGGCAAGAGTTCACATTCTTATTGTTCCAATTGTTATAGTAGACAATCACAATTGCAATGGTCTAATCTTTCAGTCTGTCGCCAGTGTGATAGGTATGCAAAAAACATGTTGTGGGAGCAATGACTATATGTCGGAATAGTCTGTCATAATTGCAATGGGTATGTGACAACAATGTTGTGAGTGTGACTGCTATTTTTCGGAACAAGTCATCATAATTACAATGAATTTTTTTGAATTATTTTATAAAAAAATTTGGTGGCAAATATTGAATAAGTATTCCCAAATTCCCCATGAGGACATCACAAAGAGGCTCAAAGTCAGCTATGATGCTCTAGGGAAGTAAGAGAAGGAGATGTTCTTGGATGCACCATGTTTCTTCATTGGAGAAAGAAGAAGTGTGTCCATTATAGCATGGGATGTTGAGTTTTATGGAACACTTGATTGGGGAACTCTTTTCAATAGATATCTTGTTGAGATGGATGAAGATGGTTGGACAAGAATGCATGATCACTTGAGGGACATGGGGAGGGACACTGCAAATGGACAAACATCATACTACCTTTGGTCTCCAAAGTAGGTTCTTGAAGTGAAGTTGGATGAATTGCCACATTCTTTTAAGAAGCTAACACTCTTGGAGTATCTCAGTTTAGAAGGGCTTCATAACTATTAAAAACTATTCTAACACAAGGGAAAGATATTTGACACGTCTTACAAATGTTTGTAAATTTATATTTGTAATGATTTATCATTTGAACTATGTCCTCCTTTTGCATTTTCTAACACCAATAGATTCAAATCATTAGTTGTCATGCAATCATAAGTTAATATTGAGCTTCACTTGGTTTTGAGAATAGTTTAATATTCTCTAGTAATCAAGGCTAACCATGTGAAAGTGGAAGTTCATTTGCTGGACCCCCAGCCACCCCCTCCCCCCCCATTCCCCTACATCTAAATTCCCTATTAATATCTAAAATCTTTAAGAAAATTTTATAATTATATCAAGTTCATTTTTAGAAAAAACTAAGACTTAACTTTACAATAAGATATTGGCCCCAATAGATCCTTCATAAGCATTAAAATTGTTGTAGTAGAATGTGAGTACTCCTTTTTGAGATTTAACATTGCAATTTATAGTAGGTATGAAATTGTATATAGTTATGCAATGTCACTCAAGTCAAAATCACTATTTGAAATTGGGTTTGGTCGATTGTTATTTTCACCTTCTACATAGATCAAATATTTTTGTTTAGAAAAATTATTGGGGTAGATAAGTTCAATTCAATTGCAATTTTAAAAAATTGTTGACATAATTTATCTTAAATATTTTTACAACAAATAAGTATGCACAATTAGACCACCCTTAAACATCACATACTAATGGGAAAACTAAGCTTGGAAAAATAAGACAACTTGGACTATTTAATAAATTTAGCCTAGTTGTGATTTTTAAATCATCAGACATTATCACATTCAAAATACAAGAAGAATGATACATTTGTTTTGATTCAAAGCTTCTTTCAAATCTTATTTTATGATGGTGGATGATAGACAAATAGATAGAATCATAGAAGATAAGGTGTGAGAAAAATAAATCTCACCTTAGGGTGTAATGGGTACGCCAAAAAAGAGGCAACATCTAAACTAATAATATGAGGTGGCCAAAAGTCTTAGTGTAGCATTAAAAACTACACAAATAATAAAAACATAGTACAATTAAATGATGTAGTCTCTTACCCTAATAATAATTGTCAATTTGAACCCTATTCATTAGAACCCTAACTCCAAATAGTTTTGTAACCCTAATCCAAATATTATTTAATCATAATTCTAGGCAGGATCATCCAAATTCTAAACCCAATCAAACTCTAACCATGACCTAATTGTAGAGTTCTCTTGTAACCTAGCCCTAGCATTGAGCATCAAAACCTAGTTAGAACTTTACAATCATATTTATAACTATCCTAAGATAATTGTAAGGGTGATGTAAACCTCAACCCTTATCATGAACAGTAATCAAAATCCTAAGTTTAACCATGATACTAACCATCATAACTATTTAATGTTATTTATTATTTAATAAATATGCCTACTATCTAATAATAGATAATAAATTTGTGTAGTTCATTAAAGTATATATTTTTTAAATCATTAAAACTAAAATTAATGGTATAATATTATGTAAATTAAAATTTATTTAAAAATATGATTATACTTGAATAAATCAATAAATTGAAAAAATCATAAATTAGTGTAATTTATATTATTTTTAATTATTCCATAATAATTTTTTGTGAAGGTTGAATATTATAAAGAATGAATATGCTGGCTTACTTAAGTCTTATACATTAAAAAAATATAGAATATTTATTATGTATATATTATGATATACTATATTATATTATGTTAATATTATTATTTTAAAAAATAAAATTAATTACTTATTAATAAATTATGTTTTAAAATCTTTATTTTATTTAATTCAATAAAATTTAAGAAATTCTAATTTAAATTTATTAAAAAAACTTATATTTAAATGTAATTATTTGTGCCTATCCTTATTAAATTAACTATCAAATCAATTTTCAAGACATAAAAACAAAATTTTCTTTTATATAACCTTTTTTTGTGTGTGGCCAAACTACCTTTTATTTATCTCAATTATTATATCTTTGATATTAATTGAGTAAATGATACATGAAAAAAGTTTGAATCCTTGAAAATCTTAAAATTTTATGAGTTTTTCAATAGCGAAGTCCTTACCGAGCTGAAAGTCAAAAATCAGCTTGCTGAGTCCAAGGCAATTCCAAGTTTTCTAACTATGGTACACATCCTTGTCAGTAGATGTCCAAAAAAATAAGCATGGGTAATTTCTCACCATTATTATTAGTTCCCATGAACATAGGTTAAATATGACTATAAAGGTTGATTTCTCTATAGAAAAATTGAGATAAAGTAGTATCGATGTCTCAAATTACAATGATCGATCAATCACATAATTATCTGAAGTGTCCATGCTAAAGTACTTTCCAAGGTTTTGTAGAAGCATTTTTACAAGCATGAATTTGCTTTCACACAAGGGATTCTAACTGAGTAGCCTATTAGGCCACCAGACCTCTGCATAGCGATATATGTTTACTGCAAGCAAGGTCCTTAACTATTTTCATCATCTCACAAAAAATTTAATGAAATCAATTTCCTTGATGCCATGAAAATCAATTTGATGTAAAACCTGTTGAAATATTTAATGCATAGCTGGTTTGCCCTTGGAGCCAAATGTCCACCTACCACCCTTGACGACCTGCACAACAGCCAAAAAAAATTAATTATGGGTAGGTGAGTTTCAAATTTGGAAAAGAGGGGGAAACATTTTTGGAAAACAAAAAAAAAAAAAAAGAATGAATTGATTCATTCAGATGTAGAGAAGTAGTGAGTTGAAGGGATCAAAAGTTGCAAAGCAGAGCAAAGAATGAAGAAGTAAAGGAAGTGATCGATAGATCAAGTTGTAGAGATAGAAGGAAGTGTTTTCATGCCTGCAGTTGCACGTGCTTAATCTTTGTGTCATTTTGTAAGTTCGTAATTTATTGCTTGATTCAACCTGTGAAGCAGTGATTGCTCCAGACATTATTGTATACAACAATTAGAGCTGCAAGTTTAAAGTTTTTGAAGTATTGAAGTTGTTTAAAGTTTTAGGGTTATTTTAGGGTTTTTTGGTTGAAGCCGAATGCTCCCAAATTTTGTAATGATTTAATCAAACTTGAATAGAAAGCAAGCAGGCATACTTGAATCCATTGTTCTTCTTCTATTCATTGCATTTGAAAAGTTTATTTAGAAGCTTCAGACTTTGGCTCTCTAATTTTTAATGGTGAAAATATTCATGTTATAAATCTTCACTCGGTCAAGTCTTGTTCAAGTTTTTTTATCTTTGCAGTGGCTACCGAGTTCACTTAGTACCTTCTTCTATTGAGCTCCACCCTCTAGTAGCTACCAAGTTCACTTGGCATCCTTTGGTGCCGAGTTGTTCTTCATTTGCTGACCTCACTCGGCACTCTCCTGGCCCTTGGCTCCTTAAGGTGCGGAGCAAAACTAACACTCGAAAATAGTTTTTACCGAGCATTATTTAGCATTGTGAAATTGATTTTTAGGGTTGGTAATATATATCTCACATGGTATCAGAGCTTTGAGGCTCCATATCCAAAGTGAGTTAGGGCAAAGCTTTCTGAGGATATTTAACATGGCAAGAGATGTAGAAAAGATATGGCAGCAACCACCACCCTTCAATGGATAAAATTATGATACATGGTCAAAGAAGATGAAAACCATTATGGTTGCAAATGATTTATGAGAGTTTGTAGTTAATGGATTCAATGATGTGACAGACCCAGCTTAGTATCCTACTCTTACCAATAATCAAAAGACTCATTTGAAAGAGTCAAGGAGGAAGGATACTAAGGCATTAAGTCTTATTGAAGTAGCAATGACAGAGACAGTATTTCCCAAGATTGTAGCAACAAATTATGCAAAGGAAGCATGGTATATCCTTGAGACAAACTTCAAGGGGACTAATAAAGTCCATACAGTAAAGCTACAGAATATAAGGAGGGAGTTTGAGAACCTTCAGATTAAGAAAAATGAATCAATTGCAGATTTCAGTTCAAGGACCTCCAATGGGATTAACCAACTAAAGTCAAATGGAGAAGACTATCAAGAGCAGAGGATAGTAGAAAATATATTGACAAGTTTACCTCATAAATATGACAATTTGGTCATGACCATAGAAGAGAAAAAATACCTCACTATTTTGACAATGGATGAGTTGATGGGTACTCTTCAAACCCATGAGCATAGGATCAATAGATTTGCATCTTCTTCTTCCCAAAAGCAAGTAGTCAAGGCTTAGTCAAATCCAAGAGGAAGGGGGAGAGGAAGAAATGGCTCAGACAAAAACTCTAGAGGCAGAGGTCGAGGTAATAGAGGACAAAGAAATGCTATAGCAAAAAGCTCAAGAAGAGAAGATGGAGCAAGTAGCTCATAGAATACTTCAAGAGGAGGTAAGAAAAAGTACAACTCAAATAGGAGTAATGTAGAATGCTACTACTGTCATAAATATGGGCATTATGCAAGTGAATGCTGGAAGAAGCAAAATGATCAGTCGGGACAAGAAAATGTGGATGATGTGAACATGGGAAGTGGAAAAAATTCCATTGCCTTCATCATGTGTAATGTTGGTGAAGAAGGAAGCCTTGAGGTTTGGTACCTCGACAGTGGATGTAGCAACCACATGAGTGGTAATGAAACCTTGTTTTCATTCATTGACAAGAGTTTCAAATTTGAAATTAAAATGGGTAACAATGGAATCCTACCAGTTGTGGGCAAAGGATCAATTATGGTCCGCACCAAGGAAGGCGAGAAGAAGGAAATAAAAAATGTGTATTTTTCCCCTTGTATGAAGAAAAATCAGATGAGCATTGGTTAGCTCATTCAAAATGGATACAAAGTGCTAATAGAGAATGATAGGTGTGTCATTCATGAAAAGGATGGGAGCAAGAACTTACTTACAGTAGTTCAAATGAAAAAGAATAGAATGTTTCCCTTGAGGATAGAGACATGTTTCTCATCTCAAGTTGATATTGCACCTCCCACACAATCATCTCTAAGGAGTGTGATTGAAGACCCCTCATGGCTATGGCACCTCAGGTATGGTCATCTAGACTGTGCTGGTTTAAATTTGTTGTCAAATAAAAGAATGGTAGAAGGTTTGCCATGTATAGGAAATTCATGTGACAAGTGTGAGGCTTGTATTTTGGGTAAGCAACATAGGCTTCCCTTTAATTCTAAAAATTCTAGGAGGGCTAGATATCCATTAGAGTTAGTGCATACTGACCTAGTTGGTCCTATGCAAGTTACTTCCATTGGGGGGAGTACTTATTTTATGACATTTATTGATGATTTTAGTCGTAGGACATGGGTTTATTTTTTAAAATCTAAATCTGAAGCATTTGATAAGTTTCTTGAGTTCAAAGCCCAGGCTGAAAGAGAATGTGGACACTATATCAAGGTCCTAAGATCAGATGAAGGAGGGGAGTATACCTCCAATTCTTTTGTAAATTTTTGCAGGAAACATGGCATAAAGAAGGAGCTCAAAGCTAGCTATACACCATAGCAGAATGGAATGACTGAAAGAAAGAAAAGGACCATTGTTGAAATGGCAAGGAGCATGATGAAAGAGATAGGTATCCCTACTAAATTTTGGGGAGAGGCTATGGCAATAGTAGTTTACCTAATTAATAGGTGTCTTACAAAGGCAGTCCATGATAGAATTCCAATGGAAGCATGGTCACGAGGAAGATGGACAATTGAACACCTAAGGGTGTTTGGATGTGTTGCATATGCACATGTGCCTAAAGAGAAAAGGCATAAATTGGATGACAAAGGTGTGAAGTGAATCTTCATAGGGTATAGCTCAGAATCAAAGGCATACATATTATATGACCCATTGAATAACAAGATGATTCTCTCAAGAGATGTGGAATTTCTTGAAAATCAGTCATGGTATGGACCAACTGATGAATCACTAAGCACCTCAAGTGAAGTGCCAATTATGAGTGAAGAGGATGTTGATGAATAGCAGGAAGAAAGAGCAGATAGAAGAAAAGGCAAGCAACCTCAATCATTGCCAAGATTCTCTAGGCATGACCGAGTGTCAGTGCCAAGCGGTAGTGAAGATTCTAATCCCACACTCTACTCCCTTTTACCAAGAAAGACCAAGAGTCTCAGGGAGATATACCAAGATGAAAGGTATGAAGATTATGATGAGAGTGTTAATTTTGCATTATTTTCTCATAGTGATCCAATATATTTTGAAGAAGTTGTTAAGGAGAAGAAATGGTGTAAGGCCATAGATGAGGAGATAGATGCTATAGAAAGGAATGAGACATGGGAGCTAACTGAATTGCCTTCCAAAAAGCAAGTGATTGGAGTGAAATGGGTCTACAAGACCAAATGCAATGCCAAAGGCAAGATTGATAGGCATAAGGCAAGGTTGGTAGTCAAGGGCTACAAATAGTAGTATGACAGATATTATGATGAAACATATGCCCCAGTTGCAAGAATGGAAACCATGTGTGCTGTCATAGCAATTGCAGCTCAACACAAATGGAAGGTATTTCAAATGGATGTGAAGTCTCCTTTCTTGAATGGTGTATTGAAAGAAGAAGTCTATGTGGAGCAGCCACCTGGTTATGAAATTGTAGGTGAAGAACACAAGGTGTATAGATTGAAGAGAGCTCTTTATGGGCTCAAGCAAGCTCCAAGGGCATGGTACAGTAGGATTGACTCATATTTGATGAGCAATGGCTTTAGCAAAAGCAATGGTGAGCCTACTCTCTACATCAAGGCAACAAATGGAAATGTGTTGATTGTTGTTTTGTATGTAGATGATTTGATTTTTACTATTAATGAAAAGGCTCTAATTGGTGAGCTCAAAGAGGCCATGAAAAATGAATTTGAGATGATAGACCTTGGTCTCTTGAAGTAATTTCTAGGGATAGAAGTAAAACAAATGCATGATGGCATCTTCATCTCTCAAGAAAAATATGCAAGGCAGATCTTGGAGAGATTCAAAATGCAAAATAGTAAGCCAACCCCCACACCAACAGCTATAGGTCTGATGTTGAGAAAGGAAGACTCTAGCAAGAGAATGGATCCAACGCTATACAAGAGTATGGTTGGAAGTTTGATGTATTTAACTGCAACTCGGCCAGACTTGATGCATGCAATAAGTTTGATTTCCAGATTTATGGAAACACCAAAGGATTCCCATTGGCAAGTGAGAAAGAGGATCCTAAGGTATGTGAAAGGTACCAAGGGATTTGAAATTTTGTATACTGCATCAAATGAATTCAAGTTGGTAGGTTATATAGATAGTGATTGGGCTGGAAGTATAGATGATAGGAAGAGCACTTCCGAATACATGTTTCATAAGGGATTGGGTGCAATTTCATGGGCATCCAAGAAGCAACCTATTGTTGCTCAATCTACAGTAGAGGCTGAATACATAGCAACAAATGTAGTAGCATGTCAAGCTATTTGGTTAAGAAGGATCTTGATAGATTTGAATGAAAGGCAAGAGGATGGAACCACAATTTATTGTGACAACATCTCTTCAATTGCATTGTCCAAGAATCTAGTCTTTTATGGTAGAAGTAAGCATATTGAAATCAGATATCACTGCATTAGAGAGTTGGTGGAGAATGGGGATATCAAAATGAAATTTTGCAAGTCTGAGCAATAGCTAGTAGACATTTTCACAAAGCCATTAGGTATTGGAAGTTTTGTACACCAAAGAGAGTGTCTTGGTGTAGTTGATTTGGATCAGCAATGATCCTTGTTTGTTTGGCTTGTGACAAAGGGAGAGTGTTGAAATATTTAATGTGTAGCTAGTTTGTCCCTAGAGCCAAATGCCTACCTACCACCCCTGACTACCTGCACAGCAGCCATAAAAAATTAATTATGGGTAGTTGAGTTTCAAATTTGGAAAAGAGGGGGAAATTTTTTTGGAAAAGAAACAAAAAAAGGAATGTATTGATTCATTTAGTTGTAGAGAAGCAGTGAGTTGAAGGGATCAGAAGTTGCAGAGCAAAGCAAAGCAGGATGAAGTAAAGGTAGTGATCAGCAGATCAAGTTGCAGAGGTAGAAGGAGGTGTTTTCGTGCCTATAGTTGCATGTGCTTAATCCTTGTGTCATTCTGTAAGTTCATAGTTTATTTCTTGATTCGACCTATGAAGCAGTGATTTCTCCAGGCATTATTGTATTTAGCCATTAGAGCTGCAAGTTTAAAGTTTTTGAAGTATTGAAGTTGTTTAAAGTTGTAGGGTTATTTTAAGGTTTTTTGGTTGAAGTCGAATGCTCCCAGATTTTCTAATGATTTAATCAAAGTTGAATAGAAAGCAAGCATGCATACTTGAATCCATTGTTCTTCTTCTATTCATTGCATTTGAAAAGTTTATTTAGAAGCTTCATACTTTTGCTCTCTAATTTTTAATGGTGAAAATATTCACATTATAAATCTTCACTCGGTCAAGTCTTGTTGAAGTTTTTTATCTTTGCAGTGGCTACCAAGTTCACTCGGTACATTCTTCTACCGAGCTCCACCCTCCAGTGGCTATCGAGTTCACTCGGCATCCTTTGGGGCCAAGTTGTTCTTCATTTGTTGAGATCACTCGACACTCTCCTGCCACTCGGCTCCTTAAGGTGTGGAGCAAAATTGGCACTCGGCAATAGTTTTTACCAAGCATTATTTAGGGTTGTGAAATTGATTTTTAGGGTTGGTAATATATTTCTCACAGAACCTACAGACTTCTCTTAGTATATTCAACATAGAAACCACACATTGTTAAGTAGATAAATACTATATATACCTTTCTTTAAAGAGTTATCTTAACTATAGATGTAAGTTAATCAGTCAGATTATTTTCTACCTTCAAAATATTTTACCCACCTCAAATAATGCTTCACTCTTGTAGCTAGTTCATAGACATTTCAAGATGGTTCACAATTTGGATCAATCAAAAATTTGCAGTGTGTAGCTCCTCCATGACTAATATATCCTATTTTCTAAATGCTAATCTTGAATCAGTCTCGCTCTTCAATTATTTAAAAAGTGTGGCTTTAACACACCATATATAGAAAACACCGAATTGTTGAACATGTGATGAATGACTGGACCAACTGATTATATTCAAATAGAAAGGCGAAGTCTATAAAGTTAACTTTGGTTGATATATAAGGCAGTCCGTAACTGATTTCTATATCTCCAACTTCAATTAATAGTCTCCTTTATTCCTTTGACTTTGAATGAACTGCTTCAGAAGGTATTCCCCACATTAGATGGTAAGTCCTACCATTGAGATGAAGTCCTTTACTAATCATCTCCATGCAGATTTTTTGTGCCAATTTAATTTCACCACAAGAACATAGAGTCTGGACTAACATGTTGTATATAGAAGCACTTGTTGTTACACTAGCCTATGATAAATTGTTGAGGACTTGCTCTAATTCATGCAAATGGATTCCATTTCCACAAGCTATGTGGCTATAAGAAGATTATATGATGAAGATCCAGGTTTGATACCTCTCTTTTCCATTTCCCAAATATACTGCAAAGATTTTTCCCACAACTCAAGATGGTGGCAAGACACCAGTGCCACATTGCAAATAAAAGCATCCATTTCAAACTTGTTAGATGTCTTCATGTTCATAAAAAGACTTAGAGATCCTGCAAACTGGCCTATCTTTTTCAGGCCATTAAGCAAATCTTGTGTAGTATAAACATCAACACTATGACCTACAGCTTGCATATGCTCATAAATTTTAAATGCAAGATCCACCTCTCTTGCCTTCCCAAGACAATTGATCAGTGTTGTGTGTGACTAAATTTGGTTTCAAACATGAATCCACACATTTTTGGAAAAAGTTCAATGCTAAAGTCCACTTCTCTTCTTTTGCACAAACACATGTAAGGCCCTTTAAACTATCACCATTAGCCTGCCATCCATTTTGAACCATATCTTGATATGCCTCCAACACAAATTCTACCTGGTCACATTGTACAAATGTAGTCACTAGGAGGTGATAGGTCACTATTGTTTCTTTACATCCTTCTGTTAACATATTAATCATTAGGGTTATAGAATCCGGTTATAAATTTTAGTTTTGGTAGTTATTAAATAATAGTTGAACTACTATATGACTATTTTATTTATGTAATGAATCTTGCTAAACAAACATGGTAAAGTTTTGATTATTTTCCATTATATCATATTTTCAGGCCTAACAGTGATATCAAAGCAGGAAATATTGATACAACAAAGGAGAGGAAAATCAAATGTAATTATTTTGGATTATCTAGTTATAGACAACAGTGGCCATTCCCATGAAGAAATGGTGGAATAAAGGATGGTTATAGGTTGAGCAATGTTTTATATTTTAATAAAGTTTGTTTTGATAATGATATTAAAAGAACAAAAAAAAGTATTGTTTCTAATAAGCTGCTTCTCTCTCCATGATTATTTACATCATTTTGGTATTCTGTAAATTGATATGAAATATGTCTATGTTTATATTGTCGAGGATTAAAATCTAATGGAAATTGATACATGTTTGGTTTAAGAACCCATTGTAGAGTAAGACTTCATTTTGTTCAAATTTAATTCTTGGATTGAGAAAATATTGGAATTTATGATTCAAATGTTTATGGTTCTTTGTTCAAAAAGGTCATTTTAGTGTCTAGTATGCTTTTGTTCTTGAATTAAATATCATCAAGAATAAAGTTATGTATGATTTTCAATGGACAATATTGGACTGACTCAAAAATCAATATGCAAACAAGATTGAAGAATTTTTATGAGCCTATTAATACACTCAATTTATTGGGTCTGATATTTTTTGAAGTTTGGTCCAAATATTGGTATCGAATTATATTTTGGATTGAATAATACCTGTTGGATTGTTACTGGGTCTAGTATTTGAGCATTAGCAATGAATACTATTTGAAAAGTTTACTATTTATTTCATAATAGCAAGTTTTTAAAATAGACTCTTGAATACAAGACATCGGGTTTGGGCAAAGTTAATTGATAACTTTTGCATGATATTGGAATTTCAAAAAACATTTAGCTATGTCATTGAGTTTAAATGTCAAATGAATTTTTGTGATTTGGCAAAAGTGTACTTTTATTAACAAAGAGGAGAAATAAATGGATTTGTTTGTGACCAGATGTATAAGAATGGAGTGAAGAATGTTTATTTGCATTTGACAGAAAATGATGTTGAAGATATATAGATTTGGGAGAGCTAATTGATCCTCTACATCAAATTAGCATAAGACATTTCTCAAAATTGTGCAATTATGACATCTTTAGCATAATTTCAAGAAAGATTATGGTTGATGACAATAGTCATGGTCATGAAATTTTATTGGTGAAAATATAATTTCTTTATGTTGAAAATAAAATTTGTGGTCCATATTGAGGCACTCCACCTATTTGAAGCAATGAAGATAAATATGTGGTGTCTTATCCAATGGCTTATCACATAATTTCATGTTATTAAAATTATTTCCTCTCATCTACTAAGAGGAGAATATACTACAAAGGGGAGGATATTTTGTATATATAAGATTCAAGTTCAAGTGAGTTCAATTTCAGATTCAAGTCAAGTGAGTTCCTAGTTAAAGTTCAAATGAGGGGAAATTACAATAACTCATTGTATAACATTTTCAAACAAGTTTATTGCACTTAATGTGTGCTATTATCAAAATGTCATATGGACAAAAAAATTCATAACACCCAATATGTGTTATTTCATAGCACTCTATGCTCTTATCAAATTGTAATATGGACAAACAAGTTTATAACATCCAATGTGTGTTATTCTATTGCACCCAATGTGTGCTCTTATCAAATTGTAACATGAACAATACAAGTTCATTGCACCCAATGTGTGCTATTTTCAATGATTATGCACCCAAAGTGTGCTAATCTGAAAGGGACAAAATAGGTCTCATTATATAAATTTAAAGTCCAACAATGGACAACATGCTGAAGTATAAAAGTTTCAACCTTGCAAGTTCAAACGGATTTTAGCTAATATCACAGGTACAAGCTTTCAAAAGATGATTTAGGTCAACCAACATCACAGGTACAAGCTTTCAAAAGATGATTCAGATCAACCAGCAAATGTTACTAGCTGAGCTCAAAGTCTGAAAAGTTCAAGAAACTGCCAATTTCATGTAACCCTTTCCAATTAAATGGAGGATGTTAACGTATTAATTATTAATCATTAAGATTATAAATTTCAACTTTGGTAGTTATTAAATATCAGTTGAACTGTTATATAACTACTTTATTTATGTAATGAATCTTGCTGAACAAACACGATAAAGTTTTGATTATTTTCCATTATATTAGATTTTTGAGCCTAACACCTCCTTGCCACAGGCAGATATTAGTGTGTTGTATACAATTATATCTGCAGTCAAATCACCCAAGTTTCCATTTCCTTTTTCACGCTCTCAAAATTTCTTAACGCAATCTCAACCGAGCCCTTCCTCATTAAAGCAGCAATGAGCGAATTATAAGCATGCAAATCTGGACGAAGACCTGATTCCTCCATTCTTTTATACACTTTCAAAACGCTGGCATTAACACAAACCTTCAGTTTTGCAGGAACTAAACAGTGGCTTTTTTTTAAGATTCAAAACTGTTATTAGATACAGCCATATTCCCCTTCGGTATCACACTTCTATTTTGACAAACTATACAATCGAACAGGTTTTTATCTACATCCTAAACTAATAGGTCCCCCGTCCCTGAAACATAGCTCTTGTCAGTTTGTTTAGGTTCTCCGGAATTTAGACCTTCTTACATCCAAATCCTTGCAATGTAGACCGTCAATTTTTGCTAACAACAGAATCTCCAGAATCCAAAGCACCGCCATCATTTTTCACATTCCCTTTTGCCAATTCAGCCACGTCATCTTTAAACATAAATTTTGAAACCCCCGCATTCAATCTGGCATTTTTTACTATTCATGGAACTGTAAAAGAAACATGTAATGGCCACCTTATCAAACCTCTTACATATGGAGGGAAAAGTGAAACAAAAATAGCTTGTGACAATCAGACTCCACCAAAATGATAGAGATCAATCTATGGAAAAGATCATTTCAATGGTCTTGCAAGGCGTTTTACCGACTTTCAGCTGTTGATTAACAATCCCTTAAGTTCTTTTCATCAATATAGTACGCCTTCATCATCATAAGAAACAAATACTCATTTAAAATTGACTCTTTTGATTTTAATTTGATTTCATGCAATTGATAAATGATATAACAAATGCTTATTTAAAATTGATTCTTTTGATTTTAATTTGATTACACGCAATTGATAAATAATATAAATTACCAAAAACATTTATCATGTATATTTAGAATGCTTAATACAAAAGATGAATTTTTGTACAATGATAACATAAAGATGACCTAATAACGAATTCAAAATTATTTTCAAATTCAAAATTTATTTCTAAAGAAGCCCCAAACATTATATTATCGACTAGTTATTGAAGTCTCTTAACAAATGTCATTTAAATGGCTAATCTATTTGTTCGTAGAAGCGATTGCTATTTCATGCATTTACATTTTATACCATCTCTCCTTTCCAAAAACAATTGACTAAAACCCGTATAAAAATAGAAGCTAAATTTTGAGTGATATCTATGGAACATGTAGGTGCGATTAACAAACTTTTTATAATGAAATTGAAATTGAAATTGATTTAACATGCGTAGAGAACAATCTAATCGATAGATTCAACACGCATTCTCTATCATCGATAGACTTTTCAAAGAGACAGAAATTTGGCACTTCTACAAATGCTTGCCACGTATATATGGTTTTGTGCGAAAATATTTTGAAACCCTTCTTTTCTATGGGTTTATGTCATCCATACAATTGGCGTGCATTTCTGGGGCCATAAATTTGTTATAAAATGGACATACAATGAAGTCAATACACACGTCCTTGAATGGGAGGAAATGAGGTCGCAGCTTCTTCTGAATACCTTACCTTGGCTTGTACACCAAGAAATTATGTATACCTAGTCAAGCGAACGCATACTTCACATGCCAATTACTTGACAAATTGTAAACATTACATCGGACCATTTTCACCCCCGAGTCGTTTCGTATTTCATTTTCAAGAGTAGTTTCGTTACAAATGGAAATAATGTAAAATTTTATACAGCCTAAGTCAATTCACACGTTTCTGACTGAGAAGAGATCAAGTCAAAGTCTCCAGATTGGAGGAAATAAGGTCGCAATTGCACACAGATAAATTATATATATACTCAACTCTACAAATACTTGGAGTACATTCTACTTGTTTAATATCTGTTATCTAGCAAAGTATTTGCAAAACAAAGCTTCAGCAATCTGATCTATTCAGAATTTCTTCACACAAGATGGGTTTTGATAAGCAAGTTCATCATGCTTCTGGATCGCCCAAAAGTTGTGATAAAAAGGACCAAAAGAGCAGCAAAAGTTGTTTATTTAGCAATTCAGTAACAAAATTTCTTTTCGGGAGTGTGAAGAGCAAAAAGAGTACTCCACACACAAAAGAAGTGGCATCATTCGTAGCTGCTCAGCAACACTTTCGTCAGGTGCAACATGTTCGTTTATAATTGCTGATTTCTGTGATTCATTTTGTAATTGTGGATGAACATGTGATGTCATCGTTTTCCCTCACCTCCATATCTGATGAAGAACAAGCGGCAGTGTCACTGGAAGGATAAAGGCAGCATTATCTAATTGAAATTATTTTTATTTCAACTCTTGTGGATTTTGCGCCCAAAACAACACGGAAGAGCCAGTGGAACACAAGAGTAGTTTCTAATCTTGGCCACGGTCCGCTTTTAATAGGTTCAAAACAAAGACGCAAAATTTGTAGTTGCACATTATAGTCGCAATAAGAACGTTGTTTCTTATTTCTATTATTATTTACTAGTACTTGCACCTTTAATGGTGCAAAGATCAAGCTGATACTATTATATACTTTTGATGATATTCTTGAATTTAGTTATTCATAAACTCTTCATGTCTACTTCTCTACCTTTTTATTTATATCTTTCTTATCTGTACATAGACATCCTTTTCTCCCTCTCTATCTCTATTTTTTCTCACTCCTATTACTTTTTCCCTCTCGTATACATATCATAAATCATTTGTTTCTCTTTGACCTATCTATCTATCTATCTATCTATCACCTCTTATATGCCCTTGATTCTCCCTTTGCATCTCTCTCTTATCCTACCCCTCTATTTACCTTACACTCCTCTTTATACATTTTTCCTCTAATTCTCATCTATCTATTTCTCAAGATCTATCTTGATCGATATAGCTACTATCTATTAAGAAAGGAACATCATCTATTCACTTATTCCTTATAGATTTAGAATAAATAATAATAATTGTTCCTATAAAAATATTATTTGGTCCTATGATAGTTACACTTTCTTTTAGAATAACAATAAATATCACTTCAGGAATGATTGATTTAGTCATATAATTTAGCACAATGAGTATGCAAAGTTTACTGGTCTCTAAACTCCCACTCAAACTCATATTCTTAGACTATAAAAGTGAGGGATGTAAAAAATCTTAGAATTGTTTTAGAAATACAAATTATGTAAAGATTATTAATATATATAAACTAATTTTTTTTATTAATCAGGCAAAAAATCAATAATAAGATACATAGGAGTATATGCATAAGTTTATCTCAATGTATGCATATGTATGAATCTATATATACATAGATACAAGTATGTTTATTTGTATAGACACACTTCAATCATCATATCTTTAAGTCTTCATATATTTTAATTGAAAAATAAAATAAAAATCATGAATATGTCTTAATCATTTTTTAGAAAATAAATGCTCCTCATTTTTTATTCTCACTGAAATATATATATGATCAGTAAATGACCGAAGCCTTGTATTATATTGAATAAATTAAATTAAATTTACATGATTCTCCATTCAAGCAAGCACTGGTAGGAAGCAATAGAGCAATAAAACCTTCAGTCTTATTTGGGACCGAAGTCCTATATTATACAATTTTAAAAGGGGCATACCCTAGTTTTAATTAATACAAAATTTGATGAATCGTGCAATATCATATCAACATCCTTTAAGAAGGGAACATAAAACTGGAGAGAAGCAAAGTTTTGAATGAAATTTAACAAGGATTCTACCATGAAGAATTAATCTCCTTTCAGTATTTGGCTAGTCTTCCATAGTTAGACTTAAGATGTTAATCGCAACTTCTTATACCTTTTATGATAATCCTTCTACTATCCTACAAATCAAAGATGCCTTTCTTTCCACAAATATTAGTAGTGTTAGACCAACCTGAGTATATGAAGCGATTCAACAAGATTTGCAATTGCCTTTTCTAATACATATTTATCGCTTTACTCTCCTTATCTATATGTAGTTCATTATGCATTTGTAGACTAGTTTTTGATTTATCAATTTTTACCATTCTAATCCTTTAAATGATTATATATGCTTGTAGTATCCAAAATAGTGATATAGGTTTATTCAAGCAAGTTAAGCTATATTAGAGATGGAATACCATTACCATTACATTCTTTTATTGCTTTTTTTATGTTTCTTACTATAATTGAAAGATTTGATTCTTTATTTGTTTCTTTCAAATATTGGTCTTAATGAATTGCAATGAATGTATTGAAAAATTTCAGCATGATTATGATATAATTGATAAATTTAAAATATAACCTATATGTAGATCCTAAAATTATCTTACATGTGTTGCAAAAACTCACCAACACAGATTGACACTAACTATAATTCTATTTCAAAATTAGATAAACTTAGGTTTCAATGATAATAATAGCCTAGAGCTAACGAAGCCTAACAAACTAAGATATCACCAGAAAGATGGATAAGGAGGAGCCCATCACAAAACCAAAACCTCCAAGACTAGAATGAGGAGACAAAGAACCCTAAATTGTAACTATCTAGATTACATGTATGCTGAATACATGAAAGGAGAAATATGAAGAGAAAATCTCCAACTAACATCCAATATCAACACAATTTGTCATTCAAACAAAATAAACATGTAGGGGTCCCAAAAAATAGAAAACCATATTTCCCGTATACAATGATGATTTCAACAATGTCCTTCAGGTTCTCAGTTTGAAAGTTTGACAGGAATTCAAAAGTGCTTTTCTCCCTACTAGACTTTTCCATATTCAGAATAAAAAAATCTAGTGCTTCTAGATTCTCAAGCTCCAGTCCTAGTTGTATATAGGAGTTAAAGATGCAGAGATAATTCTTAAGCTAGACCTTGCTACGATCTTCTAAGATCTCTCTCCACCTAAGAAGAAAATGTATACTTCTATTTTTGGCCAAATTTGAAAAAATAAATCATTCTCTCAAATCACCAGAGAGAGGTGCCTAGGAACAATGACCAAATCAAAGCTTCCAGGGGGATGAGCCATGTACATCTTAGGGAGAGGGATCTGAAGTTTCTCATCAACACTCATAACTACTTCTTCAAGACCTACACACCAAATTGGCTTGAAAACATTGTACCAAAGCCTGATCATATTCCACTTCTCTACTTTGACTCTAGTAAGACAACCTATGAACGAACCTACAATATCACTATTGGTTCTCTAGGAGAAATCATAATTGAAAATACCTGCCTCTAAGACACAACTCACAACAATCCTAGTCATGTCATCCATTGGATTTAATAGTCGATTCCATCTTTCTAGTTTCATATTTCCTCTAAATGCCATGGTTCACACCTTTGAGGCATGCAATAAACAGATATTGGTATCTATCCTCAGCTTTTAACTAAATTGGGATAAGATAGAGTAGGGAATAAAAAACATCCAATTCCAATTAAACTATAAATAGAGAGCTAACGATCTCAAATGAAGGATCTAGAAGAGCCTCAAGTTCTAGACATCATCTGTTGATGCCACCTACATGTAACCAAATCATATTGGTATATAATGATGTCTAGTTTCATGCAATGATGGAAGAAATAGGAAAATTGATGAGGTTATAGGGTTTAAAATTAAAATTATAAAACTCCACCTAGAGAGCTATTAGATATAGGGATAATGAATTTAAAAGTGTCCAAAATTGCGTTCCCATATAAACTAACTGAATTCCTTTCATATTTGAGTGTTATTTGCTTAACTTTTATTAATTTGAGTTCAAATACCTTTTTGCCTTATTTTTTAAAATTTATTAGCATCTCACTAAAATATATTAAGAACAATCTAAAATTAATATTTCTTACTAGTTAAATGATCATATTTAATCTTTAAGAATTTTTATAGGAAAGGAACAATAAAAAGTTGATCTAGAAGTGAGGAATGTGGGGATAAGATATGGAAAACTAAAATATTATATATTACAAATGAATAAGAAAACATACAAATTTTGTCAAGAATGTCTTAAATAAAATTATTTAATTGGTTCCATTTTTAGGTCTTTTTATAATCTAAGTAAGTTAGCACGTGATAAAAAATGTATAAAAACATATAGATTGAATGTTAATAAAAAATATATAAATTATTCATATTATTATGTCATTTGAGTCAAAATCATTGACATCTATTTTATTAGTATGGTTCACAGTAATCCATCTTTCATACAATTAATCGAGTACTTTATCACTCATCGTTATCTCTCATGTGTAGGTGCTAGTATCGTAGACTATTAAAGTACCTTTTTCATCTCTTTATTTTCCTTCTTGTGAACTTATGAGATAAATGAATTCGATAAAAAAATTTACAAATCTCACAATTTTCAAATTTGATGATACAAAAATATATTATTGAAAAAATCAATAATGCAAAAAAGAAGGAGTTTAAAGTATATGTTATATTGAATATTGATAATGTAGAAAATATTTAATTACAATCCTATAAAGCTACTATTTCAAAAAATCCATTTAACAATTTATCACACATCATGTCTATTGTGTCAAGGAGGGCCTACCCACCCTTCAATCTATTGGAATTTCATTGTCTTTGTTATATTTAAATTTATATGATTTAATTGATTAAATTTTTTTAACTTGAATATTAATATATAATTATTTAAATATTATTTAAAAATCTTCTAGTTAAATAATTACATTGTATATAAAATTTCTTAGAATAATTGACTGATGTCAAGATTAATTAGTATTCTAACCCAAGACCTCTCTAATAGCAAGCTTGTGTAGGCTCTTGCCTATTAATAGGATTATTTAAGATTTTAAAAAATAGAGTTAAAAAAATTAAATTAAAAAAAAAACCTTTTTTTTTCATGTTGAACCATATTAAAAATTGATAATTTTATTGTTAGTAGGCATATGAAAAAATAATTCAGAAAATATGTATATTTTGAAAATACTCTTGTTTTCCTTGTATTATTCAACAATTAACTAAAACTAATCAAGGATACTAAAGAACAATTATCAAATACCTAGTAAGCAATTTCTACATAGGCTAATATTATAGCATAAGTAAACCCCACACATCATATCAAATGATAATTTATAAAGTGACACCCCAAAAATCTCAATAATATAATTCCATCTTAATGCAATACTCTTAACCTAAATCTTTATTTAATTGAATGAAAATAATTTAGAAATCCACACTTATTAAAATTAATCTATACACATCTATCTTCATTAAATAACTAGATCATTTATTTCAAATTACATCTAAACTACATTATAATTTACAAATAGACCAAAGGTTGAAAGAAAAAAATAACAATTATGATATGCCTTAATCATTCAACAACCTATTTCATCTACTAAGTATCTTAACTAAAATTTATGAAACATTTCTCATTTGATATCTAATTATCTTATCTTAAGGAATTTCGGATTTTTCAAATAAATTGATCCCAAGCCTTTATAGGTGGATCTCTTATGTTTTTTCCAATTCTTTGAGAAGATTGGTAAATAATAAAAGAGAATTTAAGGAGTACAATGACCAATAGATCCGTAAAATGTTGACTAAGTCATTTAAAATGGCACGGTGATAACTAGACTCTAAGAAAATACAAGAAGGAAATTTTTTAATGTTGTGATTCTATATAAGCTATAATGGTTTGAATGTATTGAGTTTAAGCTTAGCAATGAATGGTTTGATCATGAATAGTTTAATGTGGAATTAGGAATTGCAAAGTGTTTGTTTTTGCACCAGCCATGAAGTGTTCCTCTTTAGCAGTAAAGATGATATCTTATACCATTATGTGGTGTTTGATTACATGACCATCTAATGACTTTGAAATCTTTACAAATTGATGTACTAAAAGGGACCTTCCCAAATAGTGATCTAAGCTTGATGATGCATTGGACATCCCCAACTTCTGGATATAAATTACAAATTATAGAGAAAAATATCATTCTACTAAATCCCAAATATTGCCAATTGACTTCCAAGTTGTTAGAATATTAAATTCTATAGTCATTTGCCCCTAGAGCCAAACACCCACCTACCACCTTTGATGACCTACACAACAGCTAGAAATTTGAATGTGGTAGGTGAGTTTCAAATTTAGAAAAGAGGGGGAAACATTTTTGGAAATGAGACAAAAAGGAATGTATTGTCTCATCCATTCAGTTTAGCAGATCAAAGAGAGTAGAGATTTTGTAGAGTAGAGCTAAGAAGGAAGAAGGAAAGAAAGTGATCAATAGATCCAGTTGTGTAGAAGATAGAAGGAAATTTTATTTGTGCCTATAGTTGCACGTGTTTCTTCTCTAATCATTATGTAAGTTTATTGTTTGTTGGATTTGTCTTGTGAAGTAGTGATTGCTCCAAGAACTATTGTATGCAGCCATTAGAGCTGCAAGTTTAAAGTTTAAAGTTCTTTACCTGTTTGAAGTTTTAGGGTTATTTTAGGGTTTTCTAGTTGAAGTTGAATGCTCCTAGATTTTGTAATAGTTTTAATCAAAGTTGAATAGAAGGAAAGAGAGCATACTTGAATCCATTGTTCTTCCTCTATTCATTGCATTTGAGAAATTTATTGTTGAATGCTTGAAGCTTTGGCTCTCTAGTTTTAATGGTGAAAAAATCTAGTCTGTCATATTGTCACGTAGCTTAGTCTTTGATTGGGTTATAAGTTTTGTTGTGGTTGCCAAGCTTACTCAACATTGCTTGTGCCAAGTTTCCCTTTGAGTTTTGAGCTTATTCGGCTTCCTCTTGTGTCGAGCTCACTCAGCACCTTCATGTGCCAAGGAAAATTGGCACTCGACAATAGTTGTTGCCGAGAAAATATTTAGGGTTGTGATTTATTTTTCACATGGTATTAGAGCTTTGAGGTCCTACATCCACAGTGAGTTAGGGCATTTTTTTTCTAGGATATTTGACATGGCAAGAGATGTAGGAAAGATATGGTAGTAGCCACCATCCTTCAATGGAAAAAATTATGATACATGGGCAAAGAAGATGAAAACCATAATGGTTGCAAATGATTTATGGGATTTTGTGATTAGTGGGTTCAATGATGTGATAGACCCAACTCAGTATGCCGCCCTCAAAAATGCACAAAAGACTCAGTTGAAAGAGTCAAGGAGAAAGGATGCTAAGGCATTAAGTTTGATTGAGGCAGCAATGACAGAGATAGTCTTCCTCAAAATTGTAGCAGCAAATTATGCAAAGGAAGCATGGGATATCCTTGAGACAAAATTCAAGGGGACTGATAAGGTCAGAGTAGTGAAGCTACAAATGATCATAAGAGAGTTTGAGAACCTTTAGATGAGGGAAAATGAACCTATTACAAAGTTTAGCTCACGAATCTCCACTTTGGTAAACCAGCTCAAATTAAATGGAGAAGAATATGATGAGCAAAGGATTTTACAAAAAATATTGAGGAGTTTACCTTAGAAATATGACAATCTTGTCATGACCATAGAGGACGCAAAGGACCTCACCACATTGACCATGGATGAGTTGATGAGAACTCTTCAAATCCATGAGCATTGGATAAATAGGTCAGCTACTACTTCCCAAGAGCAATCTTTCAAGGCTCAAGAGAATTGAAGAGGTAGGGGGAGAGGTAGAAATGGGTCTGGTAGAGGCTCAAGAAGAAGAGGTCATGGAAGGAATGGTCAAAGGAATGCTGGTGCAGAAAGCTCAAGAAGACCAAGCAACCAAGAGAGAGCACGCACCTCTTAAAATAGCTCTAGAGGAGGTAAGAAGAATTACAACTCCAATAAGAGCAATGTTGAATGCTACTACTATCATAAATATGAGCATTATGCAAGTGAATGCTGGAAGAAATAGGGTGATCAGTCAAAGAATTTTTTAAATGTGGCTAATGTGAATATGGGAAATCCGAACAATCCCACTGCCTTCATCATGTGTAATATTGGTGAAGAAGGAAGCCCTGAGGTATGGTACGTGGATAGTGGATGTAGCAACCACATGAGTGGTAATGAAAATTTATTCTCTTTCATTGATAAGATTTTTAAGTCTAAAATTAAGATGGGAAATAATGGAACTATTCCCATAGTGGGCAAAGGATCTATTATGGTCCGCACTAAGCAAGGTGAGAAGAAGGAAATACAAAATGTGTATTTTGCCCCTGGTATGAAGCACAATTTGATGAGTGTTAGACAAATCATTCAAAATGGATACAAGGTGCTGAGGGAAAATGACAAGTGTGTCATTCATGAGAAGGATGGGAGTAATAGATTACTTGCAACAGTCCAAATGATAAAGAATTGGATGTTCCCATTGAGAATAGAGACATGTTTCTCTTCTCAAGTTAGTGATACACCTCTCAAGCATGCATGTACAATAGTACACTGGCAATCAGCTCTTAGGAGCATGATTGAAGACCTCTCCAAGCCTTGGCATCTCAGGTATGGACATCTTGGCTTTTCTGGTTTAAATTTGTTGTCCAAGAAAGAAATTGTAGATGGTTTGCCAAGCATTTTAAATTCATATGACAAGTGTGAGGCTTGCATATTGGGTAAGCAACATAGGCTTCCCTTTAATTCTAGAAATTCTAGAAGGGCTAGAGCACCATTAGAATTGGTGTAGTCTGATTTGGTAGGCCCTATGCAAACTACTTCTATTGGGGAGAGTACTTACTTTATGACATTCATAGATGATTTCAGTCATAGGACATGGGTGCATTTCTTAAAGAATAAATCTGAAGCTTTTGACCAATTTGTAGAATTTAAAGCCCTGGTTGAAAAAGAATGTGGACACTATATTAAGGTTCTTAGATCAGATAGAGGAGGGGAGTATACCTCCAATATGTTTGTAAATTTTTTAAGGAAAAATGGCATAAGAAAAAAGCTTACAACCAGTTATACTCTGTAGTAAAATGTAGTGGCTGAGAGGAAAAATAGGACCATTGTTGAAATGGCAAGGAGCATGATGAAATAAAAAGGGCTCCCAAATGAATATTGGGGAGAAGTTGTAGCAATAGTAGTATAATTGATAAATAGGTGTCCTACAAAATCAATTCGTGACTAGATACCTCTTGAGGCTTGGTTAAGGGGCAGATGGATAGTTGAACACTTGAGAGTGTTTAGATGTGTAGCATATGCACATGTGCCTAAGGAACAAAGGAAAAAGCTAGATGACAAAGGTGTGAAGTGCATCTTCATAGGGTACAACTTAGAATCAAAGGCTTATAGATTGTATGATCCAATTAAAAAAAAGATTATCATTTCAAGAGATGTGGAGTTTCTTGAAAATCAGTCCTGGGATGGCTCAATAGATGAATCCTCAAGCACTTCAAGTAAAGTGCCTACTATTGAAGAGGAAGAAGATGACATTGCTGATCAACAAAAAGTGGAGCAACAAACATAGATTGCAGACAAAGGCAAAAAAGGAAGCAACCCTTAACATGTTGAGAAACAGCTCCAAGCACTTCAAGAAAATATCGAGCTAGTATGCAAATTAGTAGTAGTAGCAATACTAAGAATTTAGACCCCACTCTCACCTCCCTATTGCCAAGAAAGACCAAGAGTCTAAGGGAGATATATCAAGATGAAAGGTATGATGAAGATTATGATGAGAGTGTAAATTTTGCATTATTTTCTCATAGTGACCTAATTTATTTTGAAGAAGCTACGAATCAAGAGAAATGGTGTAATGCCATGGATGAGGAAATGGATGCCATTGAGAGAAATGAGACATGGGATTTAACTACCTTGCCTCCCAAGAAACAAGTAATTGGAGTGAAATGGGTCTACAAGACCAAGTGCAATGCTGAAGGAGAAATAGATAGGCATAAGGTACATTTAGTGGTCAAGGGGTACAAGCAACAATATGGTAGAGATTATGATGAGACATATACCCTAGTTGCAAGAACAAAAACCATGCATGCTATCATAGCAATTGCAGCCCAACAAAAATGGAAGGTATACCAAATGGATGTGAAATTTGCCTTCTTCAATGGTGTATTGAAGGAATAAGTATATGTGGAGCAACCACCTAGTTATGAAGTGGTAAGTGAAGAACAAAAAGTTTATAGATTGAAGAGAGCTCTATATGGGCTCAAGAAAGCTCCACGAGCATGGTACAACATGATTGACTCATATTTGATGAGTAATGGCTTTAGCAAAAGTGATGGTGAGCCCACACTTTATATCAAGACAACAAATGGTAATGTGTTGATTGTTGTCTTGTATGTTGATGATTTAATTTTTACTAAAAATGCTAATTTCCTAATTGGAGAGTTCAAAGAGGCCATGAAGAATGAATTTCAAATGACAGACCCAGATCTCTTGATATACTTTCTAGCCATAGAAGTAAAATAGATGCATGATGTCATCTTTATCTCTCAAGAGAAATATGCAAGACAGATCTTGGAGAGATTTAAAATGCAAAAGAGTAAGGCAACCCCAATAGCAACAATAGTAGGCCTAAAGTTGAGCAAGGAAGATTGTAGCAAAAGTGTGAATCCAACACTATACAAGAGTATGGTTGGAAGTTTAATGTATTTGACTGCAACTCGGCCAGACATAATGCATGTAGTAAGTCTAATTTTTAGATTTATGGAAACACCAAAGGATTCCCATTGGCAAGTGGGAAAGAGGATCCTAAGCTATGCGAATGGTACCAAGGGATTTAGAATTTTGTATACTACAGAAAGTGAATTCAAGTTGGTTGGTTATACAGATAGTGATTGGGTAGGAAGTCTAGAGAGAACTTCCAAATACATGTTTCATATGGGATCAGGTGCAATTTTATGGCCATCCAAGAAGCAACCTATTGTTGCTTAATCTAATAGAGGTTAAATACATAAAATCAAATGCAGGACCATGTCAGGCTATTTGGGTAAGGAGGATCTTGATAGATTTGAATGAAAGGCAAGAGGGCGGAACCACAATTTATTGTGACAACATCTCTTCAATTGCATTGTCCAGGAATCTAGTCTTCCATGGGAGAAGCGAGCATATAGAGATCAGATATCACTTCATCAGAGAGTTGGTGGAGAATGGAGATATCAAAATAGAATTTTGCAAGTTTGAGCAACAACTAGCATACATTTTTACTAAGCCATTAGGCATTGGAAATTTTGTACACCTAAGAGAGTATCTTGGTGTAGTTGATTTGGATCAGTAGTGATCCTTGTTTGTTTGGTTCAGGACAAAGGCTATGTGTTGGAATATTAAATGCTATAGTCATTTGCCCCTGGAGCCAAATGCCCACCTACCACCTCTGACAACCTACACAATAGATAGAAATTCGAATGCGATAGGTGAGTTTCAAATTTGGAAAAGAGGGGGAAACATTTTTGGAAATGAGACAAAAAGGAATGTATTGTCCCATTCATTTAGTTTAGTAGATCAGAGAGAGCAAAGATTTTGCTGAGCAGAGCTAAGAAGGAAGAAGGAAAGAAAGTGATCAGCAAATCCAGTCGTGCAAAAGATAGAAGAAAATTTGTTTCATGCTTGTAGTTGCACGTGTTTTTTTTTAATCATTCTCTAAGTTTATTATTTGTTGGATTTTTCCTGTGAAGCAATGATTGCTCTAGGCACTATTGAATGTAGCCATTAGAGCTGCAAGTTTAATGTTTTAAGTTCTTTACGCATTTGAAGTTTTAGGGTTATTTTAGGGTTTTCTAGTTGAAGCCGAATGCTCCCAAATTTTGTAATATTTTTAATCAAAGTTGAATAGAAGATAAGCAGGCATACTTGAATCCATTGTTCTTCCTCTATTCATTGCATTCGAGAAATTTATTGTTGAATGCTTCAAGATTTGGTTTCCAGTTTTAATGGTGAAAAAATCTAGTTTGTCATATGGTCACTTAGCTTGGTCTTTGACTGGGTTATAAGTTTTGTTGTGGTCATGGAGCATACTTGGCATTGCTTGTGTCGAGTTTCCCTTTGAGCGCTGAGTTTACTCAGCTTCCTCTTGTGCCGAGCTCACTCGACACCTACAACCTGTCTCTTGGCATCCATTGGTGCTGAGCAAAACAAAAATTGCCACTCAGCACCTTCACATGCTAAGCAAAATTGGCACTTGGCAATAGTTGTTGCCAAGAAAATATTTAGGGTTGTGATTTATTTTTCACATAGGTAAACCCAATGAGAATAATACAGAAATGTTCAGACTTTTTAAAGGTCATCTTGGCATAAAAATTAAACAAGGTAAGCATAGAAATATCACACCACATCAAGAAAAAAAAGCACATCTAGATGGCCCTATGGATAGAGTGAGGGTAGACATCAAGAAAAAATCAGTGCGATAACTTGAATTTCATCAGGCTTTATCTCTAAAATCCAACTATCTTCAACTTTTTGCCTTTCTTATTCTTACAATTGACTTAACCAACTAGTTGTTGATGCGAAGTTAAAGTGCTTGCTTTAAGGAATGCTCCTTCAGAACACCTCTATAGGAAGATAAACAAAATTTGTGGGCTCTCTCTCTCTCTCTCCAATAGACAAAAAAAAGAAGATTAGGACCTTTCCTTGTGAACTAATTCATAGCTTCTTTACCTTAATTTTCCAATTTGAGTATTGGTAGCGTTGTGAAAGTGTGCAGACCAATAGACCCCAAATATATATTACATGCTCTCCCATAAATGCCAATTACATCCTTCGATCTCTAAGGGAATCCAATCTACTACACCAAATAAACCATATTTTGTAAAGTTGATTTCAAATGACCATCCATGTGTTCTCTACAAGTTCACAGTATTGTCTTGAAAATGGTTGAATTCTCAACAAGATGTTCTAGTAAAAATTGGAAGCCAACATAAGATAAATTGTAAATAGTGGAAGCATTGTATATTAATTTTTATAGAAAACCATTAACAGAGAAAATATATCATAATGCAAATCTTGTCAAGTGTTATGGAAATTTACAAGTAAAAAATGTGAATTGTTGGTTTTAAAATCATAAAGTAACTAACTGGAAGAAAAAAAAAGCAAAAATTTGATGAAGTGATGAGTTGGGTCAAGTTAAAGCTTGAAAATATTATTCTTTACCCCCTTATATATTTTCCAACAATGTTTCCTTGTTCTCGACATCGAAAAATCATAACATTCCGACCACGATCCTCTAAGAAATAAGCCTATCAACTTAATTAATATTTTCAAAAATATTAGTTATGCAATAATTTGTTTTTTATTTCTACATTTTAATTTAATTATAGATTAATAAGAAACATATTTGTAAAAATGACCTATATCATAGATTTCTTTATATTTTAGACTTTTATTTAAGACACTCAATATAAATTGTCAAATGACATAATTTTGATTTATTAAAATATAATTTAACTATTTATGAAGATAAAAAAATCTTCTATTAATAATACATATATAGATCATTCGCATATTTGTACATATTACGTTTCCAACATATTTAAAATAATAAAATCAAATTTTAAGAACTTAATAGTTTTTTGTTGTAATTCTCTTAATTTGGAACATCAAATGTTATTCCATGGAGAAGAGTGGGAATCCAAGTATGAAAAGAATGTCAGACATTGCAAAAGCTTATGGTAAAGTTAGGAGGGAGTTTTTGCTGAAAATATTGGCTAAATTTGGGTTTGGGAAGAAGGTCGTTACTTAAATTCAGGATATTATCAACTTAGTTCAATTCTCAGTCTTAGCTAATGGTTCCTTGGATGAGTTCTTTAATTCCATGAGGGGTTTATGCCAAGGGGACCCCTTGTCACCATATTTATTTATTATGGTTGCTAAGATTTTGGGTTAGAATCTCATTTCTATGGTTGCGCAAGGGAAGATAATGGGGGTCAAATTGGCTTCCTCACTTCTTTTAGAGGTGTTACAATAATTTGTTAATGATATATTTTTATATGGTTTGTCTTGTATAAGATAAGCTAAAGCCCAGAAGAGCTTATTGAATAAATATGCAAAGGTTTTTGGACAACACACTAGTTATTAGAAGAACAAGCTTTATTTCTTCAACATTGAGATTGATCTCCATCGTTGTCTAAATAGGGAACTTAACTATTAGGTTGCTTCCCCCCTACCACTTATCTTGGCCTCTCCCTTAGTATGAAGGAAGTCACCCCTACATTTTGGAATGAAATTATTGAAAGAATACTAAAGAAGTTGACAGGTTAGAAAGGAAAGGTGCTTAGAAATGTTGGGAAAATTCAACTTCTTGTTGATTCTCTCTAGGAGCTTCTAGCCTAGTTTTTGTCATTGTTTAAGCTTTCTAACTAGTTCAAGGATATTATGGAGAAAATTTAGAGAGATTTTTTATGTTTGAGTATGCAGGAAAATACGAGAATGAATCTTGTTAGCTGGGAGAGAGTTTGTAATCCAAAATCTTAGGGCGAGCAATACTTGAGTAGAATAGGGGATCTTAATAAGGCCCTTATGAATAAGATTGGATGAAGACTATCTTAGAACTCAACTAGATGGTTTAGGATAAGCCAATGACACCAATACCAATATAATCATTGGTCAACTCTATAGAAAGCTCAGCTCTATGTAATGTCTCAGACTAAATCTATCAATGCCAACTCACTAGTCAATCTACATTGGGTGGGCTTGGAGCCAAGTGCTAATGTAATGTTTAAATGCATTAGTTGGACTAGAGTCTATCAAATTGATTGATTCTTTACTTTTTACTTGCTGACAACTGATTCAAGACTATAAACTCTATTTTTTGTTTTCTTATAAGCGATATTGTACTTGTGATTCTTTCTTGATTCACTTGGTGCCTATATTTAATTAGATTTTAAATCTCCATGTAAGAATTTCTTTAAATGTATAATAATTAATCTTAAGATTTATTTTAAATTATAGTAATAACTAATCTTAACAAAAAATAATAAATGAATAATAAATAATCTAGGCTTGATCGATTACCTATAAAAAAATATTGTCAAATTTTATATAAGAGGAATATATATGTAATTTATTTATAAGGTGAATTTAAATGAGAATAACTATTATAACTATGTGCTTATTAAGTGAATTAATATTGTTGAGGATTTCTTGGTATTGTTAGTGATTTGTTAGTGTTGAAACAATTGATTAATCATGTATTGTCTTTAATGTTACACAAAATATCATATCAATATTAGTCATTGTATTCTGAGCTCACTCAAGTACTGAAGATAGTTTTCTATGGCTATCAAGCGTTCCAGAGTTTGTCTAGTTTAGAAGATAGTATCGACCAAGTTCACTCAAGTGTTAAAAGAAAGTCTATGGAAGATGAGTCTTAACCAAACTTACTCGATTAATGACAGAAATGTTAGATGGAACCAGTGTTAACCAAGATCACTTGGTTACCAAAGGAATTATGTGAATATGCATAGTTAACTGAGCTCACTTATTTAATACAAGAAAATCATTTTTGAGTTAGTGTCTACCAAGTAGGGTTGGCAAATGAAGGATTTTCTTACTTTGGCATACTGAGTTCAATTAATTTATCTATTAGTTATGGTCGATCGAGAAGATGAATATTAATTATTTTAAGTTGTATTTGAGCCAACTTGATAATATGAAAGATATAAATAAAAGGTCAACTTGAGGGATAGAAAGTGTGTGATGTGTGAAATGCATGGAAGATAATTGAAGATTTGATGATGATAAGAGTAAGAAGAAGGATAAGTGGAATATGCTTGAGAAGCTATAAAGATATATTCAATCAGGAAGGATCAAGTATAAGCTAGAATTGAGATTTGTAATCAGTAATTTAGTTGTATCAGAATTAGTTCATGTCATTGTTACTCTTTAACCATTGTAGCAATGAGCTAAATCTCTTAATAGAGTTGGCTTAACAACTATTTATAAATCCTCTAACAAGGTGACATTTCTATTGAAGTGTCTAAAGAACTCTACCAAGGCCACTCCTAATAGGGTGATCAAATCTTCTAATAGGGTGATACATAATAGTGCATTTTGTAACCTTCAATAGGGTTGTCTCCTAATAGGACTCATTCAGAAGAGTGAAAATTAGTAACTAGTTGCAATTGATGGATTTTCCCAAATTGGGTTTCTACGTTAAATCTTGGTGTCAGATGTATTCAAGCTATTTTTTAAAAATTTATTTGCAACTAATTTAAAGTAATAAGTAATCACAGATAACATATTTAGATTTTTATGTTAGGTTTTTTTTTGTAACATTCTCAGTATTTACCAAGTTACAACTTTTTTAGTGTGTTTACCGAGCATCAACAAGGTTTAGTTTTTAGAGTTTATTTAGTACTGATATCTAAGGGATCTAGATATATATTTTTGTAGTAACTTATTCACCCCTCCTCTCTTAGTTACTCCTCTTATATTTCCAACAATTGGTATCAGAGCTCTTGGTGCTTACAGAGAAGGTTTCAAGGACCTAAGCTAAAGATCAGGATGTCTTACAGAAGGGAGATTATAAAGTTGAACTGAGACAACTTTGAAGCATAGCAAGGACTTATGAGATTACTTTTAGCAACCATCAATGATTTAGGTTGTAAGTATCTTGATATTGAATACAAGACTCCTTCTAGAACATTATTGAAAAGAAGAATCATAACATCATGGTGATTAATATTGCATCTGCTCTTAGTTATGTTGAATTTGATGAAGTAAAAGACTTTAAAATAGCTCATGAAATTTGGATCAAACTGAAAGAAATTTATGGAGGAGATGAAAATGTAAGAAGAGCTAAAGTAGAAATTCTTAGAGGTCAATTTGATCAGATGAAAATAAGAGAAGATGACAAAATTGAAAAATATGTGGAAAGAATCAAAGCATCTAGAGGAGACATTGATGATAAAATATTTGTAAGTAAGGTACTCAGAATCCTCCTCCCTATCTATGCAATTAGAGTGTCTACTATTCAAGAGATGAGATGCGATCCAAATAGTAAAATATCTTTAGATGCTCTAGTTGAAAGATTGATTGCTTTTGAGTTGGACAACTATGATAACTACATTCCTAGTTCGAAATGTATTGAGTTTGCATTTGAAAAACATTTCACTCAAGAAAAAAAGTAAGAAATCAAAGGCCAATCAATTAGGAAGTGAAGAAGAAAAAAAAGAAATTTCTAGTAGTGATCTTGAAGTTGTTAAAACCCTACTTGCAATGAAATATTCCAAAGGTAGCAGAAAATACAAAGAAAGGATTCCTCTAATATGTTTTTCTTGTGAAGAAATTGGTCACATTGCTACTAGGTGACCAAATAGAGAAAATAAGGATGAGAAGAAAAGAAATAAGTATAAAGGTAAGAAATCTTGTTTTATGGCTAAAGATTCTGATAATAGTAAAGATGAAATGGTATATATTGTTGTAAAAGATAAATCTAATGATGAAGGAGATAAGATGGCACTTATCTCTCATGTTAGCAAAAATGATACTAGGATTATTGATAGTGGCTGCTCAAATCATATGATTGGAAATAAAAGAAAATTTGAGCACCAAAATATTATGATGGCGGTAGTGTGAGATTTGCAAACAATGAACCTTGTTGCATAAAAGGAAGATGATGTATCTCTTTAACTAATTAACTTATATGTGATTTAATGCTTATTGGGTTGAAGGACAAAAGCATAATCTACTAAGTGTGACATAGTTGAATAATATTGGATTCGAGGTAGAATTTATGAATGGGGAGGCCAAACTGCTGGATGAAAAAATAAATCTGGTTGGATCTGGAAAACAAACAAAAGGTAATCTATTTTATCTTGATCTCAATGAAAGTTCATGTTTTATTGCTCAAGTAGAAGAAAGTTGGTTGTGGCACAAAATATTATGTCATATAAATTTTGATAATCTGGTTAAGATAAGAAAACATAAAAGAGTAAGAGTTATTCCAAGCTTGAAGAAACCTGATATAGGTCTATGTAGAAATTGCCACATTGGTAAGATAGGAAAGACTAGTTTCAAAAGAAAGAATTATCATTTTGAAGAAGTCTTAGAAATTGTGCATATAGACATTTGTGAACCTATTATAATAGAAAGTTATAGCAGAGAAAAAAATTTCATTCTTTTTGTTGATGACTATTCTAAAATGATGACTATAATGTATCTAAGAGAAAAATTAGAAGATTTTCAATCATTCAAGTGGTATTTGGCAAGAAAAAGAAATTGGAAAGAAGTTAAAATGTTTGAGATCAAACAGAGGTGGTGGATTCATTTCCAATGAATTCAATGAATTTTGCATAGACAAGGGAATTAAAAGACAAGTATCAACTCCTGGTACACCAAAGTAGAACACTTGGTATAGCGAAAAGAAGGAAAGATCCATCATGGATTGTGCAAGAACATTGATGATAGAAAAGAATGTTGCAATCAAATACTAGAAGGAAGAAATTAACATTGTAGTTCATACCTTGAACAGAGTATAGCTAAAGAAAGGCTCAAATAAAACTCCTTATGAACTATGGTATGGCTACAAACCTAATGCAAGTTATGTTAAAGTATTTGGTAGCAAATGTTATATCTTGGAAGAATCTAGAAAAGCAAAATTTGATATCAAAGGTGATGAAAGAATATTCTTAGGATATTCCTATGGAAGTAAAGCATTCAAGTTTTTGAATTTGTCTTTTCATAAAATCATAGAAAGTGCACATGTGAGAATTGATGAGTTTCCAGAAAATAGTGACGAAGAAAGTAGCGAAGAGCCTGAGGATTACAAAAGATTTTTTTACTATGAACCTGATACCCTACCAAATCTATCTGAAAGAAAGGAGGATTAACCTCCCAAGTCCCCAAAATCTCCAATAGCTATCGAGTTGCATACAATACAACCCGAGTCATAGTTTGAAGGAGCCAAGTCAGAGGTTACTGAGCTAGAGCAAATTGAGTCTGATGCTCTTGGGTCATAGACAATGGGACCTGATCTTGATACTAAAGTTTATGATGAAATCATTGAAACTCATTCCAAATCCAAAGAACCTATGTTGGCAAGATATGTTAGAAGGCATCATGCACCTAATCAGATCATTGGAGACAAATTAGATGGAACAATGATAAGAAGAAAATTGAAAGGTACATTTTCACTTGGTGAATTTGAACAAAGTAATGTTAAATATGCTTCAAATAATGAAAGTTGTATTGAATAAATTAATGGACCTAGAAGAGATATAGAATAATAAAACTTGGACTCTTGTTCCTAAACCTAAGGATAAAAATATAATTGGCACAAAGTGGGTATTTAGAAACAAGCTGAATGAAGATGGAAAAGTTTTTAAAAATATAGCAAGGTTGGTATGTAAATGATATTCTTAAGAATAAGTTATTGACTATGCTGAAATTTTTTCTCCTATTGCAAGATTAGAAGGTGTTAGAACTTTACTAGCATATGCAGGTCATAGAGGATTTAATCTTCATCAAGTGAATGCAAAATCTACATTGAACAACTTGTAGGTTTTATAGATCCTAACAAAAAGGAAATGGTCTAAAAATTATAGAAGGCATTATATGGTCTCAAGAAAGCTTTTAGAGCTTGGTATGAAAGACTTCATAACTACTTGATACATATTGGTTTTCAAAGAACTAATGATAACAATAGTCTATATATCAAAGAAGTACCATACAAAAGGATTGTGTTGGCATAAGTATTTATTGATGGTACTTTGTTCATAGGAAATGATGACTTGTGCAAGGCATTCTCAGAAGAAATGAGTAAAAAATTTGAGATGTGTATGTTTGGAGAGATACAATTCTTTTTTGGATTGCAGATTTGCAAAAGAAAGATGGTATCTATATTACTGAATCTAAATATATCAAGGAGATACTAAAAAAATTTAAAATGGAGGATTCAAGACCAGTTAGAACCCTTATGTCTACTATACATAATATTTCCAAAAATGATGATTCCAAAGACGTAGGTCAGACCACATACAGATCAATGATTAGAAAATTGCTGTATGTAGTGCACATAAGGCTCGATATTGCATTAACAGTCAGTATGGTGGCAAGATTCTTAGCAAATCCCAAAGAAAATCACATGATGGTAGTCAAAATAATCATGAGATATCTAAAAGGTACTAAAGAATATAGTTTATGGTATAAAATAGGAAGTAATTTGGATATAAAACTATTCGTAGATACTGACCGGGCAGGAAATATTAATGATCGAAAAAACACTAGTGGTGGAGCATTCTTTCTTGGTAAAAGACTGGTGTCTTGGACAAGCAAGAAAAAACATTGTATCTCTCAATCAATAGAAGAGGAAAAATATTTGGCACCAATAGTCAATTGTTCTAATATTGTTTGGTTCAAACAATTGATGGCAAGTATGAAGATAGAGATTAAGGATCCAATAGTTATATTTTGTAATAACACCAATGTAATAAATATATCAAAAATTCTAGTAATGCATACCAAAAAAAATCTCATTTCTATAAAACATCACTTCTTGAGAGAATTGGTGCAAGATAAAGAAGTTAGATTGGAATATGTAAATACAAGAGAATAAATTGTAGACATATTCACCAAGCCATTACTTGAGGATGCATTTATGCATCTAAGAGGTAAGATAGGGGTCATTCCCCTATCTGAAGCTCACTAAATGAAGTTTAGTGATGCATCAACCATAGCATTATTGAAGATCAATCAATTGGTGCAATGTTGACAAGGGCATATTGCAAATTAATTAGTTCTTGAGGTACATTGATATCAACTGAACATTGTCTTTGGCATGAGATGTCAAAGAGAGATGTCAGAGAGGGAGAATTTTTCTATCATATCTCATATAAATTTTGTGGAGAATTTTTTTGACACAGAAAGAGTTGTGAAAGAGGGGGAATGAACTTGGCAGAAGTTCTAGTAAATAGAAGCTTTCTGATAGAGGGAGAAATTGAAGACAAAAAGATGTCACATTGATAAAGGGAGGTCTGATGGATGAGAATTAGAATAAGACTAAGGATATGTTCCTTACTTTATTCTTTCTCCAAAATTTCATTGTTTCATGACGTGTTGTGTTGCCATCAATACCAAAGAGGGAGATTGTTGAAACAATTAATTAATTGTGTATTATCTTTGATGTTACACAAAATGTCATATCATTATTAGTCAGTGTATGCTGAGTTCACTCGAGCATTGAAGACACTTTTTTGTGGCTATTGAATGTTCCAAAGTTTGTCTATTTTAGAAGACATTATCTATCAAGTTCACTCAGGTGTCAAAGGAAAGTCTGCACAAGATGAGTGTTAACTGAGCTCACTCGATTAATGAAGGAAATGTTGGACAGAACCGATGTTAACTGAGCTCACTTGGTTACAAAAGGAACTATGTGAATATGCAGTGTTAACTGAGCTCACTGGGTTAACACAAGAAAATCATTTCTAAGTTAGTGTCTACCGAGCAGAGTCAACTAACAAAGGATTTTCTTGTTTTGGCATACTGAGTTCAATTAATTTATTTGTTGGTTCTAGCTGATTGAGAAGATGAATATTAATTATTCCAAGTTTTATTTGAGCTAACTTGATAATATGAAAGATATAAATAAGATGTCAAGTTGAGGGATAGAAAGTGTGTGAAGTGTGAAATGCATGGAAGATAATTGAAGATTTGATGATACTAAGAGGAAGAAGAAGGATAAGAAGAATATCCTTGACAAGCTTAAAAGATATATTCAATTAGATTGGATCAAGTATAAGTGAGAATTGAGATCTGTAATTAGAAATTCAGTGGCATCCAAATAAGGTCATGTCATTGTTACTCTCTAACCATAGAAGTAGTGATCTAAATCTCTTAACAGAGTTGGCTTAACAACTATTTGTAAATCCTTTAATAAGGTGGCATTTCTATTGAAGTGTTTAAAAAACTCTAAAAAGGTCACTCCTGATAGGGTGATCAAATTCTCTAACAGGGCTCACTTCAAAAGAGTGGAAATTAGTAACAAGTTGCAATTGGTGGTTTTTGCAAATTGGGTTTCCACATTAAATCTTGTTGTCAAATGTGTTCATGCTATTTCTTTTATGTCTTTTCTACTAAGTTAAAATAATAAGTAATCACAGATAACATCTTCAGATTTTCATGTTAAGTGTTTGCCAAAGCATTTTCAGTATTTACCGAGTTACAACATTTTCAGTGTGTTTACCAAGCATCATTAGAGTTTAGTTTTCAAATTTTATTTTGTACTAACATCTAAGTCATTTGGGATATATCTCTGTAGTAAGTGATTCACCCCTCCCCTCTCTATTACTCCTCTTCTATTTCTTACAATTAGATTATCATATAGAATGTTTCTAGATAAGCGTTTGAAAAATCATTTATTAATAAATCTAAAATTAAAATTCTAAAAGAAACTAAACATTATCTATTAACTAAACTATTTTATGTGAGTGAAAACTAAATACAAGTATATTCCAACAATAATGAACAAATCAACCTTAAAACTGCTTTTAGTCACACATAAATGTATATATGTATGCTATGTGTAGATATTTATATCTAATTAAAATCATTTTTATTTTATGTCAAAATTTTTAAAAATATATAGATAGATTATTAGTATAAAATGTCTCAGAGGTTTATTTTAGAGCATATTATTTTATTTCAAATTTATTATAGTATATAATCATAAAATTGTATATTTTCATTAAAAAATACATAAAAATTTGAAAGCATCTTTATAAATACCTAACAAACTACAATTTAGATATTTATACTTCAACTAATAACTTGTACAATTTGTTTATAGATGCTAAATATTCACCTCTCAATGAAAAAAAAAGTCATTCTAATAATTTTCTAAAAGAATAATTGTTTTATAACGATGGGAGACACTTGAGTCTTTACAAACTAGTAGAATAGTAAGAAAACATTCAAATGTTCAAAGTTTGATTTTTATTGTAAAAGGAAATTTAAAAATAAATAAAGTAATGATATTTAAATTTTAATATCATTTTATATGTAACTTGATACAATTATATTTCTAAAAATAAAGAACACAATTTTGATATTTTGAACAGAAAGAAATGCAATTTTAATTTCAGTATAAGTTAAATATAAGATGGATCAAATTCAAGACTTGTAAAATAGTTTTTAATATTAAATTAATTAATATATGAATTGAAAAAGACACCCTAAATGTTATATACTTATCCAACACTTATATAAATATTTTATATACGTTATATACACTTATATAAATATTTTATATACGTTATATACACTTATTAAAAAAATCCTATTTACTATATTACTAGAATCAATTCATTTTCATTAAAATAATATAATAGATATTTTAGGGATTGAGTAGCAGAGTATTTGGAAGTATATATGTATATGCGGACACACGCGCGTGTGTGTGTGGTAGAAGAGTATATAGAAAATAATATTTATCAAATAGAAGAGAAATCTAATATTGATATAGCTTTTAGAAGAGGTAAAGTCTTTAATTTTATTATCCTTTCTATATACTAGCAATCACACCTTAGTGTACAATGGATATGTCATTTATGTATGATAGGTCAACTAAGAATTTGTCCCATTTTCAATATCTCCCTCTCATATCCCTCTTTACCAATCTCTCTTTCATTATGCATCTCTCCTTACGTTTCTCCCCAAAATTATTTCTATGTTTACCTCTCAATCTCTATATATTTATCTATCAATTTCTCTCCCATATTTTCACACTATATTCATCTCTATCTATATCTTCCATACTCCCTCCCCCAAAACTCTAAAAATCTCCTTCTCTCTATCAATTCATCTCATCTCTATCACTCACTTTCATATACCTTTAAATCTCTACATCTTTGTAATTCTTAGACCATATCTCCCTCCATCAGTATCTCTATATTTTTAATGTCTCCATCCCTCTCTATCCCTTATATATCTCCCCTATTTAGATACTTGTGTATATCTTTCTCTTTCTCTTTCTCTTTCTCTTTCACATAAATCTCTATATCTCCCTATCTTCCTCCATCAATCTCCCCTATCTTTTCCTCCTAGTCTTTATCTATCCCCATCTTCATATACATTTGTATAGATGTTATTTTGTGTCTCTCTATCTATAGATTATTTATCTTTACCTCCCTCCTCTCCCTATACATCTCACCATTAATATATCTCAATTGATCTCTATTCCATCTTATAATTTTTATCTTTTCTTGGGTCAAGTCATGGTCTTCAATGGCTTGAAGGCCTCTAATCTTCACTTTACTTATTAGGATTAGGATATTGAGATTTTCTTGTCATACACTTACCTTGGGGTTAAGTTCTCTGCCCCCAAGTTCAACATGAGGCTAGCTTGCTTGCCTAGGTTTGCCAAGGGGATAGGCTCCCTTTCCCTATTGGATAGATAGTGCTTCTGGCATCACATTCAGGATACCAAGTCCAAGTTATCAATTTTACACTCTCTGGTCAGACTAATAGTTCTTTACAACTTAGTGATTTAGGGACCTTCACTTTTGGACTTTGACTAGGCATCAGTCGAGTAGGTCCAGACCCTTCTCCTCCAACACGTAATCAGATGTCACCAATAAACCCCAGATAGTATTATCTTGGCTGAGATTGGGGCCCATCCCTCCAGACTTAGTGGTATCTTTGACTTGATCTATGTTTCTCCACCACCTCTGGAGCTTTGCTGACTCTGTGGATAACCACCATAGATACTCCTACCTGTCCTACTGCTCCTCCATTGATATCACCAGCTCCAATTTGAGACCTAGAGCTCGTAGCTAGTATGCCTAGGCCACTACCTTACTTTGATAAGGATTGATATTGATCATCTCACTCTTTACCATTTCACACTAGATGCTCCCACTCATCTACTCCCCTCACAAGGTGAGTTGAATGGGCATGTGAGACTCGACATTTATAGATAGTAAACCACCACGACTCGAGTTAACACACATGGGGGTCTATGCTCATAGATGAACTTCTACTTGGATCATTTTCTTCAGAACTATGAGGGATTATTATGTGCCCTTTCTACTTGAGATTATGTAGGAGCCACAACCTTTGTATCTCCTTGGGGTCCATTAGAGTGGGTTCACATAGGCTGTATTACCAGACCGGTCACCACTTGGATAGAGATGATCAAATGTGTCATCTTTGTACTTAATCTAAGATGGAGACATCAATCCATTTCACCTTTACATGTCCCATCTATTATGAGATCAAAGGTAGGTTTCACTTCCTATTCAAAGATTGCAAATCTCTGTCAACCTTCTTTAGCTGCCCCAACTAGCAATGTTTAGCCCTCCACCTCAGTGAGACTTTGTAGCTCCATGGCCACACTTTACAGCTCACATTTCCTCAAAGTTAGGCCTTGGATTAGGTGATCATCACCTCCTTAGCCCCCTTGACACCTTTCAAGGGTAGGAAGTGACCACCAGATACATGTGCATCAGGACACACTAAATTAGTTTGATCATATTACAAATTCATTAGGCAATGACACTCTACTCCTAGGGCTACTTGGATTCAGGCTTGGGCTCCTAATATCCTTGGATTTTATCCCTCAATGATGGATTTCTTTGTATTGAGAAATGATATCCAATCCTTCTCTCATCTATTCATTCTTTTTCCTCTCTTTATTTTATTTTGTTGCTCATCCTTTTTTAGATGCCATTTGGTGCTCTTGTTGGGTTTCTATTTTGCCATGTTGTATCTTCTAGTCCATTAGACCCTTCATTGGTCCTTTTTTAGATATTAATATATCATTATCTTATCTTATCTTCTCTCTCTCTCTCTCTCTCTCTCTCTCTCTCTCTCTCTCTCTCTCTCTCTCTCTCTCTCTCTCTCTCTCTCTCTCTCTCTCTCTATTTATGTACCCTCTTTATCTTTCTCTTCATAGACCACTCTCTATCCCTCTTTCTCTTCTCCCTCTTTCTTTATCCCCCTCTATTTCATGTCTATATCTCTTAGTACTCATTCATCCATTTGGCTCTCTCTTTATTATCTCATCTCTATACTAACTTTGTGTACCTATATTTATCTTTCTTTGATTATTTTATCATATTAATTTATGAGCAATTGAATGAAATCTACATACAAATTATGTCAAAAAAATTAAAATTTGTAAATATTGAATTGAATGAAATTAAATTAAATTTATTTTAATTATAATACTTTTATGTACAAAAAATTCTTTTGTAATCTTGGGCACTTTCCTGTTTTGAAGTGTAAAGTAGTTGAAACATTTCACAAGATATTTAAATTTTACAAATTTTTAAACTCTCACAATAAAGTTGATGTGATTTCATTATTTTTTAAAAACATTATTACAAATATGAAACTACATAAGTCTTAAACCAATCGAGGATAAAACATAAACATTTAATAATCCAAACAGAATCAAAACATACAATAGAGTAACAAGTGTCACATAGTGGCTTAGTACTTGCCTTCAGTTTTTATATAAATCTAAATTTAATTTAATAAATTTATCATAGTATATAAAATCTTTAAATTAATACAAATGTTACATAATTATAGTTTTCTATAATGATATTAAATTAAAGTATATTCATAAATATAATTATTGAGCTATATGTTCTATATGTTCCCATTTGGTTTTCTTCATGTACCCTTTTGTCTAGGAGATTTCATAATAGATGGGCAACTCACCAAGTTAGTATTCATGACCCCATATTTTATCTTGTCCTCCTAAGTTATTCTTAAGGGGGTGGGGTTAGTATATCAATTTTTTGACACTTAGTTTTTTAAGCTTACTTAGTCATTTATTAACATTTGACACTTGTTCATGCAAGTTGTCATCATGTAGGAATTCTTTGGACATTTTTCTATTCCTTTTTGAAACTTCATCCTAGTAAATGGGTTGCTATTTTCTACCACTCAACTTTTAAGAGTCCATTGATAATTTCTTGGAAGCACTCACAACTATTTGTACTCCTCTTCTATGCATTATTCTATAGTTGTTTTTGGCCCATAGTATTATGTGCTTAATTTTATCTTTGTCAATCCTTGATTTTTCCAATATTAAACCTAGCTAAAAAATGAAAGTTGGGTGGAATGAAGTGCTTATAAGAATATTGATTTAGAAAATTAAATGAAAAGGAATGATGAAATAATTTGTGGGATTTACAATGATAAAATTATCCTAATATAGAACATACTACACTTTCGTGGTTCATAATCATAAATATTCTTGAATTTCTTACTACATTACCTTATCCACACCTTTGAATACCTTTGTGATTTTGTTCAACGACTCTTTATCAATATCACACCATACATATTTCATCTCTAATGTATAGTCTTTCAACAAACACACTATAGAATTATGGTTTTAGTTGTGGGATTTGATTCTCCAAGAACTAATGATTAATGAAAAAAAATATGTTGGGAAGATTGTTGAACCACAAGACCCAAGCTATCCTAGGTTGTTTCCCAAGTAATTAAATTGAGTTTATAATTGTAAAAGAATCTTGATCCATAACATACAAGTGATATAGATGTCAAGAATCATCGTTAAATTATTTCCTTTTAGTGATCGAAAATATTCTTATGACTACTCCTTGATTCTCTAATGTTTTTCAAAGTGATTGTTTAATATATTTAAATGTACAAATGAATGTATCTATATACCAAGAGATAATGAATTATCACAGAAATGTACATATTAAACTTATTTCAAGTAGGTATGAGGAAAATATGAAAAAATCATTTACATTTTTTAGATTTAATTTTTAATTAAGACTTATGCCAAGTGAAATAAGTGATCTAGGAAAGAGAATGCAAAATCTTGAGATTAAAAGTGAATAACTACCTACACACACACACACACACACACACACACACACACACAAAGTGTAATAACATTTAAATAAAAATAATAACTTTTAAAGAATAAATAGAGATTATTGATAATTTTATAATTATATCAAGTTCATTTTTAGAGAAAATTGAGACTTAATTTTACAATAAGATATTGGCCCCAAAAGATCCTCCATAAGCATTAAAATTGTTGCAGTAGAATGTGAGTACTCCTTTTTGAGATTTAACATTGCAATTTATTGTAGATATGAAATTATAATGCTCACGCAATGCCACTCAAATGAAAATCACTATTTGAAATTAGGTTTAGTCGATTGTTAGTTTGACCTTCAGTAGATCAAATATTTTTGTTTAGAAAAATGATGAGGATAGATAAGTTTAGTTCAATTGCAATAAAAAAAATTGTTGACAAAATTTATCTTAAATATATTTACAACAAATAAGCATGCACAATCATGCCACCCTTAAACATCACATACTAATGGGAAATTAACCTTGGACAAATAAGTCAACTTTGACTATTTAACACTCTTAGATTGGAAACCAAGTATTAGTGTGTGATGTTTAAAATATCCAACATAATCACATTCAAAATAGAAGAAAAATGATACATTGGTTTTGATTCAAAGCCTCTTTTAAATCTCATTTTATGATGGTGGATGAAAGATAAATAAATAGAATCATGGAAGATAAGATGTGAGAAAAATAAATAAGAAATAAATGCTGATTTAAAATTGACTCATTCGCTAATCTATTTGTTCATACAAGTGATTGTTAGCATTTAAATTTAGGAAAGGCTAAACTACCACATAAAAGAACTAAAGACAAAACAAAGTCAAACTTCATTTTTTCACATAGTGATTTTTTTCCAATTTTTTTGTTGTTTTCAACTACAAACTATGCAGATGATGATGATCAAATACTGAAATTTTAAAAAAGATTCATACTGTTTTCGAATTTTCAAAATTGATCAACTGTACATTTTTGTGGGAGGATAGCCGCGTCCTTTAAATGTTATCCCATCCTTCCTTTGAAAAAACAATTGACTGAAACCTGTATAAAAATAGTAGCTAAATTTTGAGTGATATCTATGGAACATGTAGGTGCGATTAACAAACTTTTTATAATGAAATTCAAATTGAAATTGATTTAACATATGTAGAGAACAATCTAATCGACAGATTCAACACGCATTCTATATCATCGATAGACTTTTCAAAGAGACGGAAATTTGGCACTTCTACAAATGCTTGCCACGTATATATGGTTTTGTGCGAAAATGTTTTGAGACCCTTCTCTTCTATGGGTTTATGTCATCCATACAAATGGCGTGCATTTCTGGGGCCATACATTTGTTATAAAATGGACATACAATGAAGTCAATACACACGTCCTTGAATGGGAGGAAATGAGGTCGCAGCTTCTTCTGAATACCTTACCTTGGCTTGTACACCAAGAAATTATGCATACCTAGTCAAGCGAACGCATACTTCACATGCCAATTACTTGACAAATTGTAAACATTACATCGGACCATTTTCACCCCCGAGTCGTTTCGTATTTCATTTTCAAGAGTAGTTTCGTTACAAATGGAAATAATGTAAAATTTTATACAGCCTAAGTCAATTCACACGTTTCTGACTGAGAAGAGATCAAGTCAAAGTCTCCAGATTGGAGGAAATAAGGTCGCAATTGCACACAGATAAATTATATATATACTCAACTCTACAAATACTTGGAGTACATACTACTTGTTTAATATCTGTTATCTAGCAAAGTATTTGCAAAACAAAGCTTCAGCAATCTGATCTATTCAGAATTTCTTCACACAAGATGGGTTTTGATAAGCAAGTTCATCATGCTTCTGGTTCGCCCAAAAGTTGTGATAAAAAGGACCAAAAGAGCAGCAAAAGTTGTTTATATAGTAATTCAGTAACAAAATTTCTTTTCGGGAGTGTGAAGAGCAAAAAGAGTACTCCACACACAAAAGAAGTGGCATCATTCGTAGCTGCTCAGCAACACTTTCGTCAGGTGCAACATGTTCGCTTATAGTTGCTGATTTCCGTGATTCATTTTGTAATTGTGGATGAATATGTGATTTCACCGTTTTCCCTCACCTCCATATCTGACGATGAAGAAGCGACAGTGTCACTGGAAGGATAAAGGCAGCTTTATCCAATTGAAATTATTTTTATTTCCATTCTTGTGGATTTTGCACCCAACACAACACGGAAGAGCCAGTGGAACACAAGATTAGTTCCTAATCTTGGCCACGGTCTGCTTTCAATTGGTTGAAAACAAAAGACGCAAATTTTGTAATTACATATTATTATTCTAATAAGAACGTTGTTTCTTCTTTCTGTTATTATTATTTTCAGAAATATTAGTAATGGTATAATTTTAATTAAATTATACATTAATAAGTGACATATATCTAAAAATGACTTATATAATAGTTTTCTTTATATTTCTTATTTTTTATTTAAGAAAATATATTATATTAACTATTGATGTAAATTAGTTTATATTAAAATGCAATTTAACTATTTATGAAGGTAACAAAATCTTATGTTATTGATACATATAGGTCTTTCACACATTTGTACTTATCACTTTTTCAATATATTTGAAATAATAATTTTCTTTTTAGAAATTATTACTTACAAACATCTAATTTCCTTGAATTGGAACATCAAATATTATTCCATAAAGAAGATTGGGAATCCAGGTATGGTGATGAGGTTGGACATTTCAAAAGCTTATGGTAAAGTTAGGAGGGATTTGCTGTTGAAAATACTGGCTAAATTTGGGTTTGGGGAGAAGTTCATTACTTTAATTAGGGATATTATCAACTCCGTTTAATTCTCAATCTTAGCTAATAGTTCCTTGAGTGAGTTCTTTAATTCCATGAGGTGGGTTACAAAAAGGGGACCCCTGTTGCAATATTTATTTATTTTGGTGGTTGAGATTTTGATGTAGCCCAAACCCTTCAAAATAATAACTTAGAAAATATTAATACAACACAGATTTTCAGAATACTAGATTCTTCATTCAAATTCTCCAACTCTACTCTCCCTTACAATGAAAGAAAACAATACTTATTAAATTTCAAAAAATACCACATTTGGCAGATTTTTGAGAAAAACAAATTTTTCCATTTTTTGGTAATTTTCAAAACCCATCCTACGAATCCTAATTTTTTGTAAGAAAGCCCCCAACTAAGGCAAGATGAATTGCCAACTAATCTACTAAATCAATATGATTTCAGATTTATTACAAAAACAAATTTCTAAAAAACTAGAAAAAAATACAAAAATCTAATTTCAGAAGTCTTGAAAAATGTTGAAATGGCTACCTATTGAGCAAAGCTTAATTGGCAATCCAAATAACTCCTCCTCATGCAACTGCCTATAAAATTTCAACTAAAACCCATATCCGAGTCAAAAGTTATGACTCCCAGAAGTTGATGCATCATTCTCCCCTTCTTGAAAGAAACATAGCTCTTGCAAGTGGTTGTCTATGAATTGTTGCAATTTTTTTGGATCCAACTGCATTACTGCCCACTCAAATAACCATGTACTCTCTATTTCAGGTAACCCGTCGCACTATATCAAGTATTTGTTATGTTGGCCATGCCTGTGGAGGTAGTATGCTTGTCAAGAATTTTGGAAATCTTTTCCTTCTTATTGGGGAGGTGATGTTGCCAATCCACTCCTTGGCCATCATCTGCTTTGGGAATATCTCCATGGAATGTGTATAAATTAGAAACATAAAAAATAGGGGAAATGTCAAGATTTCCTGGTAAGCTAACCTCATAAACATTATCATTAATCTTTTTGATGATTTTGCAAGGCCTCATCTTTTTATAATTCAATTTATGATAGGTTCCTATAGGAAACCATTCACGCCTCAAATCAACCATCACCAAGTCACCAGCAACAAATATTTGTTGTCTCCGAGTAGCATTTACAACAATCTTGTAACTCACATTACTATCTTGTAACTTTTGTCTGACATCTTGTTGGAGTTAGTGAATGTGTTCAACAAATGCAACTCCATCATCAATAATTCTATCTCCCAATGGAAGTGACACAAGATCTAGCACACCTTGAGGGTTTTGACCATAGACAATTTGAAATAGATATTTTACGGTGGATCTATTATCATAACTATTATAGCAAAAATATGCCTAGGACAATGCCAAGTACCACTCTTTAGGCTTCTCCTCCACAATGCAGAGTAACATATTTCCCAAACTCTGATTGACCACCTCTGTTTGTCCATCAGTTTGAGAATGATAAACACTACTAAATTGTAACTGTGTTCCTAATTTCCTCCAAAGAGTCCTCCAAAAATGGCTCAAGAACTTAGTCTCTATCAGAGGTAATGGTCTTTGAAAGGCCATGTAAATGAACAACTTTTGAGAAGAATAGTTATGGTACTCTAGTTGTATCATTGGTCTTTCTACAAGTAATAAAGTGGACCATTTTTGAAAATCAATCAACAACCACAAAAAGAGAATCATTATCTCACCAAATGTGTGGGAGACCTAGTACAAAATCCATACTCAAGTCAGTCCATGGTTCAGTGACAACTGGTAAAGGCATGTATAATCTTGTATTATACTATGAATGTCCTTTAGCCACTTGATAGATTCTGCACCTTGCCACATATTTAATGATGTCCCTCTTTATCTTGGGCCAATAATACTTATCTTCAACTAAGGTTACTGTTTTCTCCTTTCCAAAGTGTCCAACTAGTCCACCATTGTGAAATTCCCTAATAATGTTTTTCCACATGGATCTACTTGGTATACATAGTTGTTTACCCTTAAAGAGGTAACCATCTTGCATAAAATAGTTACCTTTCACATGATCCAACTTACCAGAAGATGAAGCCTTTAGTTCTTCTACAATTTCCTAGAAATCATCATTAGTTTCATACAAGGTCTTAATAACATCAAAACCAGCGACCTCAACTTCCATTGTGGTTAATAGTGTAGTGTGCCTGCTCAAGGCATCGGCAACCAGATTTTGTTTTCCAGACTTATGTTTTAGGAAAAAGGTATAGCCTTGTAAGAAAGATACCCACTTGGCATGTTGACTATTCAACTTCTTTTGTGTGTTGAGATATTTTAGAGCAATATGATCAATAAATAGCACAAAATCATGTGGGACCAAATAGTGTCTCCAATGTCTTAATATGTGAACAATTGCATAAAACTCTAGATCATAGGTATGATAATTCTTTCTAACTTCATTCAATTTCTTAGTAAAGAAGGCCATAGGCTTACCTACCTGGCTAAGAACAACACATATCCCAACATGTAAAGCATCACACTCTACTTCAAAAACTTTATCAAAATTTGGAAGTAACAATATAGGAGCTTCAGTTACCTTTTTCTTCAAGCATTTAAAACTCTCTTTAGCATCCATTGTGCATGTGAAATCCGTTCCTCTGGTACAGTCTGTTATGGGTGCTACAATACTGCTAAAGTTTTGGATAAAATTTCAGTAGAAATTTTCCAACCCATGAAAAATTCTTACTCCTATTATACTAGAAGGATTGGGCCATTCTAGGATTGCTCTTACCTTTTCTAGATCCATTTGAACACTAGTTTGAGAAATAAAAAATCCTAGAAAGGTCAAACTAGTTTGCATGAACCTACACTTCTTCAAGTTTGTAAAGAGCTTCTCCTTTCCTAAGACACTCAAGATGATCCTCAAGTGTTGTAAGTGTTCTTCCTTGCTTCTACTATAGATTAGAATATCATCAAAGTAAGCTACAAAAACTTACCAATGTAAGGTCACAACACTATATTCATCAACCGCATAAATGTGCTAGGTGCATTCGAAAGCCCAAAAGGCATAACCATCCATTCGTACAAACCATCTCTTGTCTTAGATGTTTTCTTCCATTCATCTCCCTCTTGAATGTGGATCTAGTGGTAGCCACTTTGGAGATCAATCTTGCTGAAGTACTAGCCCCCACTAATTCATCCATCACGTCTTCTATCTGAGGAATAGGAAACCCTTACTTAATAGTAATCTTATTGATTTCTTTGCTACCAGTGCACATCCTCCATGTTCCATCCTTCTTTGGAGTCAACAATGTAGGTGTTGCACATAGACTCATGCTTTCCCTAACCAGACCCTTTTGCATTAATTCTATCACTTTTTTATTCAACTCTACATATTGTGTTGGATTCAACTGATAGGCTTCTTGATTAGGAAAAGTTACTTTAGGAATAAGATCAAGATGATGTTGAATATCTTCTTTTGGGTGGGAGACCATTAGGTAGTTCATCAGGAGCAACATCAACAAAATCCTCTAGCACCTTCATTGCCTCAGGTGGCACCAAGTTTTCTTGATCTTCTTCTCTTTTTAGTACTAGGGCATAACAATAACCCATTACTTTCATTTCTTTGAAAACTTCTCTTGGAAACAACATGGTTTCATTCTTCTCTTCATCCTTTAGTGGCAACAAAACCACTTTAGAGCCATCCTTCCAAAATGTGTAAGTATTTTTCTCCCCATCATGCATGACCTTCCTATCATACTACTATGGCCTTCCCAACAACATATGGTAGGCATCCATAGGGATAACATCACACCATATCTCATCCTTATAAAATTTTCCTATGGTAAATCTGACTAAACATCTTTTATCAACTATTATTTCATTTCCTTTCTTAAACCATGCAATATGATAAGGACGACGATGCTCCTCATATTGTAAATTTAATTTCTCTACCATTTCTCTAGATACCATATTCTCATAACTACCCCCATCAACAATAACTTGACATACCTTTCCAGTAGAAGTGCATCTAGTTCTGAAGATGTTGGTTTAGAGCCATGAATTGTCAGAGTTCTTTGCAGGAACTTCATATTTTTCTAGGATGATTAGTGATCTCCTCATCATGAGGGTTTCTCCCACATCTAGTGAAACTTCTTGCTCCTCCTCTTTTGGCTGAGCTAGGTTCACTCTAGGCTGTCTTTCTTGATTTATTTCTGGCATGTTATAATTTGAGCATTCAAAGGCTCTATGTCCTTCTCTACATCTAAAATAGGTAAAGGGCCTCTATTGATTTTCACATCCTCTTCCTTACAGTAACCTCATCCTTGCTGAAATCACCTTCCTCTTTCCTATTTTGTGGGATCTTGTTTGGAATCTGTATTTCTTTTGAATCCTTGGGAGGCTTCTCCTTGGGCATAGTTAGAACCTACTCAAAATGGTGTCAAGGGACCTCTTCTTCCTCCTCTATTTCTCTGATTGTACTATCAATTTTTCTTTTCTCTATCCTTTAGAGCTAATTGGTAGGCCTCCTCCATACTATTAACATGATGTATGCTCAATTCATCTTGGATAGATAATTTAAGGCCAGTCATATATCTAACAGTCACCTGCTTATCATCTTCTTGATACTCTATTCTCATGGATAACTTATAGAAATCATTTGTGTGCTCTTGTATAGAAGACAAATTTTGCTTCAAATTTTGAAACTTACGAAATAGGTTTTGTGAGTGATCTAAGGGTAAGTACTTTTCTCAAAGTTTTTTCTCCATCTTGCTCCAAGTTTTGATCTTTTCCTTTTGTTTTCTAGTTTGTTCCTTTTGGAGGTGATCCCACCATATCATTTCATGTCCTTTTAATTTTGTTTAGGAAAACTTCATCTTCTTTCCCTCCACTATAGGCTTCCATTAAAAAAAAATTCCCATCTCATTTAGCTAGTCTATCAACTCTTCTAGCTTAAGATCACCAAAATAGTCTGAAACTTCGATCTTGATCCCTTCATTTTTTGCTTCTAAATCCCAAAGCACTCTATCTCCATAGCTCAACTCTTCCAAGGGTTCTTCTTCATTTTGACTAGCATGTCTTCAATTTCCCTCTTCATTAGTTTCCTCCTCTCCTTGTGCTACAAGTATTCCTTGATTATCCATTCAATCATTCAGTCGTTCAATTTGCCTCTGCATATCCAACATAAATCTTTGTATTAGAGTGACACCTCCTCTTCATCTTCCTCTCCCAAGCATCTTCCTACTCTAATACCAAATGATGTAGCCCAAACCCTTCAAAATAATAACTCAGAAAATATTAACACAACACAGATTTTTGGAATACTGGATTATTCATTCAACTTTTCCATCTCTACTCTCCCTTGCAATGAAAGAAAACAACTACTTATTACAATTTTGAAAATTACCATATTTGTAAATTTTTTGGGAAAAACAAAATTTTTCATTTTTGGTCATTTTCAAAACCCATCCTACAAATCTCAATTTTTCCCAAGAAAATCCTCCAACAAAGGTAAGGTGAATTTCCAACTAATCTACGAAATCAAGAATATGATTTTGGATTTATTACAAAAACAACTTTCTAAAAAATTGGAAAAAAACAAAAAAATCCAATTTTCAAGGTTCCAAAAAATTGTCGAAATGACCACCTATTGAGATGACCTCAATTGGCAATCAAAATAACTCCTAATGTAACTACTTATAAAATTTCAGCCAAAACCCATATTTGAGTCAAAAGTTATGACTCCCAGAAGTTGATGCATTAGATATTGGGTTAGAATCTCCTTTCTATGGTTGCACAAGGGAAGCTCATGCAAGTCAAATCAGCTTTCTCACTTTTGTAGGAGGCATTACAATAATTTTTTGATGACATTTTTTTATACGATATATCTTCTATAAGAGAAGCTAAAGCCTAGAAGAAATTATTGAATCAATATGTAGAGATTTCTAAACAACACACTAAATATAGAAGAGTAATCTTTATTTCTTCAACAGTAAGATTGATCTCCATCATTGTCTAACTAGGGAACTTAATTGTTAGGTTGCTTCCCTCCCTAACACTTATCTTGGTCTCCCCTTTACTATGAATGAAGTCACCCCTCAATTCTAGAATATAGTTGTCAAAAGAATATAAAAGAAGTTGGCAGGTTGGAAAAAAAAGGTTCTTAGTAATGCTAGGAAACTTAAACTTATTGCTACTTCTCTCCAGGAGATTCCAATCTATTTTCTGTCCTCATTTGAGATTTCTAGTCGGTTCAAGGATATCTTGGAGAATACACACACACACACACACACACACACACACACACACACACACACACATATATACACACACACATATATATGTATACACACACACACACACACATATATATACATATATATATACATGTATATATACATATGTGTATATACATATATATATATACATATGTATATACACATATGTATATATATATACATATATATATATGTATATACACATATGTATATATACATATACATATATATATATGTATGTATATATGTATGTATATATATATATATGTATATATACATATGTGTATATACATATATATATGTATATATACATGTATATATACATATGTGTATATACATATATATATATATACATATATATATACATACATATATACATATATATATATATACATACATATATATATACATACATACATATATATATATATATATATATATATATATATATATATATATATATATATATATATATATATATATATATATATATATATATATATATATATATATATATATATATATATAGGGTATGTGCAAGATCATGGTGTACCAAACTATGGCCTTAAGTGGCAGTGAAAAACCAGCAAATTAGGGTTATGTCAACTTGACACATAATTTTAAAGTGGTTCTGGACTTTATATCAAAAAGTTGTAAGAAAATAATCTGTAGGAAATTGAATCTGGTTTCTAAACTACAAGGCCTTATCTGGAGAAAAAATTATTTGATTGGTCAAAACTTTGGATTTTAATGCAGTGCTACAAAAATTTCAGGGCAAAAATAAAAAGTAGGTGTATGTCTGACCACCTTAATCATAATCAAATGATAATATTTTTAAATATAATTTTAGATATAAAAAGTAGACTCATGCCTGGATGTGATGCATATTTTTGGCAATTTTTATTCCAAATAAATAATTAATTATGAATTTTCTACTATACTATTTTCAGAATTAAAAAACTCTCGTGTCTGACCACCTTAACTAGTTCAAAAAAAATCAAAATTAAGTTTTTTTTTTTTTTTCTTATACTAGCCAAAGCATAGAATGTGACGCATCTTTTGGATTTCACAAATCTTATACGGTTTGAAAGTTATAGCTATTTTTCAACTAGTATGTCAATCAACACTTTGTAGCTAACTCCATTAGAAAATAAGTAATAATTACTTACTGAACTCATAATTTGACAAAACTTACATTTATGAAAAGCTAAGAACATTCTTAAGAAACTCTTTTCATTACATCAAATTTTTGTTTTAAAAAAGTCGTCAGCTACATGCTTGAAGTAAAAAACACATAAGAACATGCCAAAAACACATTTTCAGGATGTTTTAAAGATGACCATATAAGGTTGGTATTGAAATATATAGTAGGAATTATAAAGGTATTAATTGTTTTCATTTAGTATCAGGATGGGTGGGAAAAAGGTGGGAATAGATTTTGAAATTCTTTGAGGCATTTCAGAACTACATATTTTTCAGATTGCCACTTTTTGGCACATCATGATCCTGCACATACCCTATATATATATATATATATATATATATATATATATATTAATGTTCGGGTCTAAGGAAAAGATGAGAACTAGTCTTGTTGGTTGGGAAAGAGTTTGTAAGCTGAAATCCTAGGGTGGGTTGAACTTGAGGAGAATATAGGATAGTGATAAGGCCCTTATGAATAAGATTGGATAGAGACTATCTCAGAATTTAGCTAGATGGCATAGGATAATGAGGGCCAAATATTTGTGTGGGAAGCCTTTCGACCAGTTATTCTATAGTGCTAACCTCCCACTTGGATAAAGATCTAGTCCAATTTTGTTAAATGTCAGAGGTTTTTAAGAGAAGGGGTGAGATGGAGCATTGGGGTCAGGAATGCAATTCAATTTTGGGAAGGAAAATGGATTGTGGATTCTTCTCTTATTTTCAACAACTTTTCTTCTTTGATGGATAGTAGTGTGGGTAACTATGGTCTTAGGTTGTCTAATTAGATTGGAATGACAAATGGAGAGTCCTCAATCTTGGCAATCTCAATTTAGTGGATGGTTCTTTAAATGAGGATTTGGGGAAACTTCTCAAATAAATTCATATACCCACCTTCCTTAACAAGGATAAAGAGGTTTGGGACAAACACTCTTAGGTGAATTTAGTGTGAGGTTGGACTACTATAATACTATTGGTCTCGAGAGTTACTCTAAGAGATAGAAGTATATTTTGAATTCTTTCTTCCTTCCCAAGATTAATTTTTTCTGGTGGTTAGTTATGAAAAACAATATCCTCACAATTGATTACCTCCAAAGGCATGGTTCCAACTTATAGAGTGTTGGACATCTTAGTTTGACAGGCACAAACAGAGAAAGCATGCAAGCTTCTTGAATGCATATTTTAATATGTAAACGTGGAAGATAGAAGCATACACATGTAGCATGTGAACTATTTCACTAAATGTCTCAAAGGTATAGTGCAAAGGAATATAGTCTCCTATTCAATAAGATTCTTCAAGAGAAATAAGTTGAATGATCAAAGCACATGTCTGAATTTTTTTTTATAATATTTTTGACATCATTGGCTTAGAATTGTCTGCAAATTGCCTAGAAATGCATGAACAAAACCCAACTTTATGAAATATCATGACTTTGAGATATGTACAATATTGGTAGGTGTTTTTAAACCAACAACCTTTACTATCATCCTCCAATCTCCTCCGATGTAGAAGTTCATAGAAACATAGTATTTACACTAATTTGAATGTAGTGTTTCTTTTATATAATTCTCAGTCTAATTGAAATGTTGAAATGTGGAATAAAGGGAGAACATGCCATGTATTTGGTTGAATGTATCGGGGAGGCGTTATCTCATTAGCAAAACTCCATATTTGATAGAGCATGATTCTAAGATGTGAACTTTGTAGGAATGAAGAGACCATGTTCAATCCATAAGGAAGGGAGTTTTCCCATCTTGCATGTTAATTATTGTACAAAATGTAGGTCCTTTGTTATAGCTATAGGAGATGTAGAAGCTCAAGGGATCTATAGTGGCTATTTGGTGATCGATCAATTAGAAAGGCATAAATATATTTAAAAAATAGGGTTATGACTCATAAGTTAACTTAGTTTGTAAACCATTTTGTAATATTTCACAAAGAAATGTTGCCATAGGGATAATCATTTTTTCTTTATGTGTGCCAACTATGACAAATTAAGAATACATTGTTAATCCTTGACATATGTTGTAAGAACATGACATCCCCTGGAACAATGATGGCATGAAATGACAATGTTGTAGAGTTAGTGATGCAAAAAATCTAATGAAGCACCTAAAAAACATGTACATAGATAGAATAATCATTTTCTCTCCCCAAGGACATATGGGTTTGGTGGATGTGAATAGAAGGGATTTTTTTGCATTTACCAGTTTTGATGAAGGCACGTCCAATCTAAGTAAATTGTCTCACATCTGGGATTCAAAATATAATGGAGGAAGAGTTTATTATGTCTCTCCATTGGATTAATGTTCATAAACTTGATGGAGTGAAGCTTAAAGAGGTTGAATGCAAATAATAAGAGGATTGATGGATTGCTACATCATGTTATGATCCATATGCCTAATTGCAAAGGGGGTGTTTATTTATATGGAATAATTATACAAAATTCTCAAAGATAATTTGTTGTGGAATGAATGATTTCAATATCTAGAAACGTTTCACCAAGTGCTTTATTAGAACTATTTATGCACATTTGCAACAAGTGGCTTTATAGATTTTGGGTTAATTTTTGCAAGGTTATTTAACCCCTATCAAATTACATAATTGGGAGGTAGTTATTAACCACAAAGGAGTAGTTCTTAACCTAAAGTCTATATAAGAGATAATTTTCCTTTGTAAAGGGAATTTTTTGGACTTTGGAATTAGGGAACATTTATGTGATAATTTTGATGACAAGACAATTTTTTATGTGATAAAAAATTCCTTTTATGTTTTTGGTGCAAGAAAATAATGGAAAGCACATTTTTAGTTCTTTTTCTAAAATTTGCCAGTCAAGACTCTGTGGTCTACACCTCATTTTAGATTTTAAATGCAAAAATTTAAAATTTCCCAAAGTCAAAATTTTAGGATTAAACCAAAAGTTATTTAAAATTCCTGCACCATGTTCAGAAAGGGAAAGTAATAAAAAGTATTATTTTATTCTTGTTGAATTTTCCCTCCTATTTTCCATCCTAGGTCAAACCTGGTTGACTGGCCCTGCTATGTGTCATGCCTTGATTGGCTGACTGCGACTTCATCACCTGACACCCTCCACTTGGGTGCCATGTATCACCGCCTTATTGGTTGCCTGTCCTGCCATGTCATCAAACGATGTCACCACACCACATCACTGTCATGTCATTGATTGCTATGTCGCTATCTCAGTCAACATCATGCCACATCATCATGACATAGTAAGCATGTGACGGGTTAGTGCAAGAAGTTGGGTCTCATTTTTGGCCAAAAAGTGGAAGTGTTTTTCTTGTTTTTGAAATATTTTGTCAATTGATGCTGAAATTTGAGCCATTTAGATATTAAATATAAAAAAAATTCAAACATTAAAATTGTAGTGCCTGAAATCTTCTTTTTGAATATGTAATTTATTTGTATACCCATATGATGGATTATTTTTTTGGTTTGGATCTTTAAAAACCACTTTTTCAAAATGCTTGTTTCAAGACCATACCACGCTCGTGTATGGACACCATAATTCGACACAAATGAATGAATTTTTGTGAATCCTTTTAAATGGAGTTACTTGACACACCAAAGATTGATGAGAATATTTTTCTTGAATTTTTTAATGAATATATTTTTAAAATTAATTTTTAATTGGCTATAAAGGAAAATTTTAAAACCTCTCATATACGGACACCATAATTTGTTCAAAATTTCACTTTTCTCATTTTTTTTTTTTTTAAATTCAAAAGAATTGAATGTAGATTGATGACATATAAATTAATTTTAAAAAAATTATAAAATAAAAAAGTTATTAAAGTTTGAGTGAACATTGCTATTTTACATTTAGGTACCACCTTTGATTAAAAAAAATTTAAAAATAGTAAATAAAATCATAACTCTATAAAATTTATATTTTTGAAATTAGGAAAGTGAGAGCTCTAATGGGTTTTTGTTTCATAAAAAAAATTTGATTGGGAAGACCCTCTAAAAATTATGGCAAGGCATGAATTTGTCAATGCAATGCCTTAGCCAAATCTTGAGAGGCCAAGGCATAGGCTTGGTCTCACCAAGCTCGTCCCAAACCAAAATATGAGACAAGAAAAGAAAATACCACCTCATGTTGTAAGAAATAGGCACCCGTTATTTGAATTTCAAAAAACAGGTACCCATTTTGAAAAGCTTAAAGTGACATGTAAAATCTACCGAAAACTTAAAAAATTGAATTTTTAAGAAACGGACACCTATTTTTTACTTTTAAAAAATGGGTACCCATTTCTTAAAAATTCAAATTTTTAATTTTTTGAGAAATGGATACCCATTTTTTGAAAATTAAAAATGTGTACCCGATTTTTAAAAAAAGCGGGTACCCGATTTTAAAAAAAAAATGAGTACCCAATTTTTTAAAATAACGAGTGCCCATTTTTTAAATTTAGGGTCGGTCTCCCAAGCCAAAAAGGGTGCCCATTTTTAAAAATTGGGTACCCCTTTCTAAGAGGTCTCATTTTGCGGATTTGACTTCCGCAAAATTGCGACCCAACTTTGTGCATTCACCCTAACACATGTTATCTTCATCCACATTAGCACCTCAATTTGCATGCTACATCTAAAACCTCTACCATGTGTCAATTTTTGACTCATCCAACTCACTGCCAGCTAGCCCCAACTCATTACCACATGTCAGGTTTTGATTCATCTACGGATCCACATCATCACTAACATTATTGGTCACCATGTCACATGGTTAACCTCCTTGCAACTTTCCTTTTGTGACATAGTGACCACTAGTGGATTTCCCATGTGTCGTCATCCTGTACCTTCTATAAGATTCATGCCACGTCATTGCCCGATTCATCATGCTTGGTCCACCTCTTGCCACTTGTCAATGTGTAGTTGGTTCGTAGGTCCCACATCATGCTAACATCATCTCTTTGGTAGCATTTCTATTCAAAATTTATTTACATCTTCCTCTAGCATGGCCACGAGCCTCATGAACTTTGCCTCCTTGTTTGTCAAAAGCTTGTGTCTTAAGACATTTCAAAGGGTGAGTACTTTTTAATATAAATGGTTTAAGAAACTATCATAGGGCTAATGTTGGACAAAACTCTTTATACATCTTTATCTCGATGGTTGGGCTTGCATAAGAAGGGTGCATGATATTCACTTGGGTTGCTCAGTGATTTTCTTCATTTGACCATTGTGACAACTGCCCATATGTGAGCTCCTCTCGATTCAATACTTCTGCAATTTGCATTGTGGTATTAACAGTTTTCTATCCCTATATGTTTAACTAAGAAGGAAAGTGACTTTTCAAGGGTCAGTGGCTAAGAATGAATCATTCTGCACAACAAACAGTGCTCCCTTAGATTTAGCAAGAAGCCATACTCTAAAATTCAAGAGACTGTTGTGTGCAGGAGTGAAGGTGGGTCTTATTTCATGTCAGAACTCCTTTACATGTATCAACTACCATGTTTGGTCCAATTGTCTTAGGTCCAAAGCACTAGATCTTCTTTGCTAGATCCTTATCCCATCCAAACTCTTTACTGAACACTTCCCCTTGACCTTAGGAACATCTCTTGGGCCAATTTGACCCTTGTCAATCACCTCTACAAGACCTTATTCCATAGGCCTTGCATCAAAGTAGAGTTTGTTGTGCTTGTTGGGAGACTTGTTCATCACAAAATGGTGTGATTTGTCTAGGACTATTTCTCTAAATAAGACAATGGGATCAGATGTAAGTATTTTAACTCTAGCCATAAAGTCCTCCTACAAGTCCTTGAGGCATGTCTCAAAATGGAGCTCCTTTGCCCCTACAATGATGTGCTCCCCTGATTCTTCAATAGTGCATACAACCATAGGGTTTGAATTTGCCAAGTGTTTCAAGTCTTTAACAAGCTTTGGAAGATTAGAAGTTACCTTACACTACACTGCAACATGATAAACTAGTGAGATAGAGAACTTCATTGCTTTGATAGGATGGGCATCCACCTCTTTCTAATTTTTTAGAGTAGCATTCTTAGTTATACACTAGTCCAACCGTACCATGGCCATAGTGTTTCTACATGGTACATCATCTATTATCTCCTACTTCTCTCCAATCCATGTAACAATCCTCTGAACACTCTTGACATATAGATCCTTCTTCTCTCTAGGTGCATAGTTAGGGCACATTATCCTAACCTTTATACCCTTTGCAAAGACCCTGCCAAAGGAAAAGAACCTCCCTTTGTTAGAAACTAGAATCATCTTGGAAATATACAACATCAAGGGTCCATCATGGTCACAATCTCTAATTTCCTTGGCATAGACATCATCCAAAGGCCCTTCATACAAATTCTCCACACAGTATCTTTTGGCCATGAAAGGGGATGTCAAATGGAAAATCATCATTTCAAGTAGGGCATTACTTACAGGTAGCCAATTTTGCATAACTCACTTCATGAGGACCTTCACAACTAAATCCCTCTCTTCATTTTTCATTGCAATCCCAAGCTTTTGCAACATGGGCCATGACTTATCCTTCTCATTATTCATACACCCATTTTAATCTACCTTATTGGCTCATATATAAACTGAACAAAGCCTCTCTTGCAGTTTCCTTAGCCCATGTTTGTGGTGTTCCATTTTCTTGTGGTTGTGTCAAAGTAATTCTCACTCCACAACCTCTCCATCATCTTCAATTTATCAACCGAAAACTTCTTAGCATACATCTTTTACAAATTTGTCAATGTAAAAGCCCATCCATGCAGGCCAGTTGAGAACACAACAATATCCTTCTCTAGATAAACTTGAGCATCACCAAGAAGGGTGTCTTCATAAGTAGAAATGATCATATTTGCAATTTCAATGACCCTTGATATAGTTTGATAGGCCTCCTCTCCATCAAACATTTCCCCTTCCATGGCATGACTCCATTAGACTAGGTTCCAAAATGGAGGGGAATGCCTATCGCTGTCAAAAATTTACTTTTCCTTTTGCGTTATAATTTCATTACAATTCTTGTATAATACAATGAGTCTATTCCCCAAGATATTCTATTCCATAGGATTTATTCTCTTTCTAATTATAGAGCTCTCTTACTCACAAAATTAAAATAGGAAGTTATGTTTGATGGACTAAAGTTCCATCATTCTTGAGCACATTACCATGTTGGGTTAAAGCAACACCTGAGGTAATTAGTAGTTATGAAATCAATTATTTTAGTGACATATCATAAACTACAACATGACATTGTTTGAAGCTATTCTTTGCATTGATGAGGACATTCATTGCCTTTGAACTCTTCCCAATCAGGTTCATATACTCGAGATTAATCATTATCTTAATTGTGAATTTGTGATTTTTATTTCTAACTTTTTCCATTAAAGTGATCAAGATTGAAGAATTAATCTTGGATTTTCCCTGATTTCTGATTTGTAATAGCTCACTCCTATAGGAGTTGATGAAATCCAACTCCGCAGTCGCCAAGATCACCTACATGCAAATAGCTTGCTGAAGAGAAACCGAAAGAGCAAGAGCAAATATTTCACAATAGGAAAATGAAATTGCAATGTGAATGGAATGATTTACAAAGAGAGAGAGACCATTTAAAAAGGCCTCATGGAAGCTTGTAGAACAAGCTGGAAGGAGGTAGAGGACAAAAATGACAACTCAACACATATCCTCAAAAAGTGGAATATGCTAAAAAAGGAGAAAACTCCCGAGTTGTCAACACAACCACTACATGCATTAAATACTAAATATGCATTAACCTAAGTAAGCTTAAGTAATAGAATAAATAATTAATTATTAATTATTTACTCTAACACCCCCCCTTAAGTGCAACTTAGGGGAATGCCTTAAGCTCCTAAAACTAAGATGAAATGCATAATGGGTCCCGGCAACGAGGCCATGTTAGGTACCCATGTACAATGCAACCTCTGTAAAACGGAGAAAGAGGGAAAACCCTGTGGGAAAAACCCTCCTCCAAAAAGAGGTAAAAACAACATGCTAAAAAAAACATGAAGTGAAGGAAGGAAGGCCTCAACCAATCCCCCCAAGGACAACTTCCGCCAGAAATGTTTCAAGAGACTCTCTCAAAACCATAAGTACAACCAGCCCCCCCATGAGAATAGACACCAAGCCCCCCCCATAATGATGGAGCTCCTGTAGAAATGATCGAACCAATGAAACTCCAATTCGGAAGGAACAAAGGCACGTAACAAGGAAATCCCTGCGCAAGAGGAGCAATTGGAAAGCCTAGCTGATGTCCAGAAGAGAATGTATGAGGAACCGAAACGGGAATTCCCAAGGTAGGTGTGATGACATTGTCATGAATGTCCATTGAAGTATCTGCAACAAGTGTACTTGGAGTCTTAATAAATGAAGCTGGAAGATCAAGTAGAGCGGAAGGAGAATCTTGTAGAGAGGAAAAGCCCTCATCTGGTTGTGGTGTGGCAGTCAAAATAGGGATCTCAGGAACAATACAAAGGTTCAAGTGTCCTGACTGCACCACACGATGCTCCTGCGAAGGAGATGGTGGACCAAAGTGTGAGAAGGTATAGAGATGAGTGGAAGGATCAACTGCCCCTGTAGCAATAAGATTTCCTGTAGCACAATCTCGAATGAAGACTGAATCAGTAGTGAACTCAACTGTCTTCCCTGATCCACTGCGTGTAATCTGAGAAATTGAGAGAAGGTTGGTAGACAAAGATGGAACATACAATACATCATTGAATATACCATCTTGGATGTGAACTGAACCTTTCCCACAAACTGGTAATGCAGTGTTATTCCCCATGAGAATGTGAGGAATAGGAGAAGCCTCAAGAGTGGAGAAGACACCTTGAGAAGATGTCATATGGTGAGAAGCACCTGAATCCAGTATCCAAGGAACCTGTGAAGAAGATGCAATAGAAGCCTGTAATGCATGACCCTTTCCAAGATCTGATGTAGATGTTGAAGAGGTGGAAGAAGCTTGAAAAGAAGACCCTTGTGAGGTAGAAGAGGATGGAGAGGAAATAGTGCTCTTCTAAAGGAGAGCGTGCAAATCAGCAATCTGTTTCTCATAGCCATCACATCTCTTCTGAAAACAACGTGCCTCATCATGAGATCCTTTCCCACAATAGGAACAGGTAGGAGTTGCGGTCTTCTTTTTCTCCTTCTTGTTAGAAGATGATGAACTAGTAGAAGAGGGATCTGATAGCTGCTTCAACTTCTGTTCCTGTGTAACCTTGGAAAGCAATGCTTGTGACTGAGAACTTGAAAGTGAATCCATTTGAGTAATCTTCGATTGTTCACGGGTTAACCGATTACAAAATATCTCAAATGAAGGCATCCTATGTCTATCACCCAAGGCATCCATAGTGGAGTAGAAAGTGGAAGAGAAGATCTGATACTGTCCCTTTAACTTTGAGAGTACCAAAAAGATACACTCATCATCTGTTTTGTTCTTCCCACATCCCTGCAAAAGTGTACGTAGAGATTTGAACTTCATCAAGAAGTCCTCAATGGTGGGAAAGTGATTAGGTGTCAAAGAAGTTAATTCTGCATCCAACTGAAGTGCTCGGAACTCATTCACTTGTCCAAACAAAGCCTGAAATCTCAGCCAATAAGCCCGTGGAGTAGTCAAACCATCCAGGTGAAACAACAAGCTGTCTGAAATGTTGAGTGCAATAAGCCCCATGGCTTCATCCATCTTGTTCCTGTGCTGTAGAATCTCATAAGGTCATTGGAGATTAGGCTGATGCTCATCCAGACAAGACCATAGACCTCTTGACATTAGAAGTCTAGTCATTTGTGCCTTCCATGTGTGGTAGTTGTGTGGTGTGAGACGGGATATAGATGGATCCGCCATTGAGAGAAAGAAGAAGACGGAAGTAGAAGGGTCTTAACTGAAGTAAATTACAGAAAAGAAAGACACCCCCCCACAAACGTACAAAAATATCTCCCAAATACCACAAAAAAAAACAACTAAGGAAAGCAAAAAACTAGAAAGGAACTTGGATTTGTTGTGCAGAAAAATCCTCTACTTTGACACCAAAAATGGAAGCTCAAACGAACTCAAAATTGTGCGAAACTAGCACCAATGTTTCCGTCTCTGAGTCAGCTTTCCGACGCTTCTTTCGGATCGGAAAAAGACCTCCGTATGCTCAAGTTATAGCCAAAAAACCGACTGCTGCTCCAAAAAACACTTGCTGGAAAATTACAGACAAGGGCATAAAATTGACGGCCGTATGCCCGTCACAAACCAGTCGCCGGAAAAAAAAATCCGATTACCGGAAAAAGACGTCGCCAGTCGAGAAGTGATGTCACCGCCGAGAAAGGATGTTGGAGGAAGATCCGTCGGTGGCGGTGGCGCCCGGGAGGAAAACCCGGCGGCGCGATTGTCGTTGGTGGAGCTAACGCTTCCGCGGCGGTGGCGGAGGCTCCGCTGCGGTTGTGGAGAGTGGAGGCGGCGGCATTTGCAGGAAACTTGCTGTGGATGACGGGAAAACGGCGGTGGCGGAGGCTAAAAAAGGTAGGCGGGGGCGGCCCTGCGGTGGCCGCTGGGCGGTGCCGCGGTGGAGTAGCCCTACGCCCCTTTTTTTTTTTTTTTTTTTTAAATTTTTTAAATCGCCGTGTGTCCGTACGATCCGTACGGAAGCTCCTGATGTAAAAAAAATTTTGCCTTCCGGAGCTCTGTCTCCAAAAATGAAAAGTTTTATATGAATTTTGACTGTAAATGGCCTTCCGGATCCAATGGTGATGTCCGTTTTGGCTGAAAGTGCTCCAAAAATTCACTCTACCCCTGATTTGAAGAAAAATTGCACAAACAAATTAGGGTTTGTGACTTCAAATCACGGCTTCAAAAATCCTTCAAACAAGAAGCAGCAGGGAGGCTCTGATACCATGTAGGAGTTGATGAAATCCAACTCCGCAGTCGCCAAGATCACCTACATGCAAATAGCTTGCTGAAGAGAAACCGAAAGAGCAAGAGCAAATATTTCACAATAGGAAAATGAAATTGCAATGTGAATGGAATGATTTACAATGAGAGAGAGACCGTTTAAAAAGGCCTCGTGGAAGCTTGTAGAACAAGCTGGAAGGAGGTAGAGGACAAAAATGACAACTCAACACATATCCTCAAAAAGTGGAATATGCTAAAAAAGGAGAAAACTCCCGAGTTGTCAACACAACCACTACATGCATTAAATACTAAATATGCATTAACCTAAGTAAGCTTAAGTAATAGAATAAATAATTAATTATTAATTATTTACTCTAACAACTCCTTCTAGAAAGTACATATTTGCAATCTATTGAAATCAGTTGGGCCCTAAAGTGGGGCTGACTAAATTTTTTTCCATTTCAAAATGACTGAATTGTCAAATTAAGCTGATGAACATCTGATAATGACTAAAATCCATTTGACCACCGAACCATCCATTTCAAACTCATTTCATGTCTTATCCGTAAAATATCAATTTTGTGTCAGGAATTCCTTTGACTGGCTTTAAAAACTGACAAAAACAACTGACTAGGCTTTAAAATCAACAATACTAGTTCTTTGTTCCACATTCTTGCACCATGTTGAATCTCGTCTAATGAAGAATTCTCAATCAAAATATATTGATTGTCAAAATTGCTCATTTATAACTACCTACAATAAAACATGTTAGAAAACTAGAAAACACGTTCAGATTTGGCTCTGAAAATAGGGCAAACTGACACTTGGGGAAACAAAAATTGGCGCATTGGTTCACTGTCATAAGGACAATATAAATCTTTCATTAGGGCTCATGATGAATAACAAGGAAAATTTGGCAAGTGGTCAAAGTGGGCTATTCCAATTTGTAGACTGGAAACACTGGCAGCAAAGTAATTTTTGCGAAAATAATGGACCTGGGAAAGTGTGCAAACAGATTTGTCAAGAATTGCAGATTGGCACACTTAAAAAAATTTCAAAGTAGAACACAATGATATGATCCATTTGATCTCACCTATCATGGATTCAGAGATATGACATCATGAATAGGGGTACCGACCAATTTGCACTTTGTGACACCAGTAAAACTTTAAAAATTGCTTTTAGAATAGCATTTGAAAACTATTCAAATAGATTTGTTATAAGCTAAAAATTGAAACATAAAAGTCTCTAACCTCTAGAATGCAAAACAAAAGGAATTTTCTCATTTTGGACAGTTGGGTCAAAATTATAACAAATGAAACAAGCCTCTTAGAATTCTGAACAATTTGCATCAACATGAAAACAATAAATAATCGAATTTGTGGGGGTCAAAACCTAGTCAAAACATATCAAAATGACTCAAAATATGAAACATAGGCTCTTTGGTATGGACACTAAACAATCCCAAAGTGGCGATTCATGAAACATAACTGGGTTTGAGATATTCAATTGCAAACAACGCTTCCTGTTGTTGTTTAACATAGGCAAAAATGCAAATTTGGACATTGCTCAAAATGGAACTTCACAAAATGACTTGGAATGGTAATTTATCTTTATGGGACAAGTGGATATATTGAATGAAAGGTGCTAGAAACATTAAACACCTTTTAGGCCTCAAAAGGATAGCCAGGTACACATGCATTAAAAGGCACTTAAAGGGCTTGATTTTTTTCAATGGTACTCATAATCACGGCTTCAATTTTGAGTCCCAAAAGTTCCTTCAACCCTTCCAATAGAAGATATGGTGAGAAAGTGCCTTGGAAAAACTCCTAAATCCAAGAAGCCAAAAATTGAAATGGTGTTAGATGTTGATGAGAAAATAGGGCTCCAAGTGTTGGATTCTAATTTGCTAGGATTTTAACAACCTTTTAAAAGTAGAGACTACCTAGGAGTTAGCTAAAAAACCATGATAAGTATTCTGTGGAAAAAAAATGAGAGGACTAACTCACAAGACACTGCAATGTCTTGTCTACTTTGAACATTACAAATTTTAGGTGGGTTTACCTAGGAATTCACTTTCTCTCTCCAATTTTCATATCTCAATATGAATTCCAATATAACATATGTTAATTATAGGATTATCAAAGGAATGACAAATAGCTAGTCCATCAAACCCTAAGACTCAATGAATCAAGTACAAGCTTGCTTTTAGATCTTCAACAAAGGAACTTTAAAAGATTTGAATTATTACAAGATTGACCATATAAAACTTCCTAGCTATATCAATTTTGATGATGACCAGTGCCTTATCCATTGGGCTACTATTTCAAAAAAACTTGACATGTACTATCAAATCTATCTCTACACTTTGTGTAAACAAATCAATACTCAATTAGAAATCTCATTCTCATCAAAATCTTCTTATGATAACTAGCAATTCTCCAATCCACATTAAGCATTTACATAATTGATTGGATTATTATCAAAACATAAACTAAAATATAATTCCAAAAAAATAGTCATAACTGGGACTCAACCAAAATTTCTATTAAATCTCATAAAATAAAGGTTATAAAGAAGAGACAAGATTTAGATTGAATAACCATTCTAATTATGCATTTGTATTATCTTCCTTGAAAATATACAATTCAATGTCAAATTCCAAAAAAGATGCTCAACTAGACTCAATACTGTTAACCATGTTTTCATTTTAAATTTGGAAAATCACTATGTAGTATACATGGAGCAACTCAAAAAATGAACAAAACTAGTTCAACTAAAATGATTCTCAGACCCTTTCTCTAGCTTTGGGAACTCATTTATATGTCATGAGTTGTAATAAGCTTTAGGAATAGAGGGAAAATCATAGTATCCTTTTGACAAAATGGTTACACCAAAGACAAAATGTCACCATCCTCATAGAATGAAAAAAAAAAAAAACATTTGTGGCATTTTTTGCTTGACAACAAAGTAGTTTCTCATCAAATGTTTCATAGTGGGGTAGGGGCTTCTTTTTTTTGTGTCTATTTCTTGTTTCTCAACCATTTCTGGTGACATTATTTCATCCCTTTTCTCCCCTTTAGATGGTGGGGCAACCTTTTCCTCCTCCTTTTTTCTTTTATATGATTCCCTAGCTTCTTTAGTTTTTGATTGGATGTCCCCATCCTTAACCACTTTTGGTGTGTTACCTTTAATATCCTATGTTGTCCTTGGGACTAACGCTTTTATCTCTTCCATTGATACCTGAATACCTTTTTTAATCACCTCTTTCTATTAAGTGTCCATGGATTTGTCCATTGATTTTATCTCTGATGTGATCTGTAAAAGCTTTGAAGCAAAAGAATATTCTACCATCCACTTATAGAAAATTGTATCATCTGGCCAGTTGAAATTAAAGATTTCTTTCTCTATTTTCAAAATATCATTTCCAAGCTTCTTTATCTCCTCAAAATATTGGTGGAAATAATCAAAGAATATCTAGAAATTTACTACTTCTTTAATAGTCATAGCAAACTAGATATAATTTTCTTTGTTAACAATAGCATTCATCCTTTCACTCATTATTTATTTTAATTCATTTTCCCATTCCTCTTTATCTTTAATGTTAGCAAGGTCTTTTAGCACATGAGGAAAAATATTAAAGATTCTACTAAGATACTTGGAAAAGTACATTCTCATCCTTTTGTGTATTACTTCCCTCTTAAGATCAAGGTCTAACAATTCATTAGCTTGATCATATGTCCTTTCAATCTAATCATCAACCTTATCAATAATAATGGTACATAAGGTAGTGATATCATCTTTTCTACTGATTCATTTTTCTTAAGGCACCTTTATTATTCTCAAGCTCACTCCAAATTATTGTTACATTTCACATTTCCCAATGGAATAAGGGCCAATTTATTCTATCAACTAGAAACAATATTGTATCCCTGACTCTATCTTCATATTGCAATCACAACTCTACTTGAGTTGCCCTAAATTCATTTCTTTCTTCATTTAACTCACCTGCATTATAGTGCTATTGATGTTGAGGTGTATCTAGGATATAAATAATAGGCTTGGTGAGAGGAGGTGGAGCAGGGGAGGTTGCAATCATGAGATGGCTAGACCCTCCCTCCATTGTCCTCTTTCCTTGTTAATTTTTGCAAATTTGAAATAATCTTATCCATTTAATTTATCTTCCTTCCTGTTTCATCATAGGCCTCTAATACCTTTTCAAACTTAGTGTTTAACTCAATAAACTTTTGTTTATCCTTTCTGGTAACTACTATATTGAAATCAGCCACCTCCTTATTCACGAGTGTAATTTTTTCACTGTCCATGTCTACTAATCTATATACCACCAGACATCTTGTATTTTTTGCATCTAGAATTTCCTGAAGTCTAGATTCATAGTTTTTTCTAAATTGACCACATAACCAATTTTTTGTGATCCTCAATATATTTTACCCCATTATGGGATTCCTTGACTTCTTCCTTGTATTAAATTTGGTATCCTTTTCTTTTCTAATGGAATTAAAAAATATTGCATTAGCAATGTCCCATTCAAGAAATATAAAAATACTGTCATCCTTGAGTAACTATCTTCCCCTTCAGAGGTTATCTGATCAAAATTATGCACCAATTCAGCCTTAATTTATCCTTCAATCCAAGGGTCATGTCTGTTAGGTTTCTTTGCCTTTATCTTCTTACATTTTTCCTCAAAATTAGAAATATTACTCTACAAAAAATTGAGTGAAAGCCCTAGATTTAACAAATTCATCATCAAACACAAACTTCTTTGTAGCATGTTCCACAACAAGATCCATCTCTTTCCCCTTATAATCTTCCATTGTAATGTCCCATAGTGGCATAAATGCTTCTTGAGGCAACCCCTCATTTTTTTTTGATGTTGTTATCAAAACATCATCTTGGCCTCCCATTTGTTTTAGTTTCTCTGTTAAAGAATCCTCATTATCAAAGTGTATGAGGGTCTTAGAGGGTGACTATTCCTCCATCCTTGATGATGATCCCACTTCCAACTTTTGCTTCTAAGTTCTTGATTTTGAAGGTGGGATTTCTAAATTCTATCTCTGATAAACTAGCACTGGATGTGATCCTTCATTTTTTGCAACTACATATCTGGACATTCTTTGCAGGGTGTGTTGTCCTAGACTACTAAAAAAATTACTCACCATTCTTGTTTCCACCTCCTTGACTTGATCCAGATTTGTCTTTATTAATACCCCATTCTTATCATTCAATTTTTGGATATGTCCTTATCGAATACCTCCTTCCATTTTTCATTATTTACTTCCTATTCTTGTAAAGAAAAATCATTTCTGATTATATCATTGGAATAGTAAAACATATGATTATAAGATTTAGCCTTAGTTCTTTCCTTAAACATTTCATAAAATCCCTCTAGATCTATAAAGTGAGAACCTAGGTGTCTTCATCCTCCCTTGGTTATCACAAAATGGTGGGCGACTATGAAGCTTGGAAAAATTGTCCCTCTCAATCTTCCCACCAATTCTCTCTCTTGAAACTTTGTAATTTGCTACAAAATTTCAGCAATTCCTACCTTTAAGGGTACTTGGTAGGGCATGACATGTGGCTTCCCTTGAAAACCATACATTCTAAAAAGAATAGAGATAGAATAAAGTATGATGTCTCCCCAATTATGACTGACCTTAAAATCTTTACCATGATCTCTAGGCCTGATCAGTTCCAACAAAGGATTAGGTCTTCTAGGGTTATCTTGGACTAATAACATCCTCATCTTGGATGCAAAATATTGGTCAAACTAGAAAAAACTATTAGTAACTTCCCAAATCATATTCAGAATCCATAATTGGAATGGTATCTTCTCCCCATCTCTCTCTCATTCCAATTTTATGTCTTTCCCAATGACAGATACACCTTTTAACAAACACATGTACATGAGGAAAGAGTACCAACCAAAAGGTTTTTTAACTTTACCCTTGGTGATGCCAATGAAACCATTGTGTATCTCCTTGGCTAAATGGGAAGGAAAATCAAATTTTGAGCTCATTCCATATTGCAATATTTGGGCCATCAAGAAAACTAGGGGTGCTAGGAAATGTTCTTTTTCATCCATGCCAAACATTTTATAGAGGGAAATATATAAAGCATGTGCCCAAGGGTTGAAATATTTATTTAAAAGGGGCTTAGGGATAGAGGGTGTTACCAATGTCAAATTTCCTACCTTATTCAAAATTCTCTTGTATTGGCCCTCCTCGTAGGTATACCATTTGTGCATCATACTCAGCCTACAAATCATCAAAGTCAATTGTCTCATGCAGATTGGTTTTGGGGTTCAACATAAATAATCTATGATCTCTTCTATTGTGACCTTGAACAAATTATCCCTAAAGTGGGTTTTTACCATCCGCAATGTAGCATCATATCTCTTGGCCATTGCAAAAAATAAGTCAAAAACCATAGAAATGCTTGGCACAACCAATTTCAACAAAAAACTCTCATATGTCACTAAGCAGTGTATCATGGTTTCTCTACGAAAACCATCTTTTAAAAAATTATAACCCACCATTAGATGCCTGTACATCTCTTATCCAATTACTTTTATCATAAAAACCTTCCTCAATTTTCAACCTAGGTCTTTTCAAGACCAATTCCCTCCCTTTACTAGTTTCATTTGTAGAGGTGGGTAGTTGTATGAGAAAATCATCATGGATGTTCTTGTGTTGATAGTCTATTTTTCCAAAGAAATCTCTTCAAGGAAATTTTTTTATGAACTTAAAAAGTTTACCAAAACATCTTCAAAAACTATATTCAAGTACATACCAGTGCTCCTTACACAGTTTTGATTACAAAAAACACCATCTTAGTCACAACTAATTTGCAATCTAAAAACTCAAAAATTTAAGCTCTGTTTTCTCTATATTGCATTATGCCAAATGCGGAATAGACTACACACTTTATGCTAAAATCATTCAAACAAGGGGTGTCTTAATTCACCATTAATGTCTTCAATAGAAAAATTATGCATGCAACACAATAGAATTTGAAAATTGGTCATTAATCTAAAAAAAATCTAGCAGTTGTAATTTAAAACTGATACTGAGTCATCTTTTCATTGGTAGGACATGTGGAAATTCCTCACTTTTTCACTTTCTTTAGAACTTGTACATCTTAAAATAGAAATATAGTGACAACCCTTGATCACCTATGCATCACACGATCAGGAAAAATTTGTAGCTCTTTTGGTATTTCTTTACAAAGTGGGTTCACTAGTGACACATTTCACCTTATCACTTTCTTGCTTTGGTTTAAAACCCTTCATTTTTCTTTTGTGATTATGCAACAATCATTGATTTTTTGCACAATAGGCAATTAAGATTCTACTTGTTGAGACATGAAAAGCCTATCCTATGAAAGACACGTGGCAATTTCTTGCTATGTTACAAGACTTAAAGATTGATCATCTTTTCATAGAGAGATAACAAAAATCGTTGATCTTGATTTTAATCAATGACTGGGAACAATATTTGAATAATACATAAAGAAAATGAATAATGAATCATGACGTGCCACCTTTTATTTTATGATGACATTATTTCTTTTAAAATTATGAGCCACTTGGTGCCACCATATCCATGTGTCATCATGTCACATAATCACTTTTGTTAAATACCTTCCACTTCCTTTTAGCAATTTAGTGACTACCGTAGATTTGACTTACATCTGATGACTAATGTTATATACTAATATTATTGTACTTAGGTGGTCCCATTGAGGAAAATGTCAAAACCTCACTTTGTCACAAACTTTAAATATCATGCAACACAAAATCATGACAATACAATGATCATTGATCTTGTTTGTGATCAACAACTATTTTTTTTTCATATTTCTTCTTCCTTTTGGGACCCATAGGAACACATGGTAGTCTCTCATATTCTCACATTTCTTTAAATTTGGCCACCTCCAAATAGAGAGAACACAAAATCTATTGATCTTTAATTTTATCAATAATCAAGAAGTCACTAGAAAATACACTTGGCTTGAGTTGCAAACTAATCAAGGCATGACAACTAGCCTATGATGATGAGACATTCTAAGAGTCTTTTCTTGGTCCCACCGTGTCCATTTGTCAATAAGTCACTTTTTCATAGTTTTTAAAGTATGCACAATTTTTTAGAATGACAAAGTGAGAAGTGTTAATTTTAATAGTAGTTGAAGGTTGGGATTGGTTGTGAGGGTTGTTGTATTTCTTTGGTCCCACTAGACAGGTGTCAAAAGTTTGTGTTGTCACAAAAATAAAGGAGATACAACTTGTAATAGTCAAAAAGCGAGATCCATTGATTTGATATGAATCAAATAGTTGAGAAAAAATCTAGTCTCTTGGGTTAAATAAACACAATTAAAAACACAAACCAAACATGATGTAACCATAGATAAGGTAAGACCAAAGAAATAATAGGGGTTAACTCATGCTGCAAAGAAAAGACCCAAATGGAAGGATTAGAATGAAAAGAAGGGTTTTAAAAAACTTATATCATAACTAGGGTTTTATTCTATCTCTTCCCACCCTAAACAATAAAAACAAGACTGTTTTTAATTCAAAATTTCAAAATTTATTTAAGACAATGGCCCTCACAGAGGGTGTAATAGTAGTTCTATCTAGGGATAATGAATGAATTTCATTCATACAAGATCTCAGTAACTTTGGAGGAAGCAAACCACTCTCCTGACAACACTTATTAGAGAGGAATGCACACACAATGGGAAAACCACACCTATACACAAAGAAAACAATATATACAACCTAACTATTGTTCATGGGAAAGGGGTAAATTTCACGAGAAGTAATTTTTCAAGAATTGTCCATGAACTACTAGTTCTAGAATATCTTCACTAAGATCTTTTAGGATGTATGAATCTTCTCCCCAATTGGAGATTATTAAATAAGGGCCAAGCCATAAAGGGTCAAACTTTTCATGCTTCCCCCTATCCTCTAGTCTTGCTTTCCATATTCACACTAGGTCTTTAGGCTTAAATATTCTGTCTACACCCTTCTAATAAAATAAATATTTCATTTACAACTGTAGTTTGGCATTTTTAGCAGAAGCTTCTCTTTTTTTCTCATTTAATCCAACTAGTTCATCCATCCTCTCCTACATATCATCAGTGACATCCTCATCATATTTCTAGACATAATTGTATAGACAAATTAGGTTTTTTTGAGGTATTATTATCACAATCCCATATAATAGATCAAAATAAGACACTCCTATAGTTTTCTTCATTGTTACTCTATCAACCCAAACTGCCAAATGTAGCTTAGAATGCCATGCCTTTTTGTTGTCATCTAGAGTACTTTTTATGGTCTTCAACAAAAATTTATTTGTAGATTCAACCTACCCATTTCTTTGTGGATGATTTGAAGATGATGTTGATCTTGTGGTGCAATATTTGTTGCAAAATTATATGAGTTCATTTGATCTGAAGCACATGGCATTATCATTTACAATTCTTTCTAGACATCAAAATCTAGTGATTATGTTATTTAGCAAGAAGTTATTCACAACTTTGCTAGTTTCTTTTCTAGTGGGATTCTTTTCTAGTGGGAATGAATTCTACCCATTATGTAAAATAATCAGTTGCTACAAGGATCCAAGAATAACTAGTGCTAGATTTACTCACTTACTATAAAATCCATTCCCCACTTTTGAAAATGTGCTTGGACTTTCACTTGTTTCAACGGGGTGTTCCCATAGAATTTAAACTTGCAAACCAAACTTCTAATAAGGGTCACATTTTCTAACTAGACAATCAGAATCCTTGAATAGGTTGGGCCAACTCTCACTACCTTGTGTGTCATTTTCTTGGCCATGAAATGACCTCCACAAACTCTTGAATGCATCTCAACAAGTATCTTAGTTGACTCTTCATGATTAATATATTCCAATAATACTCCTCCCAAGTTTTTCCACCAAATTTTCCCATTAATAATAATATATCTAATTGCCTATAACTTTATAGAATTTTTTTGTTATTAGTCAAATTAGATGGATCTTCCATGTGTTGCAAATAATAAATGACATTAGCATGCCACTCACAATAATCCATATCAAAAGTATTGGGTCAGAGATTTTCATTAACAAGGTTTATTTGATTAGCATCCTAGTTATATTAGGCCATAAAATTTGGTAACCCTTGTGCTCTTACTAATTTTTTAATCTGGATGTCTATGTTAAATTCATAGATCCTATTTATCCATCTACATCTTCTACCAGATACTTCTTGCTGAGAAAAAATGTCCTTCATAGTAGCACTAGGAACAATGACTATAACAATTGCACCGACCAAGTAACACCTAAAATCTTTAAATTCCTTTACAAGGCATAAGATTGTTTCTCATTAATATCATACTTAATTTCCATAGGTTGGAGTGATTTACTAAAAAAAGCCAGTTGGTTTCTCAAAACCTTCTTCATTCTTTTGAAGCAAAACCATTGCAATAGTATGGAAAGAAGTGAAATAAAAGATATGCATTGGTTTGTTGTAAGAGGATTTTTGTTGCATCTTTTATTTCTTGAAAAGAACCTGATAGCTTACCTTCCCATTTGATTATGACCACTTTCTTAAGCATCTTAAATGTGGGTATGCTAATCTCAGCAAAGTTGGTTATAAATCTTCCTAAAAAAATCACTTGGCCAAAGAATGATTGGATGTCTTTGACATTTTTTGGTTTGAGAACTTTATCTATTGTTGCAACCCTCTCTGGATCAAATTTAACTCCATCTTTAGATACTACGTGGCCCAATAGTTTCCCCTATATGAATGCAAATGTGCATTTCCTTGGATTCAAGGAAACTCCATATTCTAAAGTTTTAAAAAAGATTTTCTCCAAATGTCTATCGTGATCTTCTCCTTTTTTGGAATAGGTCATCAGATCATCTTGGTAGACCACCATGAAATTGTCTATATATTTTGCAAAGGTAGGATCCATGGCTCTTTGGAAATTGAACCCTGCATTAATTAAGCTAAAAGGCATTCTAACATATACATAAGCTCCCCATGTTGTGGTAAAAGTAGTTTTGTATTGTTCTACTTCATCAAATAGCACTTGGTTGTAACTAGAAAATCCATCCATCATTGACATCAACTCAAAGCTAGTAACATGCTGCAACATAGATTACATATTGAGTAAACCATAATTGTCCTCTAAGGAAGCAATATTTAGATTTCTAAAATCTACACATTGTCTAATATCATCATTTTTCTTTCTAACTATCACTAAATTGGATACACAAGTGGAATTCCTTATAGGCTGTATAATTCCTCCATCTCTAAGCTTGATTAATTCTTCTTGCACTTTTGGAGCTAATGTGGGATTTACATGCCTCTACTTCTATCTAAATGGTTTAACTTCCTCTTTCAATGGGAAAACATGCTTGAACAAATCTTCCCTATAAGCCTTCAGATCATCATAAGACCATGCAAATACATGTCTAAACTTCCTCAATAGATCAATTAGGGATTTTCTTATAGCAAGGGATAAACTTTTACCTATATAAACCTTTTTGGGAGACTAATTTGTTCCAAGATTAATTTCTTCCAACTCTTATGGTTTCTTGTTTTTGACTTCTAGGTGAACCCTATCTTGATTATAAAAAATTCTTTCCAATATTACCAGCCTTTTGGCTACTTTATTTGTTTTCAATTACAATATCTATTGACCAAAAATGGTGTCCCTCCCATTTGTGTTCTCAACAAGGGTACTGCAATCTAATTCCTGACCATGGTACTTGTCTTTATTCAAAAGAAAATTTAGAATATCTTTTTTATCTTCAAATACTTGCCAATTCTTTATCTTATCAAGAATTGAGGGCCTATTCTACACTTCAATATTTGAGACTCCAATAAAGGATATATCATCAGGTTTTATGGCCACATTAGCTAGTAGATCAGCCATTTGATTATTATCCCTATCCATCCAAGTGATTCCAAAAGCATCAAATGCTTAAATCTCATCCCATACAACATTTTTGTATTATTTTAACCTCTTATTCTTGGATGCATAAGTCACCTAATCTAGGATACTACTAATTCAATATCACCAATAACATGCAATTTTTTAATGTCATGAGTAGCGACTACTTTCTATCCCAGTAAAAGTGCTTCATGTTATACTATATTATTGGTGCAATTGATGTTTAGAGTAAAATAGTACCTAAATGTGTTCTTTTCAAGTGAGATATAAACTATTCCATCCCTTGACCCTTATTTGGAACTAACCCCATCAAAATACATTATCCAGACCTTCTGTGCATCAATACAATTTATTTCTTCTTGTGAAATCAATGGGACTATTTTTTCAGTTTCAAGAATAGTATTTTCAGCCCTAAAAGAATTTACCTTTGTGTCCAAGAAATATGTAGAATCAATATCAATGTTGTCTTCAATCATATTAATAACTCTTGGTTTCCTATTGACCTTGATAGCTTTATCATCTATGTGAAAAGTAGATAAAGATGGGTCACATTATAGGCTCCCTCCCATTGCAACACTCCATTTTCTTAAGAGTAACATTCCATATTGAGGAGGGTTATGTTGGTAGTGGGTCATTATCCCATGTAGAGTTTGCAATTTAGCTTAATTGCCTCATGTGGTTTTGTAAGACTATTAATTGTAGTGGGCATTAACAAGTCGATCTTTTGGTGCAATGACAACTCTGGTCTTTCTAACAATTGGTATTAGAGCAAGGTCATAGGTTTGAATCCTGCAAACCATGACAAGTGATGCTAGGAGGGAGATTGTTGGCATTGGATGAAAATCCCTCATAGGGTTCATGACATGGCTTAACCACATCTTGTTGTTCTATAAGACTATTAGTTGTATTAGAAATTAACAGGTCAATATTTTAGCACAACTACAACTCTAGCCTTTCTAACAAGATATCAACTACTAAGACACTCATGGTTAAGTCAACATCAAGATAAGAAGCTAACATATATGGTAATGCATTAATTGTACCTATAAAAAGAATTTTATTTTCATCCATGGCTTGATATCTACCCTATTTAGTAACTACTTTTAGATGAAGGGATTCTATGATTTTAAAAGGCATGACAATATTAGAGGTTGTTGAATCAATCATACAATTCTTCAAGGCTTTTCCATTTATAATCAGAATAAGGAAGAACGGGTCAATATTCTCTATATATGTTGCTGATGAACTATCCAAATATATTTTTGGTATCTAGGATATCATTCCTTTATCTTTCTTTTCTCTTACTATAAATTGTAACTCATATCATAATGATGATTCTCCCTTAATGACATTACTATTCCCAATCCCTTGTAATGAAGAGAGATATTTTCTTTTATGTTCTTTTATCCTAAACATTTTAGATAAAGGGACCTTTATAGTAATTAGTGATAACATAGATATCATATTAACAAGGTCATAAACAAGGGGTTTGCATGAATTACCTTTAGTTACTTGTACTTGAGAAATAGGATCCTCAAATTGTCTGAGAACATCAAGACTTAACTTTCTTTCTTTTGCATTTGTCTTGACTATATTTGCACCCTAACTTAGCACCTTCTTCTTAGGTTCCCATTTCTTAAACTTTCTATCTTTGATCTTGACAACCATAGGGTCCTTTTCTTTGCTCTCATTATTCATCCTATGAGTTATATCTTTAATGAAAATACCTGAAGATTTCCTAGCAATATTATTTGTTGTCCTATTCCTTAGATTATAAGTATTGTGAACTTGAGCAACCATCTCAGTGGTTATTTTGTCAATTTATCCCTTGGAAGGTTTTCTCAAATTCATGTGTTTAATCCCTAACACCATGTTGCATGTCTTATCATCAACTTCATTTTCATTATTTTTCTTTAAATTAGAATATATATTTCTTATATCGCTAAAATAAAAATATAGATATTTGATAGTTATCTTTTTTAATTTCAAGATCTTCATATTTAACATGAAGAGTTTCCATTATAGGATAGTGGAATAGCCACAATGTGGAGACACGTAGCTCATGGATTTTACCATCAAATTATATTTTTATTATATTTTTGTCCTTCAAAAATATTATAGGTGAATGTTCTTCTGATTTTCCATACATTTAATAAATTTTCACTTGTTTTTTGAGGTAATTTTCTATTATGAGTTAGAGACATCTATCATAAGGATAGACATGCCAATTATGATCATCCTGCTTGAAAAGTTGATTCCCTTATCAAATTAATGAAACTACTTGCAACCAACACCCTAATTCTCTTCAACTTTCCCAATTAACCATTCACACAACCATCTTCCTCCTACCCCACCATAGCACGCAATCCTTTTTTGAGGTTTACATCTTAGTCCCTCTTGGATTTTGAACCTCATTTAATCTATTTCAAATGGTTCCATTAGTTCTCCTAGGCAGTTTAGTGGTTTCAATATTCAGAAGGTTCTTAGCTTGGATCAGAGTACTAAGATCCAAAGACTTTGTGATTTAGATTGAATGGTTCATAACAAGTTGTGCAGATTCTTTTAGATGTCTCCAAGAACATTTAGATGTGTTTTGGTTCATAATAGTCCATGCAACACAAATCAAATCAAAGTTCAAATTTCAAAGGACAGAGGTTTTGAACATGAAACTAGTGATTCAAAGTGTTGGTTCATCAATTTGAATGTATAGTTTAATGGATCGAGTTTGACAATTCCGTGTAGTCCATACCATTTCAAAAGATGAAGTTCAATGACTTGTATCTAGAAATTTAATGATATAGATATTCAATATGGAGGAGGATATATTGACATCACAAACGAATCGTCCCATGTCCATAAACAACATCTAATCTTGTGTATCTCTCCTTTAAAGACCCAATACATGGAGCCATTATCACGATGAGTAGACTCACTCCCCTCTAAAAAAATTCAATCAAAACTATTCATTCCAAACTAAGTATGCAGAAAGTTGTACTTATAGATTATATTATCTCTTGGTGATTGAGTAAAGATCAAATACACTTTTCCAAGGTGATAAAATTTCATTTGCAGATGTATGCATGTATGTATATATGTATGTATGTGTGTATCTCTACACCTCTACATTTCATTGTCATGCCCTTGTGATCTCTGCGTCTTGTTGTCATACCCTTGTAATATTTGTATATGTATGTATGTATGTATGAATGTATATACATATATACATATGCATATATATATATGTGTGTGTGTGTGTATACATACATATGTACATAGACATAGATAGGTGTGTGTATGTATGTATAGATACACATACATAGACACACATATATGTGTGTTTATGTATGTATATATACACATACATATACATAAGGAGAAGCTTCTCTAATCATGTATTAGGGGAAATACAAAGAGATACATATTTAGATGAAAAAAAAAAGTACATTTACATAGGTAACACTTCTCCCCTTGAAGAAAATTATAGAGCAAGAAGTATTACATTTGGGCATTTACATAGGAAACACTTCTCTCCTTGAAGAAAATTGTAGAGCAAGAACTACTACATTTGAGCAAAAATTACACCAAAAATTACACTGTCATTAAAAATTGCCAAGAAAATGTGAAAATCATGAAAAATTACACTGTCATCATAAATTTCCATCACAATTAGACCCAAAATGTTGTAGTGCAAAGGGTACAGAGATCACAAGGGAATTTCATGATAATGAAATCATAGAGCAAGGGTGCAAAGATCACAAGGGAATGAAAAAAATGTAGAGATCACAAGGGCATAGAAATGAAACATAGTGATCGCAAGGGCATGACAATGAAACATAGTGATCACAAAGGCACAGTAACAAAATTGTAGATCTCCACTGATCTCCACCAAGGGCATGACACTAAAATGTATAGATCATAAGGGAACATAAATGAAATGTAGAGATCACAAGGGAATGACAATAAAATCTCCACCAATGTTTAGATATCAGAACTCTCTACCAATGTTCAAAGCTCTCAACCCTCTTTCAAGAACAACTCTCCACAATTAAAACAAATGGGGAATGATATATGTCATTTTTCTTTGTTTATATATAAAATCAACTTCACATTATGTTGTAACTCTGGCATAGGTGTTTGATCCTTGATAGCTTTGATTTCATCATTTCAACATTCAAGTTTTCAAGTTTCCTCTTCATTATATAGTCCTTTCCACCCTAAAAACAACTTTGTGACTTCATTAAAATTTGGACTTGAACAAAGCCAATGATACAAAACCTACTGCCACTTTGGAAAAAATTTTGCCTCCAAAATTGAAACCATGTGATAAATTAGAATAACACATGCCCTAGCCACAACCTAGCTAAATAGGTGTAGTTCTTGATTAGATGGGTTGATTGCAAACTCATGTAGAACTATCATCAGATTAGGTATGATAAAACAAACATTCAATTGTTCCTAGCTAGTAGGATCAAATATAGTTTTCCAAGGTGATAAAATTGCATATGTAGATGCATCACTTGCATGCTAGGCATGAAGTGCATTCCCTAATTTATAACAAATGGTTGGATATAAAGCCTCCATACACTGGCCCAACAATGGAAGCCAAATATGTAAGCATGCATGTATTGAAGTTAATTTGGGTGTTGTTATCTGATCTAGAATGTTATGAAGGGTTGAAGCTAGTAGTAACTTCTCCCATGTCTCCAAAAAATGTAGCATAGGTTTAGGGTTCCTTGGCTAATAGAAATTTGTAGCATAGGTTCAAGGTACTAACTCCTTACACTTAACTCTTCACTGAAGTTATTTTCACTTCCACAATGACATTACCTCTAAATGACGTGAAGGATGTTGAAGTGGTTCCCAACCTTGAAATACTCTTATAAGAAATGACAAAGAAAATGTAGATGCAATACATGACAAATTGTACAACTTATAGTCTTTATATATACTGAGAGATATCTTTTAAGGTACTTATTGCATATCAGCACAATAGAAAATTTGATCCAGCTACATAGATATTCCAAAATCCAAATAATACAACAATAAAACTCACTCAACCTATGCTAAGTGACTTAGCTCAAGATGGACTGCAAAAAAATAATGTAGACTATGAAAAATGGGCAGAGTTTGCAACTTTTTTTTTAAAGAAAAATATATCACAACAAAATTTCTTAGAAAGAAACAAGCCATAATCTAGTTAAATTGGTCTAGTTTTTTATTAGCTAGGTTGATTACAAATTCCTATAGAAATGTGATCAGATTAGGTACGATAAAACAAACAATCAGTTGTTCTGAGCTAGCAAGATCAAATACAATTTTCCAAGGTGATAAAATTGCATATGCAGATGCATGCATGCATGTGTGTATGTATGTATGTACATACGTATGCACGTATGTATGTATGTGTATATATGTATGTATGGATATGTATGTATGTATATGTGTATGTATGTATATACATATATACATATGTATATGTATATATATGTGTATATATACATACACACATGTTAGAAATAGGGATTAATGAGAGGAGGGTGAATCAATAATCTACAAACTTTAGTTGCCAACTGAATATTATTAGTTTCTTTAAAACATACATAACCAAGTAATAAAGTAATGATGAACAGTAATAGTAACCATGCACAAAGATAATTCATAACACCATATTTTGTTCACAAGGGAAACCCTAGCCAAGGGAAAACCCTGGTGGGGATGATACCCACTAGATAATATACTGATATATAAGTTCCTTATTAGAGGATGGACCCTATTACTAGTTAATGAGAAAATTCAATATAAGGAGTCCCTATTAGGAGACTTTGAATCTCTGTTAGGAGATTCTAACCCTGTTTGATGTTGTCCCAACCCTGTTAGGATTTGTAGTATAGTAAATGCAAGATGAGCCCACTACCCAAACATGCACTGCCAATTACAAGAAGAGATCACTACCCAAACAAGTAATTAGACTTCTAGAATATAGAAAATTTCTTAGTTTGATCTTGAATCTCAAAATAGCTTCACAAACTTTGCATATATCACTTTCACAAAAGTTTGCATACAATTGCTCAACATAACTTCTCTTAGATAGCACGATTACACACTTGAATCCACAAGATGTCCTTTGCATAAATACCATTCCTTTACAAAAATTTCTACAAGGTTGGATAAGACCAAAATACATTTTTCCAACTTAGATTAAACATCTAGGATGTTAACCCTAATTGGAAAAGTAATTATTTTGTAAATAAAATAATTCTTTCCTTCAATTTTGATGTCCTATTCCATCAAAACATAAATATCTTTGTTCTGTATAGTCTATACTACTTATGAGGTTATGCACATCATCATCAACATGTATACTATCCCCATCTAACTTTTCTAGTCATAATATGACATTGGAAACATGTTATAAACAAAAAAATACACTATTGTATACCAAATCCCATACTTAGACAATTTTATGATTACCAAGAGGTAAGTATGTTTATTTCCAAGGTTTCCTATAAGAATGTACATTGTGTATTGCAATAAATGACAAAAATTACATATCTCCATTAGCCAATTGTCAATAATCTCCCCCTTTGGCATTGATGGCAACAAAATAGGGAAAATTGGCTAAGTAACAAAAACTTAACAAAAATAAATTCACACTACATCTATTACAATTTGTCCATCTTTACATATTCTCCCCCTTACAATATACTTTAAAATATTTATCAATGTACTTCTCCCTTTGAATTTACTTCTCCCTTTAACAATTTTCATGTGTACTTCACCCCCCTTTAACATCAATGAAAAAGGTTAAAATGTCAAAAAACTATCAAAAATGTTGTCTTTCCACCTTAGGTTGATAGGATCTTCATGCAATCATAAATATTTGTATTCAGACTATCCATAGCTTTAGTCCATGTATCCTTCATAGATTTAGCTAAGGTGAGAATTGCACATAAAGCATAGGTCTGAGTACAAAAAGTTAGAATATGTGTCCTTGACATATTCCTCCAACTATTTCTCAACAAAAGATACTTTTAGAGAAATAGAATTTCTAAATTTGATATTCTCTTCAAAAATTTTTCTTTCCAAAGTTCTAGTTTCCTAATATCATTGTGCATACTGGCCCCTTATCCTTCAAAATTATCAATCTTACTAGCTGGATGTTGTATCTGGTTGGATAGAGCCTCTAGCTCACTCATCTTTCTTTCAATCTGATTGTCAATGTCCTTAGTTAGTTTATATGACAGAGTACACTTAATGTATAATATCTTACCATCCTATTGACATTTTTGAAGTTCCTTGATAGAAGTATCAAGACTTATGAAATCATTCTTAATATTTTGGAAAATGATGCTAACTTGTTAGCATCATGTGAAATCATCTTCCTTCACTTCTGCAAAAATTAACAAGTTAGTAAATTCTTCATCAAATTATTTTAGCACTACATGTGCCCTCTATTCTAGTTCTTCTTTTGTTTGTTGTATGGCCAAAGTACTATGTAGTCTGTTAGTAACCTCAATCAAGGTTTTTTTGTAGGCTCTTCACTATTCTATTCTTTTGAATAATTTTTTTACAGGATGAGATAAAGTCTATTTGATCATCATCATTAGTTGGTAAGCTAGCAAGTGAAAGAAAATTAGATGAACTAGAAGATTTAGTGTCATCCTCCTTTTACTTCTTGACTGCCTCTTTTATTCTTCTCTCTTCTTCTTCTTTCTATTCTTTTTCTTTTCTTTCATTTTCTATCTTTTCTTCCTCTTCTAGTCTCTTCTTCTTGTGTTCCTTTTTTTAATTTCTTATTTCTTCTTCTACTATTCTTTCCCTTTCTTCCTTGTCCTTTCTTTTCTTCTCATCCTCAAGCAATTTCTACTTGACCTCTTCTACTTTCTTCTTTTCTTCTTCAAGTAACATCTTTTCCTCTTCAATTTATCTCAGTTTGTCTTCAATATCCTTGGTATTAGGTTCATTAAGTTTGGAACCTCCAAATGGATTATTATCATCAATTTTAATGGTAACATTGGTGTAATCTATTTGCATAGTGTCACTGCTCAGTGACACTTGTGAGGTTCTGGGTGCTAGTGGAGATGTTGCCTTAGACTCTATCAACATCTAACTTATTGTTGTTGTAGTCTCACTTCTTAATTGTCTTTTTCACCCACCATAAAAAAAATGGTCTTACTTTATTTCTTAAGTACAGTGTAAGATTATTCAATAACCTCTTAATCTCTTCTTTGTCATCAGTCTTGCAAATAGTTCTTAGCATAGACTTCTAAAGTTCTAAATCTTCTTCTCTTGGTAGATCGTTCTTCTCAATAAGTCTATCATAGACTTTTTGGTTTACTATGCCCTCAATATCCTTCAATTTTAGATTACTTGCTATAATATATCTCATAGTAGAGATATCAATCTGATCTTACTCAAAATTGTTCTACAAATCATAAAAAATATTCATCTGAACAAAGTTACCCTCTATAGAAATAGCTGAGTTAATCTTTTCTATCTTTGTCTTCCAAGGTTGTCGAGCTTTTCCTATTGATTACTTTGACATTGTCACCTTCTCTACTTTCTTAACTTCTTATTATTCTTCCTCTTCATCACTAGACTCAACAATTGTCAACAATGGTTTTTGCCTCTTGCCTAGTCCAGTGGCTTGTTGCTTGACCCTTTTTGTCTTTGTGGTCACCACTTCCACTAATCTCTTAGATTTTCTCTTTGGCTCACTAGATTTCACATTAGACATTGCTGCATATGGAATGCTTTGTTCCGAGGATGTCTTTTCAATAGATACTAAGAAAGGTCGTATATTCAATATACATTGCATCATAGTTTTTCTGACTACCTTAGAATCACTCTCTGTCATACCATCCTTTGATAAGGCCTTTTTCATTATTGACTCAATCTTCTTATGGAATGCCTTCTCCAAGGATGCTTGATGAGCTGACTAGGTAATCTCATCATAGGTTCCAAATCTATATTCTGCTTTATCCTTCTCTGATTTAAAAAACAAATCAATATATCCAATTGTTGTATCATCATTCAATTCATAACCCATAGGATCAAGAAATGTTTCTCAAGGTTTCATTTCTTGAATATACCTGTAATTTGTATCAACCATAACACAAATGTCTTCCTTAAATCTATCTATAATTGTAGGTACAATTTTGAATCTTTGCATCATTTCATGCAGGATGTCTCCTACATACATTAGCCAATAGAGGAGGGGCTGCTCATTATCTCTATGACTGATAAATATGGAAATCATTTAAGTACATGAAAGAATATGTGATTGATTAGTGATAGAAATCTAAACACACTATTCTTAGTTCTCTTGATTTTTTCCAAGTTCTCAAGTAATTGCATTCTTAGAAGTTCACTAAGGTTTACTTGTTCCTTCTCTACACATATCTTATATGCTACATAGATGAATCTGGTTGATAATTCATTAATCTTTGAGCTTACACATATAGATTAGGCAATGATTCTACTTAGGAATCTTACATCATCTTGCTTAATGGTGCTGATCACCATCGCCTTTCCATCGTACATCACTCTAGTATAACTCTTAACTTTTTTGTTGACCATTTTCTCACCTATAGGTAAACTGCCTTGTTTGCTAAGCCCAGTTACCTCATGAATTAGGTCAGTAGAAATAACAACTACATTATCTTGCATCCATAGTTTCCCATAATATATTTTGCTTAATATGATTTGTGTCCACTCATCTATATCTAAAAAATCAATATAACTAAATGCTATATCATCATTCAATTCATAACCCAATGGATCAAGAAATGTTTCCTGAGGTTTACTTCTTGTATATAAAAAAAATCTGTATCATCCATAACACAAATTTTATCTTTAAATTTATCTACGATTGCAGGTACAATTCTAAATTTCTGTCTCGTTTCATTTTGAAATGTCCTCATTATCAGGTTTCCACTATCCAATATCTTATTTGCAGGATGTCTTATGCATACTTCTATGATCTTCTCCATTGAACATCTATCACTGCTTATTATATTGGTGATTGATAAATAAGGAAATCTTTTAAGCACATGAAAGAATATGTGATTTCAATCAAAGAGTAAAATTTAAACACACCATTCTTAGTCCTCTTGATCTTCTCTAGGTTCTCAAGTAATTGCATTCTTAGAATGTCAGCAAGGTTTTCTTGTTCCTTCTCTACACATATTTTGTATTCTACATAGATGAATTCGACTGATAATTCATTAATCTTTGAGCTTCCATATATAGAGTAGGCAATGATTCTACTCAGGATTCTTACATTATCTTGCTTAATGGTGTTGATCACCATGGTCTTTCCATTATACATTACTTTGGTATAACTCTCAACTTTCTTGTTGACCATTTTCTTGCCTATAGGTACACTACCTTGTTTTCTAAGACCAATTATCTCATGAATAAGGTCGACAAAACTATCAACTACACTATCTTGCAACCATAGTTTCCAATCATGTATCATAGTTAATATGGTCTGTGTCCATTCATTTGTGTCTAATTCATGGTAGAAATGATATTTGAATAGGTCTAGTTCTTTTAAATGTTCAAATTTGGGCTTCATAGTCATGTCGTGATTGAAAACTAATTCCATATCTTTTTTCATGTATTCACTCCCAATAGATTCAAATTTACTATTAAGATAAATTCCTACATCTTCCAAATATACTATGTTGTTTAGAGTAATGGATAACACTGAGTTAGGGTTTCCTTCTATGGGTTTCATAGAAATAACTTTTGACTTAGGTTTGTGCTCTTTCTCAACATTGTGCACTACTAACATATCCATGATATGAACTTTTATCGAATAAATTTGAATAAAAATGCTAAACTACCTCTTTCCAAAAATAGGGTTTTCTTCTAAATCACCTTGAAAAGTCACTTATGAGTGCTCTTTACTTTGGATGTATTCGCCATAAAGTGAAAATCAATTCTATACTCCATTTATTCCATCAACATGAACTTGCATTAATTGCATACTTTTCAAACATGAAAAAGTTGTCAATTACATTCTGTAATCAAATAACTACTCAAGATCATCTATCTGATCTTTAGATGCCACATGAGGTTTTCCATAGCTATTTTCCTTCATGATAAAGCTCTACTAAACTTTTCTTCACAAAATTCTCTACAAAAACATAGTTTTCATCTTCTACTATAGAATTAAGTTTCTCTGTAATAACAGTAACTCTAAATTCCTTCATAACTTGTTTAGATGAGCTCCAAATTACAAGCAAGATTAGGTACCTTCTAAAATTATCTCGATAAACCTTTTCCCAACTTTGCTACCTCTAACTTGATCTCTGAATGAAGTTTTCAAAATATGGTGTTGTAAATAAGCTTAATTCAACTTAATTGAATCAAACTCGATATTTGGCTTCAATCTTCCTATCTCATCATCATCTATCTTTTCTTTTGAGATGTCCAATCCTTTTATAAATGCCTTATTGATTTCTTCTCAAATTTTACTAACTACATTTCTTTGTTCCTCATTGTCTTTGTTAGTTCTGGAGTTCCTTTCATTGTTCCTTCTATCATTTTTGACATTCTTTCCATCATTTCTTTTGTTTCTAAAGTTTCTTCCATTGTTCCTTCTATCTCTAAAGTTTCTATCCATTCTACAATACTTTTTTATATGTCCAAAGTTGTTGCATAACTAACATATTGGTGCTCTTCTTCTAGGATTCTATTGATCATCAAGTGGATGACAATTCTGAGCAATGTGTCCTAAGTTGTTACACTTATAACACATGATCTATCTTTTGTCTTATAAGGCCTTCCTTGTCTCGATGTCCTTTCATTAGGTCTTCTTCTAGATCTATAGGGTTACTGTTTCTAGACATTCTACTATTCCTTCTATCATTATCATACTTAGGTTTCCTATAATCAATTGCTTTATGACCCATACCATGACAATTATGAAAATAAAAGTCCTTAACATGATTAAATGACTTATTTGTATAGTCTCTTTTCATATGAACTATTTCATTACATGAAAAACACTTACCTCTAAATTCATATCTGGTTTCTTTAAGAGATTCCACTTTCTTTGGTTCATCCAATATTTGACTTCCTTGTTTTGTTCAACTTCTTTAGGCTTATCAGAAGATTGTCTGGATTCAATCTTATCTTCAGATTTATCTTTTTCTTTTGGATCTGATCTATTCTCAAGTTTCTTTGCAGACATGTTGAATATATAACCAAGACCAGTCTTATCATAAGTAGGTCTCTATATTGACATTGGATCATCAAGATTTTCTTTGCTAGAATAAATCTTCTCAAGCTATTTCTTTCACTAAGTTAATTCACCTTTCACAATAGTATTGTATTTACGAAGCTCTTCATGATCTTCTTTCAATGTTTCAAATTCAAATGTCTTCTTTGCCAGACTTCCTCTTAGATATGCATTCTTAGTTTTCAAATCAGACTAAACTTTGGTAGGATCATTCCTTAAGGTCAACTTCAGATTCAATTCATGCCTCAAGATTTTGTACTCTATCTTTAGTTTTGAATAATCATCATTACTAGTTCCAGATTCAATAGATTCAGGCTTGGATTTGAGACGTTCAATCTTTTCCTTCAATTGATCAATGTATACTTTGGAGTCTTCGTATTTGTCCTTTAGCTTATCTCTTTCTTTAGTAAGAAGATTAATTTGTTCAAGAGCCTCTTCAAGGTTCTTCATAAACTATTCCATATCCATAGGGGTCTTACTCAAACTATTAAGCCTCTTCAAAGTAAATGTGCTCTGATACCAGTTTTTAGAAATGGGGATTATTGATAGAAGTGGTGAATCAGTAATCTAAAAACTTTAGTTTCTAACTAGATATTATTTCTTATTTTAAACCATGTATAACTAATTAATAAATGTAATTCTGAATAGTAACAATAAGCATGCACAAAGATAACTCATAACACCATATTTTGTTAACTATGGAAACCCTGCCCAAGGGAAAACCCTGGTGGGGATGATACGTACTAGATAATATACTGATATATAAGTTCCTCATTAGAGGATGGAACCTATTAGGAGTCAATGAAAAAATTTAGTATAAGGAGTCCCTATTAGGAGACTTTGAATCCTTGTTAGGAGATTTCAACCCTGTTAGGAGTTGTAGTATAGAGAATGCAAGATGAGCCCACTGCCCAAACATGCACTTCTAATTACAAGAAGAGCTCATTTCCTAAACAAATAATTAGACTTCTAGAATATAAGTACTATATCTTCTTCCTTGATTGATCTCTCATCTTTAGCTCAATTTTAGATCACAAAATAGCTTATAAAAAACTTCACATATATCACTTTCACAGTAAGTTCGCACATCATAATGTTCACACAACTTACATCCTTCATCAAAAAATGTACTTTGCATAAATACCATGCCTTTACAAAAATTTCTACTAGGTTAGTTAGGACCACAATCTACTTTTCCAACTTAGAGTAAATATCTAGGATGTCGGCCGTAATTGGAAAAGTAATTTTTTTAAAACAAAATAAACATTTCCTTCAATTCCATTAACTTGTTTTGCTAAAACATGATTATCTTTGTTTTGTATAGCCTATATTAACTTTTGAGGTTATACACATCATCACCAACATGTATATTATCTCCATCTAACTTTGCTAGTTATAATATGATGTCAACAACAAGTTATAAACAAAATAATTCACTGCTATACACCAAATTCTATACTTAGGCAATTTTCTGATTACCAAAAGCTAAGTCTCTTTATTTCTAAGGTTTCCTGTAAGTATGTACATCATGTATTTCTATAAATGACAAAAATTTCATATCTCTATCAGCTACTTGTCAACTAAACCAATCACCATCAGACCTTGTAGACAAGGTCACAAACCTTAGGTCTAAATATCAAACCTTGGATCACTTAGTAAAACCTCGGCAATGAAGTTTCCTTCACTTCTGCTCTACTCTTCTCAACTTTTCATTTTGCACTTGTACTACTTACACAATTACTTTTCATGTCATTTTTCATATATCCATGATAAAGGAAAATGTCCTTCCTTTAGACTGAGTCCTCAAAGCAATTCCCTTAATTGACTGTTAGACCTTCTCAATTAATCATTATAGGACCACATTAAGAACACAATAAACATCTTTCTATAAACACAATATTATGACAAGTGAATTTAGCCATGTCATCACCAACATTTTCTCTTCATATCCTCAACCTCAATTCTCAGAATAATAATTCGGCTAAGAGATATAACAAGTTTACCAGAACATGCCTCTGTAAATTCTATCTCATAAAAAACATCACCAAAACTTACATAACTTCTTCCAACATTAACTACATATACTAGATACTCAGAAGTATCTCCCATAACGTCAAATAGTTAGAATACTCAACTAGTCATCCGTACCAACTTGATCCTTTTTCTATTTCTTTGTCAGATACCACAGAAAACTACTATATTGACATCAATGAAAAACTTAGTCATGAATATAACATACCATCATAGTAACATATCTACAATACTCTCCCATAGGAATGTCATCAGCATTCATGCTTTCAACAATCTTGCAACAATCTCCCCCTTTGGCATAGATGAAAAACATCTAGTTCAAAGAATACCAAAAAAAAGATTGTTCATCTTTCTTTTCAAATCCTTTTCATCAATTATTCTCCCTCATTGATATACCTCAAAGTTATCCCTATCAAATTATCATTCCATGTTGTACTTCTTTTGATCATACTATACTTATGCTGAACTCCTCCAACTATCATGTTGTTTTGCATGCCAAAATTTTCTCCCATTGACATCAATGTTAGAGGTTTTAGAAACTAACTTTACTACATTAAACTCTACAACAACTGATTCTTACTTAGCTCAAGTATCCAAAGACAATGTTCAAAACAATATCCAACAAGAGTCCTTGATGACTCTTTCCATCATAGATACTTCCCCCGTATAGGAAGCATCAACATTCAGTCTAGACAATAGTGGTGCTCTATTACACTGGACTGATGCACTCTTGCATCTTCTACTCTGATTTAGGAAGGGGCATAACCCCAAGCATACCTTGCAAATACTCAAACGTCTCTTTGGGAAGAGGCTTAGTCAATATATCTTCAATCTGCTCTTTAGTGCTCACAAACTCCAATCTAATTTCCTTTTCTGCAACTTTGTCTCTCAAAACGTGATACTTAATAGAAATTTACTTGGTCCTTGAATGTAACATTGGATTCTTAAACATATTTACCATACTTGTGTTGTCACAATGTATGACAACATGTTCATTGATTCCTATCCTTATATCCTTCAACATCTATTTCATCCAAACAACTTGATTACAATTGTTTGTTGCTACAAAATATTCTACTTTTTCTATACTTTGTGATGTACAATCATGCTTCTTGCTTATCCAAGAAACCAATCTTCCTACAAGAAATAAGGCTTCACCACTAGTGCTCTTTGTGTCATCCATACTGCCTGCCCAATCAGCATTAGAATAAGCACTTAGAGTAAAATTATTAGATCTGTCATACCACAATCTAAACTCAGATGTTCCTTTAGATATCTAAATATCCTTTTAACTACTGCATAATGTGCTTCTTTGGGATCAACTTGGAATCTTGCAACAATTCCAATTATATTTGCTAGATCTAGCCTTGTGTGAGTTAGATATTGCAATACTCCAATTATAGATTTGTACTTCTTCTGCTCAGCTAAAGATGTCTCATCCTTTGTAGGTAACTTGTGTCCAATTACCATAGGTGTTCCAATGGGTTTGCATGTTTCCAACTGAACCTTTTGAGTAAATCCTTCAAATACTTAGTCTAAGAAATAAATATTCCTTCTTTATTCTATACAATCTGTAATCCTAAAAAGTATTTCATCTCTCCTATCATTCTCATTTCAAATTATTTCTTCATCTCTTCTACAAACTTCTCACTTTCTTCATCATTTCCTCAAAATATGATATCATCAACAAATATTACCAAAATCATCAAACCATCATCAATTTCTTTCCAATAGAGATTACTCTTTGCCATACCTTTGCTATATCCAAGCTTTGTCAAATTCTTGTCCAATCTTGCATACCAGGTTCTAGGTGCTTGCTTCAAGCCATGCAATGTTTTCCTCAATTTGCATATTGTGTCCTTGTCATTTGTCAAAGGATAACCTTCAGGCTTCTCAATGTACACTTCTTCTTCAAGTTCTTCATTTAGAAATGCTAACTTGACATCCATCTAATACACTTTGAATTTATTTTGTGCTACATAGGCTAAGAATAATCTCACTACTTCTATTCTAGCCACTGAATCATAGGTGTCCTCATAATCTATTCCTTTTTGTTGTGAGTAACCTTTATATACCAATATTTCTTTGTTCCTTACAACTTCACCTTGTGCATTCATCTTGTTCCTAAATATTCATTTAGTTCCTATCACATTATTGTCTACTAGTCTGGAACCAATTCCCATGTCTCATTCTTTACTATTTGATTCAATTCCTCTTTCATGGCTTGTTTCTAATAATCATCTTTGCATGCTTCATCTACATTTTTAGGTTCAACTTGAGATATCAAAAATAGTTCTTCATTGACTCTACTTGTCATCACACCTTTATCTTTGCTTCCAATGATTTTCTCTTATGAGTGATTCTTTATCACATTATTTCTTGAAGTAGGAGTTGCCATCTCAACTCCTAGCTCTACTAAGGGTTCCAAGCTTTGTTCTTACCTTGGCTCTCCTTCATTTTTCAAGTCATTTTTAGTCTCACGAAATACCTCATCATTCCTTGGCTTAGTATCAACATCATCATCTTAATTGTAATCAACTATTCTCTCTTGTATCCTAAATTTCTCATCAATTCTCACATTTTCACTTTCCATAATAGCCTTAGTTCTCTGATTATAACATCTATAAGCCTTTCTTTTCAATGAATAACCAAGAAACATACCTTCATCACTTCTACCATCAAACTTACCAATATCATCATCTCTTCCATCCTCAATATAATTTTCCAAATCCTTTTTAGCAATGATTGTCTTCACTGATTTTATCAAGATCCAATATCCTAGACCCATACACAATGAATGTGTCTTCATCTTTTCTTTCTAGTTGTCATAAGTTGTTCCATTGAACTTAGGACTATCTTTCCTAAACATTCTCACCATGGATCTCCCAAAGTTGTTAAACTTTATCTTCAAGGACTTGATGCTTTGATACAAATTGTTAGAAACAATAGTCCACCAAGATAATTGGGGAGGTGGGGGGGGGGAAGGGGGTGGGTTTGAATCCATTATCCAACAATTAATACATTTATCTTATTTAAAAAAAACTTAACCATTAAACCAAAGCAAACAAAAACCACAATAAGATGCACATAAGCAATGCACCAAATATGTTAACTAGGGAAACTATTGATTAGAGGGAAAACCCCAGTGGGAATGATGCCCACAAGATGATGTACTAATATAGATATTCCTTGTTAGAGGATGGGCCCTATTAGGAGTCTATTACAACATTTAGGACATAGAGTCCCTATTAGGAGACTTTGAAACCCTATTAGGAGATTCCAACCCTATTAGGAGTTGTAGTACAATGTATGCAGATGAGCCCACTACTCAAACATGCAATTTCAACTACAAGAAGAGCTCACTTCTCAAACATGCAACTTACTGTTATGTTATTCTTTCCTTTATTCTATCAACTAAACTAATTACTGTCAAACCTTGTAGACTAGGTCACAAACCTTGGATCCAAATATCAAACCTTGGATCACTCAGCAAAACCTCGATAATAAAGTTTCCTTCACTTCAGCTCAGTTTTTCTCAACTTCACATTCTACACTTGTATTACTTACAAAATTACTTTTCATGTCATTGTTCATATATCAATGATAAAGGAAAATGTCCTTCCTTTATACTAAATCCTCAAAAAAATGCCTTGAGTTAGTTGTTAGACCTCAATTAATCATTATAGGACCACATTAAGAAAATTTTACACTGAGTGATAACATTAATCTTTCGGCTTGAAACTTGAACATATTTTTTTACACATAATATTATGATGAGTGAACTTCGTTGCATCATCACCAACATGTTCTCTTCATATCCTCAACCTTGATTCTTAGAATAATATTTTTCCTAAGAGATATAACAAGTTTACCAGAACATGCCTTTGTAAACTCTATCTCTGGAATAAACATCAGCAAAGCTTACATAACTTCTTGAGGACTTATCATCTATTATATAGACATTAATTACATATACTAGATACTCAAAAGTATCTCCCATAACCTCAGATAGTTAGAATACTCAACTAGCCATCCATACCAACTTGATCTTTTCGCTATTCTTCTATCATATACCATAGAAAATTGCTATGTTGACATTAATGACAAACTCAGTCATGAATGTAGCATACCATCATAGTAACATATCTAAAATACTTCCCCATAGGAATATCATCAGCATTGATGCTTCCAACAATTTTGTAAGAAGTGAAACATGTGATTATAAGATTTATCATTAGTTCTTTCCTTAAACATTTCATAATATCCCTCTAGATCTATAAAGTGATAATGGGATTAAGCCATCATATACTTATCCAAAAAATTACCTAGGTTTCTTTGTCCTCCCTTGGTTATCACAAAATGGTGGGTGATTGTGAATCTTGGGAAATTATCCCTCTAGATCTTCCCACCAATTCTTTTTCTTTAAGCCCTCCAATTTGCTACAAAAATTCTGCAACTCCTACCCTTAAGGCTAATTGGTATGGAATGAAACGAGGCTTCCCTTTGAAACCATATACTCTAAAAATAGTAGAGACAAAATACAAGATGATATCTCCCCAATTATGACTAACCTTCAAACCTTTAGGATGATTTGTAGGCCTAATCAATTCCAACAAAGGTTTAGATATTCTAGGGTTATCTTGGACTAATAAAATCCTTGTCTTGGATGCAAAATATCAATCAAACCAAAAAAATTGGCATCACTAACTTCCCATGTCATACATAGACTCCAAAATTGGATTGGTAGCTTCTCTGTTTCTCTCTCTCATTCCAATTTTATGTCTTTTCCAATGACAGAAACATCTTTGAACAAACACATGAACATGAGGAAAGAGTAACATCCAAAAGGTTTTTTCAACTTCACACTTGGTGATGCCAACAAAAAAATTGTGTATCTCCTTGGATAAATGGGAATAAAAATAAAAGATTGATCTCATTCCATATTGCAATATTTGGGCCATTAGGAAAAATAGGGGTTTGGCACATGTCCTTGTTCATCCATGCCAAAAAATTTACTGAGGGAAATATATAAAGCCTGTGCCCTAGGGTTGAAATATTTCTTTAAAAGGGGCTCATGGTTAGAGGATGTTACTAATCTCACATTGATTCAATGGACAAGTGTGATATGGCCCAACCAAGTTCACAAAGTGAAAATGTGCAAGGGAAAGTCTATATTCCCCAAACCCACAAACAACAACTATCCACTCTACAACTCTGATACCATCCCAATGGCTATGGTGGATGTATTTCACTTATATAAGATGGATTCAAGATGTTTCAAGTGGTTTCAAACCCCCAACCCAATCCTAGCACTCAAATCCTTCAAAATTGCCTAGTAGGCCTAATTGCCCCCAACTAGGTCCGCAGCGAAAAAGATCTGAATTTTTCTCCAAACTTTTCCTAATAACTCATAAAAAATAATACGTTTTCAGATACCCATTTCAGCCTTCTTAAACATATTTCAACCTTAGTATAGGTTGTTTTGGACCAACAACTAGATCCCCAAACTTTGCACCCTTTTTAAGCATAAAATAGGGTGATTTTACAAAGAAAGTATATGCTTCCCATACATCCAAAGCTTAAAACTTTCAACAGTCCTCAAAAATGATCCCAATTAAAGGAAAATCAAATAAATTTGACTCTCTAACCTCTAAAAATAATAAATCCCCAATTTGGCCTCTTATAAACCCTCAAATCTAGGGCTTTCTCAATGTGTGATCTTTCAAGCCAATGCTAACTGAATGAAGGTTGATTCACAATTTCCAAGGTATATTTAGATGACATCTACCATAAAATACCCCTCTCCAATGGATAAATCTCTTGTTGCTACACTCCAGGCATCCATTTCATGCACCTACAACCACCAAAAACCCAGTAGAAGCCTCCATTCGTGCAAACTCCTGCCCAATCATTTTTATAATTATTTTTTACATTATAATATAAGTTAATTCCATGGGAATCATATTCATACATCCATGGAAGGACCAAATGCTTCCAAAGTGCCCAAAACTTGCACAAATTGTTGCAAAAGTTGCTTGAAATCAACACTTTTGGTAAAATGAAAACCTATTTGTCTTAATGCACTATAAATGGTTTAGATATCATTCCAATAGGTTAAAAAATAAAAAAAGAAATTAGAAACAAATTCAAACAAAAGATCTAATGCAAAATGCTCAAAAATGGAGCTTTTATTGCATTCCAACTGCGGAATCCATACACTGTTGATGGAATCTGTACAATGGCTTCAATCTAATGATCTTATGCCTTTACCAGGTTTTTGAAATAAAACTCCCCCAACCATATTCCATTGGTTTAAATCCATAACAAAGGTTAAAACACTCAAATACTAATTTTCCCTCCTAATTCAAAATATAGCCGTAAAGACTTTAAATTTGAATTTAAAACCTTATTAAAACATTTTAATTCATACTTTATTGGTTTCTACCACTTAAGAATTATTATAATAACCCCCTAGGATCTATTTTATCCCTCTAACCAATTTAGATCCCCTGTTGGCACTATTGTCCACCCTTACATCATTTTTATGCCTAAATCCTTTATCCAGATCTTTAGGAATTTCCAAGTTAACATTAAATTGTTCATTCATTTGGCCATTATAGGCTTCAATACATTCCAATCCACTTTCAAGGATACTATAGATCCTTTTCTTTTTTTTGCATCCAAGGTGTGCCTAGATGTTTTCCTAGGTGCTTCTACACCACACATGTCCTACCTTAACAAAATACTCTTGTAGCATCCTTCTTTTTAGGTATGCCCTTTGTGCATCATACATGGCCTGAAAAATCATCAAAGTCAATCTTCTCATGCAAGGTGGTGCTACGATTCAGTATAAAAAATTCTCTGATCTCTTTTGTTGTGACCTTGAATAAATTATCCCCAGAGTAAATTTTTACCATTTGCAATATAGGGTCATATCTCTTGGCCATTATAGTCAATAAGTCAACATCCATAAAAATTCTTGGCATAACCAATTTTCCAACATTAAACTCCCATATGTTACTGAGTGGTGTATCATGGTTTCTTTGTGAAAACCATCTTTTCAACAATTCTAACCCACCAATAGATGTCTTTGCATCTCTTAGCCAATTACCTTTATCATAAAAACCCTTTGGGACCAATTCTCTCCCTTTAGTAGTTTCATTTGTAGAGGTGGACAATTGTTCGAGAAAATCATCATGGATGTTCTTGAGTTGATAGCCTATATTCCCAAAGAAAATATCTTTGGGGCAAAATTTTTTCCAACTTAAAATGTTTACCATTACTTATTCTAAAGAAGTATTCGATTACCTACTCATTCTCCTTACATAGTTCTGATTACAAAAATCATGACCCTAGTTGCAACCAATTTCCAATCTAAAAACTCAAAAATTTGAGTTTTTTTGCTCTTTATTGCATTGTGCCAAATGCGCAATAGACTACACACTTTATGCTGAAATCTTTCACATGAGGGATGTCCTAATTCACCATTAATGTCTTCAATAGTAAAATTGTGAATGCAACACAATTGAATTTGAAAATTGCTCATTGATCTGAAAGAAATTAGATGGTTGTAATTTAAAATTTATACTAAGTCATCTTTTCATGTGGTAGGACACATGGCAATTCCTTGCTTTTTTCTTTTGTTAAAACATGTACATCTTAAACTAGCAAGATAGTGAAAACCCTTGATCACCTATGCATCATAGGATTAGGAAAGTATTATGGCTCTTTTAGTATTTCTTTACAAAGTAGGCTCACTAGTGACACATGTCACCTTATCCCTTTCTTGCTTTGGTTAAAATCCCTTCATGTCTCTTTTGCGATTATGCGACAATTGTTGATATGTTGCACATTGGATGGTCAAGGTTCTTCTTGTCGAGACATTACAAAGCTAGCCTACCAAAGACACATGGAAATTTCTCGCTATGTCGCAAGACTTAAAGCTTGATCATCTTTTCATAGTGAATACCAATAATCATTGATCTTGATTTTAATCAACAGCTAGGAAATTTTTTTGAATGCTGCATAAAGAAAATGAAGAATGAATCATGATGTATCACCTAGTATTTTATGATGACATCATTTCTTTTGGAGTTTGCGAGCCACTTGGTGCCACCATATCCACATGTCATCACATCCCATAATATCTTTTGTTAAATACCTTCCACTTCCTTTGAGCGATTTAGTGACTATCATAGATTTTGCTTACATCTGACAATAGATGTTTTATATTAATATTATTTTACTTAGGTAGTCCCATTGGACACATGTTAAAAGTTCACTTTGTTACATTTTCAAATAACACATAACTCAAAATCAAGACAATATGATGATTGTTGATCTTGTTTCTAATCAAGGGATGAAATTTTTGCATATTTCTCCATCCTTTTGGGACCCATAGGAACACATGGTAGCCCCTCATATTCTTGTATTTCTTAAAACTTGGTCACCCCCAATAGCAAGAAAATGACATCCATTGATCTTTATTTTAATCAATGATCAGGAAGTCACTAGAAAATATGCTTGGCCTGAGTTGTGAACTAATCAGGGCATGACAGTTGGTCTATGATGATGATACATTTTGAGAGTCTTTCTTTGGTCCCACCATTTCCACATGTCAATATGTCTCCGTGTCATAGTTGTTAAAATATGCACAATTTTTTACAATGACAAAGTGACAAGCATTGTTGTATTTCTTTGGTGCTTCTAGCAAGTGTTAGAAGCTTGTGTTGTCACAAAAAATAAAGGAACTACACATTGTTATAGCAATAAAGTGAGATCTGATGATCTAAGATGAATCAAATAGTTGAAAAAAAAGCTTGTCCTTTGGGTTGAATAAAAATAATTAAAAATGCAGATCAAACAGGACATAACTATAAATAAGGTAAGACTAGAGAAATAACAAGGTTTTAAAAATAAGGGTTTTAAAAAACTTATATCATAAATAGGGTTTTATTCTAACTCTTCCTACCCTAAAAAATGAAAAAAAGATAGTTTGTAATTCAAAATTTGAAAATTTATTTAAGACAATGGCCCTCAAAGAGGGACTAACATTAGGTAGTTGATGTTTTAAGGCTAGAAGCTAACAAAATCTTAGATGATGTGCAACCACAAGATTACGCAGTGGAGAAACTTGTAAGGAAACTTGCAATAAAGAATATAACTATTTCCACATAACCCATAATAGATCTAAAATAAACATGGAATTAAAATTCACATGCAAGAGAATAGACAACATACCCAAAAAAATTGTGACATAAGATATACCCTAGGAAACCCTCATCGAGGGAAAAACCTAGCCTCTAAAAGCATCCATCACCATGTATTACTTAGCAAAAATACCATTGCAATGCAACCAAGGAAGCCTTCAAAGCCATAGCCACCACTAAGAAAACTATGTCAACAAGTATGAATCCACACATCCCATGCCATGCTTCCAACTTTCACAAATGCTCCCTTGGCTAACCTATCAAGTCTTGTCTTGGTCGACTCTTTCCTTTTTCTTCACACACCAAAAACTAACCTTGTGGTTGCTTATATAGTAGCAAGTCCCACAAAACAACTCGGTATTACATAAACCATGTGCTATCTAACCCATTGACCCTACATTTAATATTGGAAATTTAATTCTTTTCCCCAATATTAAATAATTACATGAAATATTATCACAATGTTACAATACAACTCATCAAGTTAATCTCATAGGAATATTTACATGTTGCATGTCCATATAGACACAATATTACATAATAAAGTAAAATAATATAATATAAAAATATTATGCAATGTGTGCAACACCCATTATCTCAACAATCTCTCACTTGTCGTATATATTGCATAGGGTCAATCCGTAGCCACATAAAAGAACAAAGGAACAATCCCTCACATCACATCCACCATTATGGATCATAGTAGACCATGTGCTCCATCCTATTACCCACAAAAAAATCAAAGTATCCATCATCTCAAACATGAATGATCTCACCTCCTATTATGTCACTGCCTTTGGACATACATAGAAACCATCCAAAGAGAAAGCCACCAAACCTATCGCATTAGAAGATCATAAAATCCTATACCAACTGTAATTCCAAGAAAAAACCTAATCTAAAGGTGATCACATGTATATATAGTTGTAAAATATCCATATTTGAAATAGCAACATAGCAAGTACCAAACCCATCCAACTATCCATACCTCCAAAGGTATACCAAGTGCATCTCACATCATCAACATATCCAATCTATAATTCGCAATCACAAGCCTCAAGAGCAATACCTACCACATATATACCAAGAAGCTCCCACTACAAAAGATAATGTCAAATCTATAACCAATCTACTCACAACATCTCAAAGAAGTGAATCCATGTAGTTTCAAGGACATCCACAACACATAAACCAATAATCTACAAGAATAATTCTCATAACAGGTCTTCGATAGTCTTGCAATCTCTCCACAACTAATAGAGGAAAGAGATAAATGAATAACCATTTTATCTCTCACATGATATACATGAACAAAAACCATTGATCAAATCTCTAACCAATCTCAATTCCAATGTAAGTGAAACTGAAAAATCCAAGAAAATAACCAAGACCGAAGAGAAACCATGCAAATAATAACTTGTATCATGTCATTCTATACACACCTCTAGATGTAAATTGTACAAGTATGATCTCCTTTAGAAAAAACCCCAACAAGAAGCCTCAACAACATCCAAACCATACCATATAACTAATCATGGATGTTAGCCTTTCACAAGAAGATCAAACTCATAAATATTCCTAATCCAAGGAATACACCCAATATAAAACCATCTCCCAAACTCAAATAGCATAACAACATATGTAGATGGAGGTAATAAATGCTAAACCATCTCTCAAATTAACCCTCTAGAACTAACTCATGTACCATAGATCAAGATCCATATCCATGAAAGGCAAGCATAAACATAATGCACTTGAGAAAAAATAATGGGCTATATTTCTCAAGTAGCAAACCACTGAGTAGACCAAGGATGGTGAATAAGAATTTTCATCAAGATATCCAAGTCTCTAACCAAGACTCATTTAAGAAGAATCTCCTCTCAAGTCCATATCAGGTGATTGGCCCTCAAACTTCCTGCTTAAACCATCAACTATCCCTACAAACACTTCTCTAATCCAAGAGAAATCAGCATCACCACTGTCTCTAAGTATCCATGAGCATGTATAACCAATGAATTCATGAAAAATCCAAATGAAACATAGAAATATCATGAAGTATCTAGCTTATGATCAATGTACTCAATACCAAGAAACTAAACCAAGATCAATGTCAAAGTTCCAACCATGGCCTCAAGAACATAAACATGACAACATGATCTAAACTATCTAAACCAAAGAGATAACATGCTCCATATGAACATACTATAACATGTCACAACTCTAAACTTGTATCAAGAATATACCATGAAATAAAAATGAAACCATCCTCACATCAAGGATAACATGCCAAATGAAAGCAAAAAGTACACCTTTACCAAGAACCTTGCGAGTCCTCAAGATGCAACTATCTCCATACAACACGAAGAAAAACCATCTCCACATACTATGAATGACCATATCCACACATTATGAAGATAACCAAGAACTCCATGAATCCTCAAGATCTAACCATCTTCACACACTATGAAGATAACAAGTATACCATGCAAATGTCAAAGATGCTTTTGCAGTAATAGGATCTAAGACAAATCTCCAACATCTGCAAACACTCAACCATGGTATTTATTCACCCATGACATCATAAAATCCATCTCCTAAATGAATATCCTCTAGGTCTATACTAACACAACCAAAGTGTTAATACCAAGTGAAACCAAGAAGATATAGACCAAACCAGGAAATAATCCTGCACTTTCACCCCATCATTGTCACAAGCTCCCACTAGGTCATTTATCCAAGCTATCCATGACAACATGGTGAAAAACCATCCTCTAACCATGAGAATCAACCAAGACATCAAACCATCAAAGAACTCAAAGTGCATATCATGAGCTCCTCAAAAGAAACCAAATAACCATGATCCTCAACCAAGAAGATATACCATCATAACCAAATCAGGAATCCATACTAATGAACATCAAGGATGTACTTGTATATCCAATAATGCCATGCCAAAATCTATGGCATAGTGATCACATCCATGGATCGAGCATCTAGCTCTCAATATGTCCAACCTGTCAGAATAGAATAGTCAACCATAATTGTCCACCATAACTTTACCTGGTAACAACATCTCATCCCTTCTACATGAAAAAAAAATTAGAAATCATGTGACTTAGGGCATAGAAAACCAAAATCCAAGCCACCAATCTGAATATGCATCAATAATGAAAGATCAATGGGCAAAGACAACCAATAACCAAGCTATAAATGCAACTTGTAAGTTAAGACCACTTACAACACTACAAAAATTGTAGAGCCAACAAGTCATCATACACATCCAAACCAAATACTAATAACCATATCATCATGAAAAAAATCTAAAATATGAACTAAGTATATAATGAAATAAAATCTTAAATCTCCAAACATATAATGTCATAAACTCACAATGTTACCATAGTCAATATATACCATAAACTATTTAGATTAAATATATCAATAAATAAACCATGCCAAACCTACACCAAATCTAAAACAATGTGTAGAGCTCTCCAAGAGCTTTCTGTTGACTACTTAAAGTCCAAAATCTGACTCTGTATGCCCAAGTTATGCCCTAATTTGTGCTCCAAATAAATAACATCTGACTTTCACGGTCTTCAAATTTGATAAAATTTCAAAATCATAGAACCAAACCTAACCAAGTTGTAGTGCTTTGAATTAGCTTTCCAATGCCTATAAGAACTATAAAATCTGATATCCTGATAGAAAGTTATGGTTGTTTTACTAAGACCTTCTTTTTACCATTTTTACTGTGATTTTTTTTTTGTGACAAAAATTCTGACGAGATTAAATTTGATGGCCATAACAGGCTGAAACTAAAAAGCTATTTCATTTCCTCTAACCATGGCTAAACTAGGGCATATTATATATCAAAATTTATGAAATCTAATGGTGAGGTTTATTTTTACCTAGGAGGTCATTTCTACAAGCTCCCCCCTAAAACCCTCATTTAAATGAAATATTCAAAAAATCCTTTTGTCCAACAATTTCATATGCCCAAAATCTACCAACATCTCATCATAAGAGCAAACCTAAAACCCTCAGTTCTGTAATAAAAACTCATATATCTTGTCATTTCTTTTATCCTCTCATGTATTCCAATGGATTCAATCTAGGGTTGCAATAATAAAACTATAGCTCTGATACCACTTATAAGGAAAATTGCAATAAATAATATAACCATTTTCACATAACCCATAATAGATCTTAAATAAACATATAATTAAAATGCACATGAAAGAGAATAGACAACATACCCATGAAATTCATGACACAATATATACTCCGGGAAACCCTCATTGAGGGAAAAACCCAGCCTTGAAAAGCATCCATAACATGTATTATTCAAAAAAAATACCATTGCAGTACAACCATGGAAGCCTTCAAAGCCATAGCCACCACTGAGAAAACTATGTGAACAAGCATAAATCCACACATCCCATGCCATGCTTCCAACCTTCACAAATGTTCCCTTGACTAACCTATCAAGCCTTGTCCCACTCGACTCTTGCCTTTGTCTTTACACACCAACAACTACCCTCGTGGCTACTTATTTAGTAGCAAGTCCCACAAAATCACCAAGTGGTATTACATAAACCATGTGCTACCTAACCCATTGACCCTACATTTAATATTGGAAATTTAATTCTTTTTCCCAATATTAAATAATTAAATGAAATATTATCAAAATGTTACAATACAACTCATCAAGTTAATCTCATGGGAATCTTTGCATATTGCAAATCCATCTAGATGCAAAAATACATAATAAAATAAAATAATACAATATAACAATATTATGCAATGTGTGCAACACCCATTATCTCAACAAAACCAATCCTTGCCCCTACATCTAGAGTTGCAAAAATGAAGATATGTATTGTTGGTAATACAGGGATTTCTTTGTGTATCTGGAAAGATCAAATGGATAACAAGAGATTAATAATTCCATGTGTAGGATGAAAGAGTATATACATGAACTTCAAAATATGGATATAGAAGCCTTACTGAGTGCAATATCTATTATAGATGTTACTTCCCCCATTAATAAAACCTTAATTGAATAGGTCAAAAGAGAGAGGTCAATTTCCCATGCTTATGATGTGTGGTTAAATGTGGTAAATGCCCAAGCAGTTGGTTATTTCTCTCACTTTAGTAGTACAAATGCAAGGGCAAAAAAGTTGATGATAACTTTAGAGTCAAAGATGAATTCATAGGAGTCTATGAAGGTAAAATGGGATGAATATATCGTCAATATTTTTGAAGTCCAAGAACATGGGGTGGATAAGTTCTTATCCAAAAATTTTGGAGTAAATGCTAATGAAAATTTCTTGTTCATTTCTCGAGCCAATCCGAAATGGAGGAACATCATAATTGAACAAGTCCTAGAAAGTTCTGTTGAATTGCAAAAGGAGATCCTAACTGGTGATATCAAGTTCATTGATATCAAAATTATAGAGAATGAGGACCATGAAGGGAAAACCTCCAAAGAAGTAAAATCACCTTTCTTTTTGAAGAGAGACATCGAAGCAAGAAAAAGAGGTATCCATTAAGGACCTAACCATAGTTGCTAGGGTCGATTCAATAATGATCATTTTTTATTGACAACTTCAAAGCACAAGATAAGATGATAGAACATATCACTTAGATCATGATAATGTAGAAGTTGCATGTTGAAAATCCTAGAGTCCCTCAACAAAATGAATTGATTAACTTTCTAGTAGTACAAAAAGGTTGGAAAAAGTTGGTGGAGGTCTCCCTATGACTCAAGAACTAAATATTGATGCTAGAAACATAGATGACAACTAGTTAGTGATCTAGGGGCCATGTGCCATAGTTGTTTTATTTTCTTTGGCCAATATGTTTTGAAAAAAATTATTTTATTTGAAAATTGGTAACTCCTTGAGGAGTTAGTTTTAAAAATAGATTTTGAAACCCTGCACGGCTACTTGTCTCTCAACATGAAACTGATATATTTATTTTGATACATTTAATAAACAACCTCTTGGTGACATATGACAATGAATTAATGATCAATGGTGATTAATCGTGTGGTTATTCTCTTATGATCTCTCATATGATCATATGCTTATTTGGTTGTATTGCATTTCATGTGGAATTCAGTCTTATTGTGATGATGTATATTTCCATTGATTTTCTAAAATAATGTGTACATTCATTTTTATTGTTTAGTAAGTTTTATCAAAAATTTGAGAATCTCATTAATATATGTCATGCGGCATAAGCTATGAGGCTATTATATTTTTTATCTCCAACATTATTTTATGTTTATGGGAGAAGGTTTTAATTTCTTTTACATTCTCTTAGGTTAAAAGAGAAAGTAATTCAATTCTTTTGTAATAAGGGTTATAATGATTAATCTTTTAAGAAGGGAGTTGTGCCTTTGACCATAGAGAGTCTTTTTAAAAGAAAATTGAAAAACTCATAAGTGGTGAGTTAATTTTTCCTATTATTAAAGATACTAACTTACAAGGGGGGGAATTTTTTCACTAACAAACATGATGCTTTCCACTATTGTCCTCCATGTTCTCCTCTTAAACATAACTCTCATGATCAATCATATGAGGGCTATTATGCCCTCTAGAGCTATGATCCCTCACCCCTGATCTTTTCTTTGTCACCATCTTCCTACAACAACCAAGAAAAAATAGTAACATGCTAAAATCAAATAAAGGCATGACATCATAAAGTAGAATCACATGAATAGTTTTTTTGAAGATCAAGGTTATAAGTTCTCCTAATTTTTCCATCTTCCTATGTTCTATTTTTGGTAAGTTTGTCTTACAAGTTATTTTACAATTGTATTACAAGTTTATAGTTATTAATGTTGATGTTTCAAGTTTGATTGAAAGTTATCTACTTATTATTTAGTGGATTAGAATATGTCTAGAGTTCCTAGTGTAGAAACTCAGGCTCTAATACCAGATGTAATGCCCCACTAGGGAACCCAAGAGAAATTAACCTATAATGATTCTAAGTTTTCTAAATAGTTTTTTTTTAATATTAAAACATACAAGAGATCAAATGTGGAAGAAATAACTCAAATACATATCACATAAATACATAAGAAAAATATTAATAGTTATATCCCTCAAGGGTTCCATAACGTTGGATCACATTTTAAGTTTTATGAAGTTTAAGTTTAATATTTAAACAAGTCCATGTCATAGGAATAACCAAATGTACCAAAATCTCACAAGAGAATATATCAATATAAAAGGGTTTATACTCATCCACTACACATGTCCTAGGGTATGAGATGCTAAAAGAATATACATCATGATGAGAACATCATCTTGTGGTATCCCAAAAAATGAAGTACAAAATATCAAAGTAAGAATATGCAACATATTCATCAAGTATAAATAATGGAACAACTACATCAATGTTATATCCAACATCAATGTCCATCTATCAAGTCTCAATGCCAAAGAATCACTAACACCCAACCTTATGAAACCTAAGTGGCCCCAATCCCATTGTGTCGAGGAGATAACCCCAAGTCCTAAATAGATAACAATCCAAAAAGTAACAGTAATCTAAGTCTCAATATCCTGAAAGAAATCTATTAGAAAGATACTAAGTACACAAGGTAACATATAATCCCAAAAGAAACAAGATGTGTGGGAAACCTAATGTGCATAAGGGAAAGTGTCATCACATGACTAAACTTTAAGGTTACCTTGGCAATCTCTCAAGACACTAGCCCCCTAGTGAGTCTATGTGGCATCATAATCCTTTCATAGAGACAAGGCATACTGATGAAGTAAGGTCATAACCAAGCACTAATCCCATCTTAGTATGTGCATGGTTAGACACCTTATTTTGGGATACTCTAGCTTGGTACTATATTAGCAATTCATTTGACTCTCTCTCTCTCTCTCTCTCTCTCTCTCTCTCTCTCTCTCTCTCTCTCTCTCTATCTCTCTCTCTCTCTCTCTCTCTCTCTCTCTCTCTCTCTCTCTCTCTCTCTCTCTCTCTCTCTCTCTCTCTCTCTCTCTCCCTTCCTCCCTCTCTCAACATATGGTGAAGGGTATTAATGTTTAAATGGAATTAAATATTTAAATTAATATATTATGATATATTTGTCAAGTACATTTTAGGGATTAGGAGAAGACATTGGAGAAAGTATCATCATGCATAATGCACTTAATTACTTTGGCAAAAATCCAACCAAAATTTCCACTATTGGGTTAAATAAAAAGTTGTGTCTTTGCTTGTATTTTTTGCACCATGGATTGGATGTTCTTATTCCTCCATACTATAACATTTATAGTTGCATATTCACTTCAATTTTTTAGAATCAATTAAAAAAATATATACTTAACACAAATTTCTATAAGAAAGGTGAAATTAAATACTTCAATAAAAGCGAGCTGATGAAATTGCATCATTCTCCTCTATTTGGTTTATAGTAATCACCCCTCTATGATGACTTCCTCTTCTTTCCACCAAAGCTCTCTATCTCGACAAAGGCCAAATTTTAAAATCTCATGATATATATTCTTATAACCTTCTCTACTTATCCATGTCTACTAGAATGATAAATGAGAGTACACAAATATATTTTATAGGATATATATTATAATGGAAAATGTGTGAGAAGTCTTCAAGAAAATACATTTTCCTGGATAATGCTAGGATCCTAAAATTATGTCAACATCCTCCCTTCTTGTCTTAAAATAGGAGCTTATTGGTATTGATCAACAACCCCAAAATATATGTATACAAAGTATGCAAGAATAGGCAAGCCATGTGGATTGTTTCATATAATTTCTCAAATAGATCTCATCTTATGGAATGCTAACAACATAGGCAAGATCTACAACCATAGACAAGGCACATAAGAATAGGGGGGAAACCTAAGCATATTATCATAGAAATGTTTGATCCCGTACTTTTTCATTTTCCAATATAAGTAACATTTATAAAGTATTTATGGCAGGTGAAAATGTTGTTGATGAAGGTCATTTTGGTGGTGTGCTTGGCCCTCTAAGAACCTAGGTGTACTAGCTCAAGAAAGCAATGGAGTAGTTGAAATATGAGATTGTTGGCCTTAAAAAAAGGTTCAAGGAAATCAATAAGTTTACCTTGAAAATCATGCATTCTAGCCCTACCAACTTGAGTGCACTGCAAGGAACGATTCCCAACATGGATGCTACATAGGAAAAAGAGCCCAAGGAGATTTTTGAGTTCCTTAATGAGGAATGGTCCGAATTTTTCTATCCAAGAGGCTTGGCAGGATCTAGTTTTCCCTTTGATGAATTTTTTTTTCTTGGATAGCCTGTGGGGGCTTTGGTACTTTTAATATGTTTTTATGTTTAAAAACTCTACCCTTGTGTGGCTTACTAGTTTATTTTACTATGTTAGTCTCAATGTTTATTTTGGATTCTATTTTTTGTTCATCATAGAACTTAGAAGCTTAAATCTTTTCATAAGTTATTTTTTAATAGAGTTGAGTTACAATGGGTCCCCCTTTCTTTCTACCCTCTAGAAGTTGTTAATCCTTTGTTAATGTACTTCTAGAGTATTATTTGTACCACATGCTAGGACCCTCTTCCTACCTCTTTTATCAATTTTTTTTTATAAAGTCTTTAATAATTTTCCTACTATTGAAATTCGTGATCATTGCAATTGTACTAAGCATTGCCATTTTGTGGTATGCATTTTCCAAATGCATTTCTCCTTGTATTAATAACCATAAGTCATGAATAATAACCATAAGTCATGAATAGACATGTCCCTATAAGGGACATGTCTATTTGTTAATTTATATAATTAATATTATAATATTATTATAATACTATTATTATATATTTATAATACTATTATTATATAATTATAATTAATTATAATTATAATATACATAACCATAGTTATATATTATTATTGTTATATTAAATTATCTCATATAATAAACACACATATATAAAGTACAAATACATTTGAATTGATTAAAACTTTAACACTCCCTCTTATTCAAGTAGGATAAATACATTTTGATAATCACAGGTAAAGGATGATCAATATTGTAAATAACCCAAAGATTATCATCATTTGTGATCTAAGCTGTTAGTTATTAAAATACCTAGTATGCATTTACACAATCAACCCAAAGATAATGAACATGATGACATCTAAGCTCTTAGTTGTTGGACTCACAAAATGCATAGTTACCTCATACCCAATATGCATCTATATAGTCGACTCAAAGATAGTCAAATTAATGGCATCTATGCACTCAATTGTAAGTCTCACAAGATACATATGCTCATGATTTAAGTACAACACTTACTCAAAATAAATAGCATAGTTATAAATAAGACTATCTCCTTATAATAACTTTCATAAAAATATCAAATGGAATACGTTTCGTTCAAACGATTCCCAAAATAACAAAAAATTTGGATACAACAAATAATATGAATATCTATTTATTGAGATTTGTACTTAGGAAACATTATCATACCAAGAAGTTCTCTTAATGTTTCCACTTTGGTTTTTGTGAGGGACTTGGTAAGGATATCAATAACTTGATACTCTGTAGTGATATAATTTAGCTTAATTGCAATTTTCTTAATCATATCTCGCACATACTAATATGGTAACACAATGTACTTAGACCCATTATGAAAACACTAGATTTAGAGAGTGTTTAATATAACTTTGGTTATCAAAATAGATTATAGTAGGTTCAAAACATTCTTGAATAGATCAAATAGAAGCTTTCTTAAACATACTGCTTCTTTGGTTTACAAATGAATTGACTTATAACATTTACTATTGTTGGTTAATAGTTTTTTCTCCTATTAGGTTTTATAACCTAACTCTTTTTAATACCCAATATTTGGAGAAACAAAAGGACGTCACCAATAAATGGGCCATTGTATGTGTTATATCACTACCCTCTAAATAATAAGGTACAACCCCCTTTAGTTTGAAATGATATATAATGAATTAAAGTATTTATTTGATCATGATTTTAAAGGATAAGATCTTGACCTAAGACCAGAAGAGGCTACTAACCAAATTGCTTGTAGACACAAACAATTCAAGCAAAATTGGATTTGGATAACTCACAACCCCCAATGGAATGTTTGTTACAAGTTATCTTAAAGTTCTAACATCTAACTTCTACAACCATGACTACTGATTCTAATGATGTAGATACAATAGGGAGGTGTAGAAAAAAACCACACATATAAGGTAAATGGAATTACCTATGCTACAATCACCATAATGAAATGGAATCCAAGAGAAAATCACAGTACCAAATGTAATTATCTTTTAGCCCTCAATGAAAATCTAATTTATCCTATGATTCGAACAAAAAATGTGAAATCCAAATCAAGGTAAATGGAATTACCAACTCTCCATTATCAATTTTTTCAACCCAATCATTATCAGAAGAAATTATATTTATAGTTTTATGTCATTCTTTAGTTCTGGCAATGCAATAGTCACACAATAGAAAGAAAATATGAAAATATCTAATCTTCAACATGGTATGGATGCTTGGCATTTTTCTCAATGATGATCCTAAACCCATGGCACCTCTGAGAACACTTGGTGATCATTTATCTTCATGCAGCTTTAGAAACCTCGTGAAAATCTTCATTTCCTTCATATTCTATTGTTGGCACCAAATTCATGAAATTCATATCTCAATGGTTACAAGAAGTTTGAATTCTATTTTTCAATCTTAAATCAATGATCATAATCAAAACCTAGCAATCCTCCTTATTTTTTCCTTTATGACTTTCTTCGTAGGTCCATTTGTGCACACGTGTCCAATGCTTGCATTCTCACTTTGGTTATTTCTCATGTAACTTTATAAAGTGAGAAAGAGAGAGGCATTGATGATTTAAGATCTGACAGCTCTGCGGTGAGCCCATAATAGTGGGTTACACTTTTTTGCCTAAGCTGACACTGAACTCTGAATTTTCAATTAAACTTTCACTTTCAAATGCAAATTCCCATTTAACGGTTAGAAATTTGAAGATGAAGTAAAATAGAGTCTTTTAGAATTTTGTGTCTGGATTCTAAATATATTTATTTTAATTTTTTAAAAATTGAATTTATTGAATTTTTTTTCTCCTACAAAAATTTCTATTATATCAAAAACCTGATTTTTAAAGAGTGACACTATTTTTGACACACACAACTTTTTTTCTACAATAGATATCAAGCGATTCTTTTGAATTTAGTTTGCTAACATCCATACCTAAATTGTAGAGTTGGTCTTATATCTTTATCATTACTATTTCATATTTTATTGTAGTTTAAATTTGGCATAACACTAATTTAGACATACGTGGCTTTTGACACATGTAACTTATTATATATTTACCCAATTTCAAAAAAAAAAAATTTATTGAAAGGTGATTCAAATATAGAGACCGTACTTATTTTTAATTTTTAAAATTTTTTTATTTACAATTTTTCCATGAGCGTTGAATATCTCAATTTATTTTTATAATAAACCTATATTCAGTTTATGTTAAAAAATATATACCTAAAAAATTTGAAAAGCACCAAATTCATAGTCATTAGAAAGCTACTTTAGAGTACTTCAGTCATGCAAAATTTTAGGTCTTTAGTGCTCCATTTGAACTTGGTAATTCAGCTCTGAAGAAAGGAAATCACTAAAAAAACTTCAAACTATTCATGTAGCCTTCTATCTAGCTAGTTTCGATAGAAACTAAATCACTTAGTTTCTATCAAAACTATGGGCGGTTCAACCGGGTGGTTAACAAACTACTTTCTAGTTTCGATCAAAAGTACAATGGTAGTTTTGATCAAAACTAGAAAGTACTTTCAATCGAAACTATGGAAACATGGTGTGGGATCTTGCCTAGTCCGCCCCTAGGGGTGTTTCTCTAGTCGGCCCCTAGGGGTTTTTCGCTAGTTGGCTAATAAGGAAGTTTTTTTAAAGATTTTTAAAAAAAAAATATAAATATGTGTTTCATTTTTTTCAATTTACATTTATGTGAAATCAAGTTATTGGCTTTTGAATTGGGAAGAAAGAAATATTTGACAAACTTCAACCTATTTTCGAATTTTGGAGGAAGAATTTACGACATGGACAATAAAGATAAAAGAGCAAGTAAATATGTACAAAGAAGAAATAAGGAACAAGAAGATGAAAATCGTCAAAAAATGCTAGTAAGATACTATCTTAGATCAGGTACACATGCACAATCTTTTTTCCAATGTATTTAATTAGTTTATTTAGTTAGGATTAGGGTTTAAATCCAATTAGGAATATGATATTTATCTTAAATTAGCATTACTATTAACTTAATATTAAGAGTTTATTTGAAATTATGTTCATATTTAGGCCATTAGGGTTTATTCAATTATGTCCATATTTAGTCCTTAGGGTAAATATTACATTATGAATATTTTTAAATTATGAATTTATTTAGCATAGGAATTACCTTGTTTATTCAATTATGTTGATAATTTATAGTCCATTAAGGTTTATTAGATTATGATTAAATTTAAATAAATGAATTTATTTAGGATGTAGTCAACTAGGACAACCTATCGACATTGGAGAAGGTTCATCCCAAGTTCAAATAGGTACATGTGCATCTCTTGCAAGTATATAATATAGATCTCTCTAGATTTCTAGGTCTGTATCAAACTTTATATCTTTAAGTTTTAAATTTAGTGAGCGATATTTCCCCTTATAAACTTACTTGATTTTATTTGTTATATCATGCAGGTGCAACTCTAGTGGATGATGAAAATGTTGGATATGAGGAAATTGAAGATGAAGCAATGGATATTAAAGAAGGACCATCTGAAGGTTAGATAATTTAATCAAGTACATAATATTTCACTCAAGTTAAACATGTATATATGTATACATATATGTCCGCTAAAGAGGTTGTATCTTAAGACTTTGTTTCATTTTTTCTTGTGTAGCCCGAGATCAAACAACAAATGAGAATGTTAATCTAGCTCAAAGATTGAAGAGAAAAATTAATCATAGAAACATAGATCATTTAATTGAAATCGATGTGGAAAAATTGAGAGAATATGCTAATCAACCTACACATACTACGAAGAGGAAATTGAATAAAAAGTCTAAAGACATAATTGCATAATTTGAGAATCTATCAATAGTGGAGAAAACTCAACTATTATCAATTTCACTTCTTAAAGATGAATTAAAAGAGCCACTGAGACTATTGGGTATAGATACAAGTATAAAAAAGAGGAGGACTTCTAAACTAGTAAAAGATATTGTTGAAAGTGTTAAGGAAGGCTTACATTCCTATTAGTGAACAGATTGTCCTCCAAGAAAATACATACAAATATAACCCTGAATGCCCAAATGAGAAGACGAATCAGCACTAATAGTTGGACAAGTTATCATTGAATTGACAACCTTCCTCTGAATTTTATTGGGTATAGCTCCCCGTACAAGGTATTCAATGAATTAAATGTGAATGCTTTTACCAGAAAGCATAAAAGGATATCAAACATCTACTCATAAATACAAAGTAGACGTGGAAAGCTGGATGACTAAAGGAAAATAAGTAACAAATGACACAAAGTCCATTTGCATGCAGTGTTACAAGGAGAATGAAGCCTAAGAAAGCAAGAATCAAAGCTTTAAAGACACATTGAAATCAAATATATTCAAAAACCCATGACATAAATGCATTTAGAGAAAACTGAAAGTCATACAAAGATAACACTCAGTGGAAAGAAAATTGCCCGGACTCAAAGTTCCGGTATGCAATTATCTTCCGAGTCTCCCTCCTCTAAAAATGCTGAAACAACAAAGTTCTCATTACATCATACATCTAAATCACTAACTAAAAAGGAAACCTAAATTCCCTCTCCCTGCATACATTCAAAATCAAAATACCCCCTGTTTCCAGCTCACAGTCTGGAAAATTAGACAAAACTCTGCTCTTTCTCTCCCAGCAAATGAAACTTTCAATCCAACTCCTCTGTTCTGCAGCCCAAAGTCTACAAAACCAGCAGAAAGTGGAACCCTTTGTGGTTTGAAAATACCTTCACAAATAGTTGGTTGATGTGTATTTTCAGTTTGCATAACTGATTCTTGGAATTTGACTATCCATCTTCCTCTTCTTATGTCCTCTCATTAATATTTTAATAACCTTATAAAACATTGATGAAAAAGTCTTATAATGATAATTTGACATATTAAATGAGACTTAGACAAGTGGCACATGATTACATTATCCCAATATAAAAATATTCTTGATGCTGGTCGGATTCAAAATAACTCTGTCAGCAAAAGTGGGTCTCGGTACGGGAGGCATAAATAATTATCCCACCATTGGATCTTGCTGAATTTTGTATATGTTGGAGAGATCCTAATTCCACACAACTTGACTGAAGCGATCAAGAAAATTATATCCGATTCAAAAGTTATTGAAGACTGAGTGGAGGTATATAAAACTGCTAGAATAATCAAACCCGTTGAACCTGTTTGAACCATTCGAACTCAACATTTGAACATTATCTTTGAATCACTTTGGACCACTTTGAACTTCTGAACCAAGCCACTGAATCATACATGTGAACCTCTTAGAATACATCGTTGAACCTAGATGAGCACAGTGAACTGTTGAATTGCTTTGAACTACTTTGAACTTCAGTTGGAAGTGGTTCAACAACTCTAAACTTGAAGCTTTGAAATTGTGACCATATTGGGTACTAACAATTCCATTGGGAGAAAAACTAGATCTACAGATAAATCCATTGCACGAAGAGTGATATTGACATCTATTTTAAATAAGAAAACATCCCAAAATAGATAGATCTCTTCATTATCATCTCATTCCGGGTATAGTCAGAAGACAGTACTACATTATCTGAAAAGGAGAAACAATTTGAATGATAGTACATTAGAAGGAAATTGGGCACTAATGTGTAGAGCTCCTCGATCTAACAAGAATTGGGAAACAGTTAAGAACTTAGTTATTCAATTTTGGATTAATAATACTCGTCCTTCACCAAATAGAAGAGATATCATCAAGCAAAGGATTGGGCCTAAGGAATATATTCAACACAGAAAACATTGGTTGGATGTCACTCAACATGAATTTTATCTCTCATTTTGTAATTTAAACCCTAACATAAAGATTGGACAAACAATGTTTGAAAGATTGAAGCCCTATTTGGTGAAGATAAATAAATCTTTTGAAACATGTTGTTGTCGATATCATGTTGAATTTGATCTGTACTATGAAGGGTTTCGAGAGAGGATAGAAGAAATTGGTGGAACTTCTCAAAATACTTTTCCTAAATGACTGAGTCAATTCATAACATCAATCTTATGTGACAAATCAATTGATTGTGCAATAGGTGAAATAGATTGCATAAGAGGAACTTGTGAAACATGTGGTAACTTGACTAAATTTTGTTTGAGAGAAGAAGATACTAATACAACAAAAATGGTAAAATGTAAGAGATATAAGAACATAAAGTCATAAACAAAAGCTAGAAAAGAATCAACAAGGTTAGAATATGTAGAGGATGAGATATCGGCTGGAGAATTTATGTCAAATTTTTGTAAATTGATTCAACCATATATACGCCATGCATTTTTTTCTAAGTGGCAAGAAAAAAATTTTCAAGCACTAAGAGAAACTTTCCCACTCGGAACAATTCTATCTATTGTTGACTTTGCAGAGAACTACTCTTTCATATCTCAAAAACAACTTCAAGAAGAATACTACTATATAGAGAAGGTTACTATTATGGTTCAAGTGTCTTATCAACATGCACAAATTGATCTGGATGGTGTGGAAAGTATAGATCAAGCACAAGTCATTAAAAAAGAGTATCACTTTTACATTAGTGATGACAAAGAACATGACACACATTTTGTGGAATATTGTTTTAAGACATTTTTTGAATATTTGAAAAACAAAAACATTTTGTATGGTCAGATGGATGTGCAATACAATTTAAATCAGCTAGACCATTTTTTGTATTATGTAGATATCATCGATACCTTAATATACCACACATTTGGAGTTTTTTGAGAGTGGACATGGAAAGGGTGAGCATGATGGTGTAGAAGCTTGTATCAAATGTGCTTTAAAAAAGTATCAAATGGACTATAAAGGATATCACATTAATAATGCTCATGATGTGGTTGAGTGGTGCAAAACACATTTTTTGGTGCCAACAAATATAGATAACACATCATCACAAGCGGATCGAGTCATACCATTTAGAGTGTTTTGGGAGGTATCAGGTATATATAAATTAATTTGTTCATATTTTTAAATTGAATCTTAAATTTATATTTAATATGTTAGCTTAGATGATCTCTAACTAAATTATGGACCTTGTGTACATTTAGGTGTTGATAGAAGATCAATGCATGCATGCAAGAGGGTAGAGAAGACACAATTTTTGCATTTAGTTATGAGTAAAAATAGTAATGTGTGGTCATTGTACACAAGAGAATACTCATGTTTTTGTCCTGATTGTATTGATGAAGACTATGATGGTTGCATTAATCAAGAACGTGGATATGTGGGTGAATGGACTTTGGTGCCACTAGATGTTATTAATACGAATGAGTTTGAGGATGAAAACTATGATGATATTCCATTGATTCCTAGTGATTATAACCATATTTCAGGATTGATCAAAGTTGGTATGTATGAACTATATATATACCTGGATCATGTACATGTATAATTTTTTCATAATTTTGGTTAATTTTTATTATATATATGTACTTATGTACATGACATGTATCCAAAATTTTGACATATATAAGTTTGTGTAGGAAATGTTTTTGCAGTCATGGTAGAATAAAAAATGTAGAAGGTGTTAGCTATTATTTATTACGTTGCACCATGGAAAGAGAGAAGCTAACAAGAACTGAAATAAGTGATGAAATTATTTTTTCCATAGGTTAGTATATAGTTGAATTATGTACATGTATGTCAAGAATCTATGTTTTTTAATGAATTCAAATTCTTTGACTTAAATTCAAGATTGATACAACATATTTTTTAAATGTGTACATGTGCAACTTCTGTTGTTGTACATGAAACATATTTGAAGCAAAGAAAAGTACTTAAAAATGGGATTCATTTCACCGATTATCAACCTAACAATAAGATATATCGATATAGTAACCATGTTATTGCCACTAGTCTAACTCTTCATCTAGTCAAAGGACCTGGAATACGTAAGTGGAGGCTCCATATTGATGATCATGTGAAAATATTAAATGTTATCCGAGAATGAGCTGATCCACTTGATATGAGATAGAAACAACTCCTAATTTGAAATGTAACTCAAGAACAATTTGAAATTTGGTTGAACAATCATTTGATCAATTTGAAATTTGGTGGAATAACTAATTTTCTAAATTGAACTTTTTCTCTTTCATTTTTAACTCAATGTCTTGAATTCAAATTGTCATAAAGTAACTAATTATAGAAATTATGAACTTATATGTATGTGTGTACACTAATTACCTAACATGTGCACCTTGAGGGAAAGAAATTCGAACACCACTTGTCTTAAGGGGATGAAATTAGAAGTCTGTAAAATTAATTATATTGAACTTTCTATTTCACTTAACTTGTCAATTTTAGGACACATGTACACTTTCAATTTAACTAATTAGGACACATGCTTTCAATTTTAGGACATGTGAGCTTTCGATTTAACTAATTACCTAACATGTGAGCTTTCAATTTGAGGACATGTGAGCTTTCAAGTTCAAATTGTGATTTGTTTAACTAAAATTTGAACATGTACATGTTTTAAGTTGGACATGAATTAATAGAACATTGGGCTTAAGGGGATAAAATTCTAGGATATGTGTACAAATTAAAATTTCACTATGATTAAAATTTGAAATGTAACTCAAGAACAATTTGAAATTTGGCTGAACAATCATTTGATCAATTTGAAATTTGGTGGAATAACTAATTTTCTAAATTGAACTTTTACTCTTTCATTTTTAACTCGATGTCTTGAATTCAAATTGTCATAAAGTAACTAATTATAGAAATTATGAACTTATATGTATGTGTGTACACTAATTACCTAACATGTGCACCTTGAGGGAAATAAATTTGAACACCACTTGTCTTAAGGGGATGAAATTAGGAGTTTGTAAAATTAATTATATTGAACTTTCTATTTCACTTAACTTGTCAATTTTAGGACACATGTACGCTTTCAATTTAACTAGTTAGGACATGTGCTTTCAATTTTAGGACATGTGAGCTTTTGATTTAACTAATTACCTGACATGTGAGCTTTCAAGTTCAAATTGCGATTTGTTTAACTAAATTTTGAACATGTATATGTTTTATGTTGGACTTGAATTAGAACATTGGGCTTAAGGGGATAAAATTCTAGCATATGTGTACAAATTAAAATTTCACTATGATTAAAATTTGAAATGTAACTCAAGAACAATTTGAAATTTGGTCGAACAATCATTTGATCAATTTGAAATTTGGTGGAATAACTAATTTTCTAAATTGAACTTTTACTCTTTCATTTTTAACTCGATGTCTTGAATTCATTTAACTTTCTATTATATTGAACTTTCTATTTCATTTAACTTGTCAATTTTAGAACACATGTATGCTTTCAATTTAACTAATTAGGACATGTGCTTTCAATTTTAGGACATGTGAGTTTTTGATTTAACTAATTACTTGACATGTGAGCTTTCAAGTTCAAATTGTGATTTGTTTAACTAAATTTTGAACATGTACATGTTTTAAGTTGGACTTGAATTAAAACATTGGGCTTAAGGGGATACAATTCTAGGATACGTGTACAAATAAAAGGGATGAGTTCTATAGATTTACTTAAGTTAGGAATTATGTACAACTAATTACCTGATACTTGAACGTTTAATACATGATATATTACTAGACATTTAAATTACATGAACTATATATATATATATATATATATATATATATATATAATCAATATATTACATGTGTACATATCTAAATAAATTACTTACATATCTTAGATAGAAACAATTTATAATATAATAGATCTAGATCTATAATGTATTAGATTCCACAACATAATGTAACATGTATCAATCATCTCGAGAACAAATAACAAAAACATGTATCTATCTAGAGATCTATTAGAAGATAATATCAAATATAAATAGCATGCACACATGTAGACATGTAGATCCAAGTACATCTATATCAAATCAAATATAAATATAACATTCATCATGTGTGTATATAAAGTGTCTATCTAATATATGAATGTCTCTCTGGATTAAAGTCCAGAACAAATCATCTAGATAAAAAAAACTATAGATCATTAGGTGCAGGACTATCATCGCCACACCTCATCACAATACGGTCTGAAGACTAACTATCAAGATGCTCACTAGGATGTGCTGACCCCTATATATAAATTCAAGAGAAAGTGATATCAATACATACATACATTTAATCAAGAGAAAGTGATATTAAAATACATGTACACATAATCAAAACATAAATAAACATTACTTGTCCACTACTGACATCATCCAATGAGTCTCGATGATGTACACGATCTGGCATCAAAGTTGGAGTAAAAAGAGGCATGTCCCCCTATATTGTACATGTGCACGTGCAACACATCAAATTAAAATTTCTCTATGATTACAAATCTACCTGCATGATATAAATACATGTACACGAATGCACATGTGTAAATTAAATTAGTTTCAAATGATTGAAATTTTAACATGAACATTTTTTTTTTTTACCTATGTAGATGGTGGCATCTGATAATACTCAGACTGCCTAGCATCGATCATGTCCACTAATGCATCTAGATTTCGCTGTGTTGCATCAAGGTCCATCTCTATATCTAGGTGAGCCCCATGACTCGTGACTAGCACACGCCCTAATAATGACAAGCCAAGTGGACTATGTAGATGAGATGGCATAGAAGTAGAATCATCACATGTCAACAAGTCCATCCACCCTGTAGTTGACAAGCGCAAATCAACATCATTAAGGCTCACATCTAAACTCTGAGCCTTCCCTATAACACTGGCTGAAGGGTCTGTGGTCTGTATATGTCTCTTTGGAGAAAAAGAGTGGTTAGTAGGTGGATCATCATGTGCACTACCACCATGACCACTACCTAATCAATGAGAGGAATATGGCTGAGGATATGTCCTAGTACTACCATGGACATGATCTCAAACATCTGATATGGGTATGCCAAGATGCTTTGATACAAATCTACATGTATCTAATAGATCCTCAGCCAAACCAATCATAGTATCTCATGCCAACACTCCAGTGAGACCCTCTAAGCTAGCCACTGAAGGGATGTCTGTTGGACTATACAAGTCTCCTGAAGATGAAGCATAAGATGATGATTTGGAATGCCGAAAAGACATCAAATAATGACCAACCTCATCACTCAAAATAGATCTGACAGCTACTACAATATCTCCAACTCCCTGAATGACCTCACATAACTGAGTGCTATGCATGGCCTCATCAGCCGATGGACCCAACATAGGGGAAATAGTAGGTACCCTCTCTCTGAAAATCAATCTATGTGCCATTGGGGGATGGCCTAGTTTCCTATCAACTAGTCTACCACGCCCTTGTCCTAAATGTCATGGTAAGTCTATGTAGTTCACCACCCTACATAAGCAAGCCTCTGCATAAAGCTGTCGGGCAAAATAGAGGGGAATTTGGTCATTATTTGGATAACAACCATGGGCAGCAAGGAAGTGTGGGTATATCAATGCAACCATCTATGGATCTATACACTTAAGGGGAGAATACCCCTTCACATACTTTTGTGAAAGATAATGAGAGAAACATTCCCTCTTCAGGACATCTTTGGGCACCAAGCCCTGAACCTCTTGGAGTGAAAGACTATAGGAGACCTCTTGTCTCTTATTGTCAAGGACAGTCTATATAGTTTGTACAGAATATGGGGTAGTGCCATGAATCTCATCTCAAATAAATGTCAGGCTACATAAAATATTCTGGCACGTACCACTATAGACACTAGAGCATGTGCCACTAGTTAGGGATTCTTGATGTCTATGAATCTCCTGGTTAGTGCAATCATAGAGCTCCTGAGTGGGATAGGTAGCTAATCATGGGGGACATAATGCTACTCAAGGGGGATAGGCTGCTGCTCAGGACCTAGGATAGGCTACTCAATCCTGGGTATAGGCTGTTGCTCAGGGCTTGGGATAGGCTACTCAAGCCTGGGTATAGGCTACTCGAGGGGGATAGGCTACTCGGGAGGGATAGAAGGCTATTGATCAACCATGTGTCAATGTATGTAGGTGCGTGTATAATGTGTAAACCTAAAAATTAAAATTAAAATATACGACATTTAATAAACTTGAAATTTATATTAACATATGTATGTACAATTTGACAAAATTAAAAAACTTGTATCTAAATTGTTTTAATAAAATTAAACATGTGTACATGTGTACATATATATAGAATTCCTAAAACATAAATGAACATGTACCTTAAAAAAGCTAAATTTTAAAACACACATGTTGTTATATATAATGTTTGTAACTCAAGGACCTTTTAAGAACTATGTGTGCAAGTTATATTTCTATCTAAGATTGAATGTTCAAAGGTTTTAGACATATGTGTGCACATAAACTTGTCAAGTGTAATTTAGGTCCACGAAGTAAATATGCATATATATATATACACACACACATGATATGTATATTTGGACATATAGATCATGTGTGTGTGTATATATATGTGCATATGCACATATACACACACACACATGATCTATATGTGCAAAAATACATATCATGTGTATATGCATATAGATCTATATATGTAAACACACACACACACACATACACACACACACATGCATACTAGGATAAAGTTTAGGTTTAAGGTTTTGTATTAAGGTTATGGTGTGGTTGTTTAAATCATGGTTAGCAAATTAGAATTAAAAGTTGGAATAAAAATATAGTTAGGTTTGGGGATGGCTAGCATAAGTGTTACTACTAATATTAAGCTTTAGGGTCAAGGTCAGGTCTAACATCATGATTAAGGTTTGGGTTAGGTTAAATTGTATTAATGATATAGTTAGGTTTAGAATTATTCTTAGGTTAGAGAAATACATTTCTTAGGATTATTGTTAGCATAACTTTGGTTATGATTAATATTGTACTTAAGGTCAAGGTTTATGGTTAAGGCTATAATAAAGGTTAGTGTTAGGATTCATATAATGCACCATGCAGGGTTAGAGTTATGGCTTTGATTAGGGATAGGGTTACGATTAGTGTTTATATTATCTCTTAGTTAGGGAGAGAATTAGAATTTGGTTGGGTTGAGGTTTACATATAGATTGAAAATATTAATTGAGGTTAAGGTTAGGGTTTACATCATGGTTGGTCACGAATAGGGTTTGGGTTAAAATGACATACCTAGGTTTTATGTTTGGGTTATGGCTAGGGTCAACGTTAGGCTCTATGGTTGAGGTTTTACACCACATGGTAAGGGTTTGGATTAGTGATATATAGTTAATTTTAGCATCATCTTAGGTTAGAGAAATAATTAGATTGGGATTTTAAAAAATTAGGGTTAGCATTTTAGTTATGATTAAAATTGGAGTAAAGCTTATAGTTGAAGTTAGAATTAGTGTTAGAGATTTTTTTAAAGGTCATGGTTATGGCTAGTTTTAGAGTTTAGATTAGGTAAAATAGTTAGAGTGTACTTAAATAAACTTTATTAAAAAGATAATATTATATATTTAGATAATATGGATGAAAAAATATCTTTAAAATCTAAATATATCTAAGGATTTAAAACAATATGAAGAGACAAAAGGTTAAGACTACAATAAGAATACTAGTTGAAGGAGGAGGGAGTCATGTTGCCCAACTTGCTTGAGATTTATCAACAAGATAAAAAATAACATCGAGATCAAGTGAGAATAATAATGAGAGGATATTATCATATCACTCACTTACTTCATACACCATGGAGTCTAGAGTGACATTATGGGCCTAAGAAATAACTATAATTGGAGGAGGTGGTTGTATCATCTACTTGCTTTGTCCATTAAGAGATCCACAATGACATTAGAGGCCCAAGAAAGAATAGTAATTAAAGAAGGAGAGATTGGTCATCTACTTTGTCTATACATCATGGGATCCAGAGTGATATAGCGGGCCTTGGAAAGAACAATAATAGAAAGAAGAGGGGATCCTAGATCATCTACTTATTCCATGCATCATTGGACTCAAAGTGAGATCATAGGTCTAAGCAAGAACTATAAGAAGAGAAAAGTGATAGGTAGTCATCCACCTATCTCACATATGAGTAGAGTGACATAAAAGACTTGAGAAAGGATGGTACTAGGAGGCAAGACCCAATCATTTACTTGTCCCACTATAAGATCTAACATGACACAAGATTTAAAATTCCAACACAAACACAAGTTGCATAAAAAAGTTGCAAGTCAACAATAAATAAGCACAATTAAGTAAAATCAATAATAGACTACATATTCAAATAAGATATGATACATCAATAATAAATAAAAAAATCAACCAACCTGTTGAATACAATAGTTAAAAATATGTTAGAATATTTTGACTATCTTATTAAATACATCAATTTTTACAAGTGAAAAATAGACCAAACAAGAGATAAATTGAATCAAATTCTACATAAAGAATACTTCAAGAGCCTTCAACTAGGCTAACATAATTATGCATACATACATATTTATAATAGATCAATGGGTTGAATACATTGAAATCAAAATTTATCAAAGAAGACCATCTAGATAGGACCTCTAGACACTTGTTTCACTCAACACAATAACAATGAGAATATTGCCAGACTACATTTCCACCCTACCACAAAGAAACTTTATGCTTGAACCCAAAATCTTTCATGATGTAAAAAGATCATCCAATCTAGTGTGAGGAAGACTAACAAGATAATACATGACAAGAGTAATGAAATTGGTGTAAAGTGGTATATATACTCTCAAACATTAATGTAATGATATCATTTCATAAATTTGAACTCCCTCTTAATCAATAAGTATCCAAAGAGGAAAGCACACCATTGGCTCATCTAATAAGACATACAAAATGCACAAGATACATATTAAAGAAATAAAAGAAAGTAATATTAATATATTATCTATTATTTCATAGAATTTTATTTCATATTAAATTTATTAAAAATATAGTGGTGATGACTGAATCAAGAGGACATCTTAATGTAATCATATTTATTAATGAAGCCAAGATTCATAGTACATGCAATTTTTATCATGAAAATGTCTATAGCTATCTATAAATATTTGATAAGTTGAGAAAAGTGTTGGTTTAAAGAATAATTTTGACAGCTGAGTGTCAATACACTTAACCATTTTTCACTATACATGCCGAGCAAAGAGTAGGTGCCGAGTGATATCAAGTGCCGAGCGATATCAAGTGCCAAGTGATATCAAATGCCAAGTGATATCAAGTGCTGAGTAATTCAAGTGCCGAGTAACAAAAGGTGCCGAGTGATATAGTTTGTTTTAGGTGCCGAGCTATCCAAGAAACAACATGTGTCGAGCATCAATAATGCTTCAGGAGCCAAGTAACTCAGGATATCAGCATAAGATTTTGTAATTGCACAAACTATGATGTAAACCATTTTTGTAGCTGACATAAGGTAAATCTCGAAAGATCTAGAGATAAGAACAAATCTTTTACATTTCCTATGCAATCTGCATGCAGCCAATTGGAAAATCGGAAAGGCTTGCAACCAATAACAAAAAAGGGAAGTATTGAGCAGGAAATTAAGATTAAATGTGGATCATAGATCCATATCAAACCCTAAGTCTTCGAAGTATTTTTAAGGAAGACAAAAGATTCACTGTAATGATGATGAGAGAAGGAGAATAGTGTAAAGAAAAAAACATAATGGAATTCAGAGTAAGAAGACATAGAGAGTAAGAGCAACAATTCAATATTCAGTTGATTAGAACAAAGCAAAGGAGAAGAACAGAAATCAGATCTCAGAGGATCAAAATCAGAGAGAGCCAGAACAAGTTCCTACATTCAGCAATCAAGGATTGCAAACTATCAGGTTTATAATACCTAATACTCTCTTACCATTGTATTAGAAAGGAAATCCTATGTAGATAGGTTGGCTTAATAGCTATTTGTAGATCCTTATGAAAAGGTGATTAAATCCTTTAACAGGGTGACACTTCATGTTAAGTGTTTGTAAATCCTTTAACGAAGTTACTATTGACACAGTGTAAAGCCTTTAACAAGGTAGGCCTTTAATAGGGCAGACCATCAGAAGTGGTTGAACAATATTACTGCAGTGAATTTTTTGTCGGTATCATCCCCACCCCAGTTTTACCTTCTTATTTTTGGAGGGTTTCTAGGTAACCAAATTCTAATGTTATGTGTTGTTGATGCATGTCTTAGTTTCATATTTTCATGATGTATTTACTGCATGCAATTTACTTTCAGATAAAAGTTTTATTGGATAAAGTGTAATACTTCTGATTCACCCCCCCCCTCTCATTAGTATTGTTTCTATATTTGAATATTCCAACAATTGGTATCAGAGCGGATTAGGTTCTCACAAAAAAAAGCCTCACAGATTGGAGGAAAAGATCTTAAGATGGAAGTTTTCAAACTTGGAAAGATCATTGAAAATCAGGTGATAGATGTGCAACTTGCTCTGCATAGCTTGGAGGAATCTAGAGATAAGTTGAGAAACTCATTTAAAAGAAGGAAGGATTTAGCCATAGCCGAAAATGAGATAAACTACAAGGAGATTGATACCACAAATATATTTTTCAATGGAGATACTAAAGAGTTTGATTTAGCAATTGCAAAACTGATGGAGAAAAACAAAGTTCAAACAGATGAGATAAGATCTCTCAAGATGGAACATGAATCACAGGCCATAATGTTATGTGATATCATTGAACAAAAGAAAAGAGCAGTTGAAGATAAAGTCATGATGGAAAATGATAAAAGGAATCTTGCAAATAGACTTGAAGAAAAATGTACTGAATTAACAAGGATCTCAAACATGCAGATGGATACACTTGCCCAAATGATGAACCTTCATCATGAACTTAATGTGAAAGACATTGAGATCTCTACACTAAAGATGTAGAATGAACAATTACAGAATGACTTAAGAAGAGAAAAGGAAATTTTAGAAAGCTTCAACAAACCTAATGAAGCCATCAAGTATTTTGAGCAATTACTGAAATCCCCAAGATCAACCCATGATACATCAGGACTTGGATACAACAACACTGAAGTTGGAGAATCATCAAAGAGTGCTGAACAAAGAAGTGACAAAGGTAAAAATGTCAAACTTACATGTCATTTTTGTGGAAAGAAAGGACATACATCTAATGTATGTAGAAGCAAGAATGCCCATCAGCATGATAAGCCTAAGAATGTAAACTATTGTCATAAGTGCAAGAATCAAGGTCATCAAGCATATGAATGTAGAACCAAGACTATTAAGACATCAAGATTTGAGGGTCACTATCATAATTGCAAAAAATATGGACATAGAGCTTTTAAATGTAGATCAAAGCCTATGTGGACATCAAATCAACCAGCAAAGACATCAAACCATGAATTTTGAGATTACAACACCAGGTACAGTTGTCACTATTGTCAAGAATATGGACATATACCCTAAAATTATATAAGAACACATTTTAGGGGAAACTATAAAAGATGGTTGAGTCAAACCACCTGTTTCAGTTGCTTAAAAACTGGTCATATCAGGAGGAATTTCCCAACAAGGTCAAAGGCACCAAGTTCTAAGTTCAACAATGGAAAGGCAAAGATAGATGTTGAACACATCAGAAGTGAGATGAATAAGAAATGGAAGAAGAAAGATGAGTGTAGCACATCAAGTGCAAAGATCACTTCACCTAATAGGTCAAGTGATCACACTTCATCAAATTAAGTAAGAATGGGTGTGTGGGATTAATAAACTAAGTTATATCATACATCAGTCCCAAAACATAGAAGAACTGCAAAGAAGAAATCAGCATAACCAAAGATGCTAAGTCAAAATTAAGAGTCTTGCAAAATCTGCCAAAATTTTCTTCAGGTGCCGATATGCTAACAACGACCGAGTTGATAGATGATGCCAAGCTGTGAAATATCAATGGGAGCTGAGTGAAGTGAAACACAATGAGTGCCGAGTCATAGCAAAATCCTTCAGGTGCCAAGTAGATAGTTGTCAGTGCACTAAGCATTAATTACTCTATTTTGAAGAGTACATAGTTCAATTTTTTATCATTTCTTACCATTCAAACATGAAGCAAAGATGAGAAGAGTGCAGAAGATCAAGGTCAACTTAGAAGCCATTTGTGAAAATTTCCACAATGATTTAGCACGAGTCTCATTGATTTGAGGTATTTTACTTAAGTGTTGAGCTATGTAGTGTTTATAAACTTGTTTAAACTATAAACCCTAGTTTGGCAAACAATGGCATCTGGATCTGGAACCACTAAGAGCAAAGAGAGTCATGAGATACAGTTGGTTAGTAATGAAGTTAAGCAACCAGAATTTAAGCCCATTCCAAAAGTTGCATATAAGAATGATCCCACAGGTGCATTATTAGTTATTCCTGATAAAGTTGTCATGGTCCACGATGTTCGTAGATGCTATAACTGCAAAATTGGAGTCATAGGAAATTTAGAAATTCACAATGCATATGACAAGCTATGTGAGAACAAGATACTGAAAGATGAGTTCTCAATAGTTAAGAGAAAAGGATTGACCAAAACCCTAGAATTTCTGATTGTTTTCAAAATTGAATGGGTACACATAGTTTTGAGTAGAATACATGATGGAGCCTTTTGGTTAGAAATAGGGCCAATGAAATTCATCAAGAGAACTATTCATAGGGTTACTGGTATTCCAACCCTAGATCGACCAAAGACCTTGCGTAGTGACAAAAGGGAAGTAATAGAGAGAAACACGGGTGCTAAATGGAATAATAGGGGAATGACTATTTATACAATCACAGAACCCCTACTGGATTTTGCTATGAGAATCATCTCACACAAATTCTATCAGTCAAACAGGTTAAATAGTGTGCCTTGTATAGCAGTTGATGTTGCATACAAATTGATTAAAAAGAATCATACCTATGATCTAGAAGAGCTCATGTTTCAACAGATTAATAAGAATCTGAGAGCTATAAGGAAGAGCAAGGGAGCTCAGTGCAAATTTGGATCAGTTTTGGTATGCATGTTTTTCTATCTAAGTAAAGAATTCCCTTCTGTGGGTAAGGTGAGATGGAGTCTAGACAAAAAAATTTTTGAACAAATTAATGGATATATTGAACACATGGGTGATAATTTTGATGCCCAAATGAATAGTTACTTTGAGGACTTCAAACAATCCATGAAACAAAGAATGAGGATTCCAGTCTCATTGACTGACAAATATGAAAAAGACATTTGTTTTCTTGTAGATATTGATTATACCTATATACAAGCAGTCATGCCTAGAGTAAGATGGTTTAGGCCACTAGGCTATGAACTCGACATTGATCAAGCCTCTGCAACAATAATAGCCCTCCTTGCAGAAGAAGTTGATAAGAATGCAAAAGCCTTTGGAACCTATGATGTTGTAAAATCAAGGGTGATAAAAGATTTTAAAACTGCCTCAGTAGTAAAGAAGAAAGAAAAATTGGTAAGGAAAATCAAACGAAAATTTGGTGTTGAAGAAGAAGCAATATCAAAAGAGAAAGAAGAAGACATTGAAGATGAGGGAGATGAACCATAAGGTCTAACTCAAGGGTTAGGAGAAGATAAAGAGGTAAGTGCTGAGGAAGAAGAAGTCGAGGAAGCACAAGTTGAAACCAAGGTCACAAAAAGAAAGGCCACAACTCCTCCTGCTCCTCAACCAAAGGGAAAGAAAGTAGCTGCTCCAGCACCAAAGAGACCTACTACAAGGGCTGCAACACAAAAAGCCCAAGAGGAGGCAAGAGAGAAGAAGAAAACTTCAAAGAAGACTTCTGCCAAGCCAAAGAAGAAAAGAAAATTTGTTGCCCAACCTCAAACAAATAAGGAGAAGACTGAGACAGAGGACAACAACCAATTTCAAGTGGTAAGGCACAAACCTCGGACTACTATTTATAAATTGTGTTCAAAGATCAAGAATGATGATTTGAAAGGTTTAAAGAACCTAACGTTTTCTAAACTCACCAAACAAGAACAAAATAAATTAGAGGAATCAGTGTATGCTATGATGGTTGAGTATAAGCACACACCTCTAGAATTAGATGAATCAATGCCTAAAGAATTGTACAAAATTATAGAGGATAAATGGAATTTTTGTTTACAAATGAAAATGGAGATAAGGGAATCAACATTAGCTAGATTTTTGCTTGATTTGACTAAGTATCAAGTAACAAATGCAGTCAAGAGGCATAACAAACGATTCACTCCCAAACATAGAACTTTCAAAATTTTACATAACAAAGTTGAGGAGGTAGTTACAAAATCTACAAGATTATGAAAGATAGTTTACAAGAAAATAGAAGATGTGTATAATGAAGAATATAAGGCAGAGGCAAGTGTCAAGATAAAGGAGAAGAAGGCATCAAGAATCAAAGAAAAAGAAAAGGAACAAGTGGAGAAGAAGGTTGAAGAAGAAAAGGAAGATGAAAAGGCACATACAAAGGAGAAAGAGGAAGAGAAAGATACAATTGTGCAAAAAGATCAAAGTGTGCAAGACACACAGGTATCCCCTCCTAGTCCTCCTCATGCCACCATCACACTTGTAGAGATTATCAAAATCAAGAATGTTACAGACACTTCAATTCCAAACATCAATCCATTAATTGCAGAGGATTTAGAAATCCTTGACCAATCAACACTAGTAGCAAAATTATGTTCAAATCCTGTATTGGTCAGTGTTGATGAATTGCAGAATCCAGTAGTCAAAACAAAGGCAGTCAAGGTGAAAACACAAGAACCACCTTCGATCATACAACCTACCGGTATTCTATTCCTTCCTCCACCACCTCTACCAAGTGTACTCATTGAAACACTTCAGATGCCAAGTACAACAATAGGGGAAATTAAAGAAACATCTGAATAGCTAGCAAGTTCAACCCCACCTAGTGATCATCAAAAGGATATACAAGCTGAAGAAAAAGATGAGACAAGCAAGAAGGAGGAATCTGCAATACAAGCATTGGTTGCATTGCCCAAATCTGGTACTCCAACAAAGACTTTTCAGCAGCCAAGCACCGATAGGTTACAATTACAAATCAGGACACCAAGCTTGAGCTCATCAAAGGTAGTCAGGAAACTTCACTATGGAATTCTTGAGCTTGATGAAGAAATAAAGATTCCATATTATGAATCCAACACTCTCACTGAAGAGAAAATCAATTAAATTCAGAGTGCATTGGACAGAAGAAGGAGACAAGAAGCACTAAGAAGAGAACACAAGCACAAGCTTACCTTGAATGAAATCAAAGACATATTCACAGAAGCTTTCTACTTACAGTCTCTAGATGAGTCAAGGCCAATTGTAGAGCAACTATCTGATATAGTTGACTAGGTGACTAGTGAAGACCAGGAAACAAATGCCAAACTACTGGAATGGTCAAAAAGAAAACTCCAAGGCAAGGTAAATAAGAAAATATCCGATGATATAGCACTTTCACAAGTAGAGATGGCTAAGAGAATTGAAACAGTCAAAACTGTACTCGGAAACATATTTTTCCTATACAACAAGTTGTGTGACATTTCCACATTCACACGGGACACTAGCCAGAAGATACCGAGCTTGGAGAAAAAATTGAAGATTTCTAGCATGTAACTCCTTACAAATCTAGCTCAGAGTGAGAAGCATTTTTCCCAATCGCTTCACACACAAAGAGAGTTAGCTGTCTTAGCAGAAGAGGAGGCAACCACCAAAGCTAAATTGATGCAAATTCAATCCTCTATCACTCCTCATTTGGAAATACTTCACAAGGAGCAGATGAATGTAGAGACAGTCCTCAAGAAAGACCCCAATCTTTCTACAACTGATGGATTTGTACACCTAGCAGAAAAGATTGCCATCCAGCATAAGTCATTGGATGTTGCACTAGCAAATTGGGATGCAGCTCTGAAGGTACTTCTTGAAGTAAATAGTACATTTTTGGCCTAGTATGGCATTTCCTTATAAGACCCTTGACATAAGTGTCAAAAAGGAGGAGAATAAGTATGAAGTGAGTGTTAAGTAGAGATTAAGTATGGGGGAGTTAAGTACAGAATGAAATGGTAAGTATGATGAAAGGGGGGAGATAGAGAATTTTTGACAAATTTTGATATAACATATTAGTCAGAATGTAGAAACAGGACAGAAGTCATTGAGTGTACAAGGCTTAATCAATTCACAGGGAGTCATAAGATATATTGTTATGTTTTTCTAAATTTTTTGAAGCAAATAAGAGGATGCATGAAATAATGCCAAGATCACAAGATCTTAGTTAAGTGTTTTTGCCACTCATGTCAAAGGGAGAGATTGTTGGTGTAAAGAATAATTTTGACAACTAAGTGTCAATACACTTAACCATTTTTCACTATACATGCCCAGCAAAGAGTAGGTGCCAAGTGATATCAAGTGCCGAGTGATATCAAGTGTCGAGTGATATCAAGTGCCGAGTGATATCAAGTGCCAAGTGATATCAAATGCTGAGTGATATCAAGTGCCAAGATATTCAAGTGTCGAGTAACATAAGGTGCCGAGTGATATAGTTTTGTTTAGGTGCCGAGCTATCCAGGAAACAACATGTGGCGAGCATCAGTAATTCTTCAGGAGTCGAGTAACTCAAGATATTAGCATAAGAGTTTGTAATTGCACAAACTATGATGTAAACTATTTTTGTAGCTGACATAAGGTAAATCTCAAAAGATTTAGAGATAAGAATGAATCTTTTACATTTCCTACGCAATCTGCATGCAGCCAATTGGAAAATTGGAAAGGCATGCAACCAATCAGCAAAAAGGGAAGTATTGAGCAAGAAATTAAGATTCAATGTCGATTGTAGATCCATATCGAACCCTAAGTCTTCGAAATCTTTTTAAGGAAGACAAAAGATTCACTGTAATGATGATGAGAGAAGGAGAATAGTGTAAAGAAAAAAACATAATGGAATTCAAAGTAAGAAGACATAGAGAGTAAGAGTAGCAATTCAATATTCAGTTGATCAAAATAAAGCAAAGGAGACGAACAAAAATCAGATCTTAGGGGATCAAAATCAGAGAGAGAGCCAGAACAAGTGCCTGCATTCAGCAATCAAGGATTGCAAACTATCAGGTTTATAATACCTAATACTCTCTTACCATTGTATTAGAAAGGAAATCCTATGTAGATAGGTTGGCTTAACAGCTATTTGTAGATCCTTATCAAAAGGTGATTAAATCCTTTAACAGGATGAAACTTCATGTTAAGTGTTTGTAAATCCTTTAACCAGGTCACTATTGACACAGTGTAAAGCCTTTAACAGGGCATACCATCAAAAGTGGTCGAACAATATTACTGCAGTGAATTTTTGTAGGTATCATCCCCACCCCAGTTTTACCTTCTTATTTCTAGAGGGTTTCTAGGTTACCAAATTTCAGTGTTATGTGTTGTTGATGCATGTCTTAGTTTTATATTTTCATGATGTATTTGTGTGCATGCAATTTACTTTTAGATAAAAGTTTTATTGGATAAAGTGTAATACTTCTGATTCACCCCCCCCTCTCATCAGTACTCTTTCCATATTTGAATATTCCAACAAAAAGATCAAACATCATCATAATAAGCTCAAAAATCTCAATCTAACATATCTAAAATTCACAATATATATGGGTTTATTTATGGTTAAGGTTAGCCTAAGGGTTAGGATAAATATTATAGTAAGGGTCTAGAGTTGAGGTTAGGATTTGTTTCATACTTAATGTTAACATTAGATTTTTGGTTGAAGATATAGTTATATATAGGGTCATCTTTAAGTTAGAGATATAGTTATAGTTACCTAGGTTAGGTGTAGTGCTTGCCTCTGGTTTGCATTTTGTTATCATTACTGAACTCTTTTAGAGCTAGTTTCATGTTGATGATTAATAATATTATTATGAGATTATTAGATATTGTGCTATGGATTCAGTTGATATGTGATGAGATTACTTAGACTCTACATTTCATGTATGTATGATGATTATTTTTAGTGTTTGCAGTTATTAATGATGATTAGTAAGATGATTTATTATCATATGTGTTTTTTTTGGATACTTACCCCATACTTGCATGTGTATGGTGTGCGTGTTTGTTTTGTGTGTTTGCTTTTCTATGGTGTGTCTGATGTGGTTAAGGAAGGGAGTCGTAGTCACCTGCTAGTCAAGATCTACACGATGCACCACTTCTTGCCATTGTCTGTTTAGTTTAGTATATATTGTGCTTGTACATGCATGATTTTTATGCAGGTTGTAGGTACCGGGTATTGACTTTCCTGAATTGCCAGGATGAGTGTACCCTATCACATTATCTCAATGATAAGAGAGGGGAGATAAATTCTCAAGTCTAAATCTCAACCCTTTAAGCCATTTGTTCTAATTGAAAAATTAGGACAAGTATCTAAGTTGAGTACCCTCCGAATGTGTCAGATGATGTAATTCGTAATATAAACTCCTTGATTTGATTTGTATGTATTTTGGCTATGATGAGTTTTTTTCATATTTTTACCTTTGTGAGTCTTTGGAATATTTTTTATTAATTAAGCTTAATTAAAAGATTTAATTAATGGTTTAATTTAATAGAAAATTAATATGGTATTTTGATATTTATTTTATTTAATTAATTGAGAAATTAATTAAATAAAATAATTAAATTGGAAGATAAAAGTTATAATATTAAATTTAGAATGTGAAAATATTTATTTTAATAATAATATATTTGGAGCTCATTTTTAAATAAATGACTAAATAATAATATTATTAAATCTAATAAATATTTTAGCAATAAAGTTTTCGAAAATAAAATTTAAAAGTGAAAAATATATTTTAAATTATTAAAAGATTCTAAATCTCATATGATTAAAATATAAATATATTAAGATTGAAAAGTGGAGATATTAAAGTTAGTGCATGAGACTTAATAAATAAAATTAGAAAGAGTAAAGTAAATTGGAGTTATAAGCTTGCATGAAAATTAACATGTGTCAACAACACGGGGGTTAGTGCATCAATTAAGCACAAGGTGTCTACAATTCTATGACTCATCAAAAAAAAATTAGAAAAGACCCATGCTTAGTTGGTGACACCTTTCAGCAGTTTCAAGAAGCATTCCAAAGGTTTCTTAAGAGCTCTTGATATTCAGGCATTCATAGAAGCTTAAAAGAAAAGCTTAATGGAAGCTACAAGTTTTATGGAAGCTACAAGCTTAATGGAAGCCACGAGTTACAAGTAAAAATAGAAGCTTCAAAGCTTACATGCAGGAGAGAAGATTCATATGCTCATATATTTTCTATTTGCTTCTATGCTCCTTCTAGCACTTCTAGTCACTTGGAGGATTCGATCGGCTTGGATTCTTGGAAGAATTGCGAATAATGGAGAAGGAAGGGATTTTTTATGGATTTCTGAGGCATGACAAATTAGCATTAGTGTCCAGGTGCACTCGTGATATTCTCATATTTCCTTTGCACTCTTTCTCTTCCTGTCTTCATCATATCTATTTTATGTGTCTGAATACTCTTTATGATTGAATCTACTATTTGAAATTAGAATCAAGATATTTTATTTGGTTGAGAAGAAAACAATAGAAAAATCTTAGATTCAATTAAGGAGAAATAATTAGATCTTAATCGAGTTTGGGTTCGAATTTATATTGTGAAATTAGATAGACAAGATTTGGAATTAAAATAGAAATTTTATGGTGAAAATTCGAATAATTAGATGTAATATTTCTATCAATTATATTTTTAGATGCATATGGACAAACCCTTTTATGGTTAAATTTAGAAAATAATTATTTTAAGAGGAAATTCTTAATTCATCACAAATTGTCCTGTCACTGCCTCTTGGATAGACTCGAATTCAGTCATTCATAACTTTTTATCGGGATCACATTTATTCGATCGCTCCGGTCAGAATCGGTGCAACTTGACCCTCTCCAACATATTTAAATTTCAGCTCGATCCAACGGTTCATTAGGGAGATACGACTGTCGTACTGGAACTATTTTATTCAAGAACAGATGTCTCTTCATTTCTCATAACCAAGAGTTCTTTATGCTTGAACTTCACAAAAATAATATATCAAAGTAATATAATTAGAATTTTAAAATTATTTAATTAGTCTAAAGACTAATAAGAATATTCTAAATGAATTAATGAAGATTTTTAATGAAAGTTTGTGGATGGAGCTGATGGATAGAGATATTGAATTCAATAGAGAATGGATGACTTTTAATAGTAATTATTTAATGTATATTAAATACTATTTAATATATAGTTAAGGGGTGGTAAAAGTGTTTAATGATGATTATTAAGAGACTCAAATTTTAATGATATTGAATTTAGATTTAAATAAGAATTATTATATTGACAATGAATCATAGTTACATTATAACATTGTTATAACATAGCTACGATTTGAATTATTGATATGCCTTAAAGGTTAGTTAAATACTAACTAATGAGGCTTATGAAAATATAGTTTGATGAGTTTATTATTTATTAAGGTTTGTTAGGTCTAACAAACTATTAATAAATAATGGTTTAAATAGTTATCAACAAATTTGATTAGAGATAATCTATTGAAAATTATTTAATGAATTAAATATATTATTGCAGTCTTCCCTTATTAGAATCTTATTAATATGCATTAATTTTATATGGTCTATTATCTAATCTAATTAAATCAAATTTAATTAAGATTAGTTAATAGTAGAAGAAGTGTAGTTAGTTATTAGTCAATCTAAGTAAATGGATTAAAAGAAAAAGAGATTTTAATATAGTTTATATAGTGGACTTTTTATAATGTATATTGAATACTATTAAACAATTTTAGAGTTGTTAATGAAGATGATAATGTTAATAATTTAAAAATTATTCATGTTAAAATCTATAATAAGTCTTATTGGTTTGTGATAGGGATCTTTTTCAAATAACTTTTGTATAGACAAAATATTATTAGAACAATTAGAAAATAGAGTCTAATGGTTGATTTTAATATTGAATAAATAATTGTAAGATGATAAGTTATATTATGTTGATTTAAATTTAGAAATTCTAGATGATATTGGATTAAGATTGAATTATTATATTATTGGTTAATACGTTTGAATACCTTAATGATATTAAAAGTTAGCTAATGTAGTTTTATGTAAAGTTCTCTAGATTGATTATTTATAGTTGTGATAAGTTTATTATTTATTAATGTTTGTTGGATCTAACAAACTATTAATAAATAATAGTATAAATAGTATAAATAGTTATCCACTAATACGAATAGAGTTACTCTAAAAGAGATTAGTTAATGATTGAAGTACTGTAAAAGATATTAATCAAATTGAATTGGTTAATAATTTGGAGGAGTATCAATTAATATAATCAACGTACATAGGGGAAACTTATTTGAGATAATAATACTTGGTATTGGAGATTTATTATAACTTGTTATTATTAAAATATAAATGAAAACTTTGTTGAAGAGTGATGAATTTGGTTAGTATAGAATTATTAATAAGATTTCCAGTATAGCTTTTATTAATTATTAACAAGATTATTATTATTGAATTCTTAATAAGATCATTGAGTATTGAATTATAGTTGACTTTTAACTTACAGAATTTTAGTTAGTTATTAGTCAACTAATGTTAATTAGAACGTTCCTATGGTTATACAATTATTAATTAAATCAATTAATGAGAGTTAATTAGATTTAATTAATAATTAAGTTATGTAATAGAGATTTATTTGATATAATTCTTTTAACGAGATTGTAGAATATCTATATTGAAGTTGATAGGTCTTATTCTTATGACTTGAATTATGACTTTAGATATTGTATGGTTGTCAATGATGGTGACGATTAAATTCAAAAACTCAAACTTTAGTAATAATTAAGTTTCTAATTGAAAACTAAAAAGATGTTAATAGGTCATGGATGGTGTACCTATGTTAATAGATTGAGATAATTAAAGTTATAATCTCTTATTCGAAGAATGATAATTGGTCCTCTTATAATATAACGAATAATAATTTTAGAAAATTTGAAAGGTTAATCAATTAGAATATGGATCATGGTTAAATAAGAGAACAATTTGATTAAATGTCAATAATGATCAGTTTAGTGAATATTTATCCTTAAGTTATTCTTTAAATGTAATTTTTAATAATGGAAGGATAATGCTATCGGGGAACAAATGGGTTGACTTGTAGGTCATATGATGAAACTTAAGACATTTGAAAATATACTTGCAAATAGAAAACTGAAAACCTCTACACTTGATTCAACCATGTAAGATAGCAAAACCTAAACATGTGTTTCCATCGTGTATTCTCCATGCTTCTTGTTTTGGGTTTTGGGTTGACTAGTGTTGACCAGTCCTAGGTTGTTATCAGAGGCTTGGGGGTTATGAGATGTGATGGCATGTTGATCTTATTTGGTCTCAATCTTTATAAGCCCAATCGTGGTAATGTGATCGTATACTCTATGAAATGTTTGTATTTACTAATTATGAGACACTTGAATTAATCATTTTTGAGTCATCGATTAGTTATCCTTGGATTACTTTCTAGTCACCATGATGAGGCTAAAATGTGAATTTATTCTTGATGGTGTCATGTTGTGACATGTTTGACTCAACCGTTTTCAAATCTTCAATCAGTATGATTTTGAGATATTCTTGGTTGCTTGTTGAGAACCAATGATTATAGTGATTTATTTTGAGATATATTTTGGTTGTTGAGAACCAATGAATACTTATGATTATCAGTGATGCCTACAGTTGCCAATAAAGAACTGTTGTGGTTATGATTTTTTATGAATTCTTTTCGGATGCTCATGAAGATTTGGTGATTCTTATCTTGTAGATTTGATGATTCTTAGTACTGATATTTGATGCTTATTTGATGATTCTTTTTATGGATTATCTTTTGGATTTTCTTTACAGTCGCTTGTACAGGACAGTGATGATTTATGATTTTATGAGCCTAGGGTAGGTAATCTACTTGTAGTGTCGGGAAGTGGCTTGCAATGGAGGCCGAGGCCCTAAGAGGTTGCCAGGGTAACTCATTGTAAGTTGGATTAATAAGTGATAACATTCACACCTAATACTAACTGAATGAACCTAAAAAGATAAGAATTTTTATTCTCGCCCATGCCTTGAGTGTTTGTATAGGCTAGGATGGGAGTAGTGAGAATGCATAGTTGCGACCTTGCATTCCATAGTATGCCTCGTCAGTATGAGAGGTTACTAGTGGCCGCATGAGATCTGTATGGACCGATGGAGTTTAGATAACTACCCGGGTAACTTATACGAGATAAATGCGATGACACTTTTCCGCTTGCATAATAGGTTCCTACATGTCTTTGTGTGCCTCTCGGAATTAGATGTCAATTTTTGTGTGATTGGAACCTTTGAGTTAGTATAATTTTAGGATTCCTGGATTATACGAATTTATGCTATGTGATTTTGATAGCCTACTTGGGACATGAGATTATCTCCTCAGCATGGTGGGAGTGGACCACTTAGGTACCACGCGATCGGTTGGTAGTGTATTTTCTACTCTTATCATTTGAGATTCATTGAGACATCGTGGCTGATGCGTCCTTCGTGATGGTTGATATGTATCCTTTCATTGATGATTAGCATATGTTAGATGATGTTATCTTATGCTTATATTTGCATGTTAGATTACTTTCTACATATGATGTTGTATATGTTAAGAGTGACATTCCTATTATGTTAATATCGATAATCTCTTTAATGATTTGAGATGTTACGCACGGAGGGATGGCTAGGGCCCACGATAGTGTAATGTTGCTATTAACAGTTAGGAGGAACCATGCACTTAGTTTATTTTATTTGATCTTTATGGTGGATGTATATGTCTTCTATGATGATGTATCATGTGATTATCTTTACTTTGATGTATCATGGATTAGAATAAGATGATGTACCTTATTCTACATATGTATATTTTTTGAGCTTGTCATACCCTGTGATATGTACAGAGGACGAATGAGCATTTGAAATGTAATATTTAAAAATTGGACTTATCATTACTATTCATGTGGATGTTGTATTAGATGGATTCATATATGTTAGTCAGTTTAGATGTAACTTAACCTTAATGGATTCTTAAATAATGAAATCGGTTATATATGTTATGTTTACTTTTAAATGGACATTGCTATTGCTTCCGTTATTATGTACAAGTTATATGTGGTATTTACTTTCATGTTATAAAAGAAAAAAAATTACCAAACTTAGTAAAATTTTAGGTTAATTCTTTGGATCCCTTGGCGGGGCATTACATTTGGTATCAGAGCTCGAGTTTCAACATTGAGAGCTCTGAGTATATTGGAATGTCACTAGTAATTATCTAGTTAAACAAAATGAAAACTTTGAACTATCATGTATATCTTTTTCAAACTGAAAACTTGAAAACTAGGTGAACTAAAAACATAATTTAAAACTATTACTTGCGTATTTTACATACTTCAACACTTAGCTTTCAAAATAGAAAATTCTACTGAAAACTTAAATGAGGGCAAAACTGAAAATTGAAACTTATTCTAGTTGCAAAACATGTATCTTTTATCTAAGTTTCAAGGTAGTATATTCTTGTTTATCTTTGCAAGCATTAAGTTGCTCTTGTTTAGAATGTAATAAGGGATATATTTCAATAGTTGTTAAAGGAATGATGTTGGATCAATATGGTTTTCAATTTACCATTAAACCAGAATCATATTGCTCTAAGTGTGTTGTAAAATTTTCAGTGGAATCATATTCTCCTGTAGGGAGGAAAAGGGTTCAATGGGACCCGCATAGTGAGTATTTTAGCTTTTTATTCTTGTAGGCTTCCAAGAGTAAGCCTAATCCCAGGGGGGATGGATGTAGTGCCTGCCCCTGATTTGCATTTTGTTATCATTGCTGACCTCTTTTAGAGCTAGTTTCATGTTGATGATTAGTAACATTATTATGAGATTATCAGATATTGTGCTATGGATTCAGTTGATATGTGATGAGATTACTTAGACTCTACATTTCATGTATGTATGATGATTATTTTTAGTGTTTGTAGTTATTAATGATGATTAGTAAGATGATTTATTATCATATGTGTTTTTTTATGGATACTTACCCCATACTTGCATGTGTATGGTGTGCATGTTTGCTTTGTGTGTTTGCTTTTGTATGGTGTGTCTGATGTGGTTAAGGAAGGGAGTCGTAGTCACCTGCTAGTCGGGATATACACAATGCACCACTTCCTGCCATTGCTTGTTTAGTTTAGTATATATTGTCCTTGTATATGCATGATTTATATGCAGGTTGCAGGTACCGGGTATGGACTTCTCTGAATTTCCAGGATGAGCGTACCCTATCACATTATCTTAATGATAAGAGAGGGGAGATAAATTCTCAAGTCCAAATCCTAACCCTTTAAGCCATTTTTTCTAATTGAAAAATTAGTACAAGTATCTAAGTTGAGTACCCTCCGAATGCGTCAGATGATGTAATTCATAATATAAACTCCTTGGTTTGATTTGTATGTATTTTGACTATGATGAGTTTTTTTCATATTTTTACCTTTGTGAGTCTTTGGAGTATTTTCTATTAATTAAGCCTAATTAAAAGATTTAGTTAATGGTTTAATTTAATAGAAAATTAATATGGTATTTTGATATTTATTTAATTTAATTAATTGAGAAATTAATTAAATAAAATAATTAAATTGGAAGATAAAAGTTATAATATTAAATTTAGAATGTGACAATATTTATTTTAATAATAATATATTTGGAGCTCATTTTTAAATAAATGACTAAATAATATTATTATTAAAGCTAATAAATATTTTAGCAATAAAGTTATGAAAAATGAAATTTAAAAGTGGAAAATATATTTTAAATTACTAAAAGATTCTAAATCTCATATGATTAAAATATAAATATATTAAGATTGAAAAGTGGAGATATTAAAGTTAGTGCATGAGACTTAATAAATAAAATTGGAAAGAGTAAAGTAAATTGGAGTTATAAGCTTGCATGAGAATTAACATGTGTCAACAACATGGGAGTTAGTACATCAATTAAGCATAAGGTGTCTACAATTCTATGACTCATCAAAAAAAGAATTGGAAAAGACCCATGCTTAGTTGGTGACACCTTTCAGCGGTTTCAAAAAGTATTCCAAAAGTTTCTTGAGAGCTCTTGATATTCAGGCATTCATAGAAGCTTAAAAGAAAAGCTTAATGGAAGCTACAAGTTTAATGGAAGCTACAAGCTTAATAGAAGCTACGAGTTACAAGCAAAAATAGAAGCTTCAAAGCTTACATGCAGGAGAGAAGATTTATATGCTCATATATTTTCTACTTGCTTCTATGCTCCTTCTAGAACTTCTAATCACTTGGAGGATTCGATCAGTTTGGATTTTTGGAAGAATTGCGAATAATGGAGAAGGAAGGGATTTTTTATGGACTTCTGAGGCATGGCAAATTAGCATCAGTGTCCAGGTGCAGTCATGATATTCTCATATTTTCTTTACACTATTTCTCTTTCTGTCTTCATCATATCTGTTTTATGTGTTTGAATACTCTCTATGATTGAATTTACTATTTGAAATTGGAATCAAAATATTTTATTTGGTTCTGAAGAAAACAATAGAAAAATCATAGATTCAATTAAGGAGAAATAATTAAATCTTAACCGGATTTGGGTTCGAATTTATATTGTGAAATTAGATAGACAAGATTTGGAATTAAAATAAAAATTTTATGGTGAAAATTCGAATGATTAGATGTAATCTTTCTATCAATTATATTTTTAGATGCATATGAACAAACCATTTTATGGTTGAATTTAGAAAACAATTATTTTAAGAGGAAATTCTTAATTCATCAGAAATTGTCCTGTCGCTGCCTCTTGGATAGATCCGAATTCAGCTATTCATAACTTTTTATCGGGATCAAATTTATTCGATCGCTCCGATCAGAATCGGCGCAACTTGGCCCTCTACAACATATTTAAATTTCAGCTCGATCCAACGGTTCATTAGGAAGATACGACCGTCGTACTGGGACTGTTTTATTCAAGTACGGATGTCTCTTCATTTCTCATAACCAAGAGTTCTTTATGCTTAAACTTCACAAAAATAATATATCAAAGTAATATAATTAGAATTTAATAATTATTTAATTAGTCTAAAGACTAATAAGAATGTTCTAAATGAATTAATGGAATTTTTTAATGAAAAGTTAATGAATGAAGCTGATGGATAGAGATATTGAATTCAATAGAAAATGGATGACTTTTAATAATAATTATTTAATGTATATTAAATACTATTTAATATATAGTTAAGGGGTGGTAAAAGTGTTTAATGATGATTATTAAGAGACTCAAATTTTAATAATATTGGATTTAAATTTAAATAAGAATTATTATATTGACAAGGAGTCATAGTTACATTATAACATTGTTATAACATAGCTACGATTTGAATTATTGATATGTCTTAAAAGTTAGTTAAATAATAACTAATGAGGCTTATGAAAATATAGTTTGATGAGTTTATTATTTATTAATGTTTGTTAGGTCTAACAAACTATTAATAAATAATGGTTTAAATAGTTATCAACAAATTTGATTAGAGATAATCTATTAGAGATTATTTAATGAATTAAAGATATTATTGCAATCTTCCCTTACTAGAATCTTATTAATATGCATTAATTTTATATGGTCTATTATCTAATCTAATTAAATCAAATTTAATTAAGATTAGTTAATAGTAGAAGAAGTGTAGTTAATTATTAGTCAATCTAAGTAAACGGATTAAAAGAAAAGAGATTTTAATATAGTTTATATAGTGGACTTTTTATAATGTATATTGAATACTATTAAACAATTTTAGAGTTGTTTAATGAAGATGATAATGTTAAGAATTTGAAAATTATTCATGATAAAATCTACAATGAGTCTTATTGGTTTGTGATAGGGATCCTTTTCAAACAAGTTTTGTATAGACAAAATATTATTAGAACAATTAGAAAATGGAGTCTAATGGTTGATTTTAATATTGAATAAATAATTGTAAGATGATAAATTATATTATGTTGATTTAAATTTAGAAATTCTAAATGATATTGGATTAAGATTGAATTATTATATTATTGGTTAATACGTTTGAATACCTTAATGGTATTAAAAGTTAGCTAATGTAGTTTTATGTAAAGTTCTCTAGATTGATTATTTATAGTTGTGATAAGTTTATTATTTATTAATGTTTGTTGGGTCTAACAAACTATTAATAAATAATAGTATAAATAGTTTAAATAGTTATCAACTAATACAAACAGAGTTACGTTAAAGGAGATTAGTTAATGATTGAAGTACTGTAAAATATATTAATCAAATTGAATTGGTTAATAATTTGGAAGAGTATCAATTAACTGAATCAACGTACATAGAGAAAACTTATTTGAGATAATAATACTTGATATTGGAGATTTATTATAACTTGTTATTATTAAAATATAAATGAAAACTTTGTTGAAGAGTGATGAATTTGCTTAGTATAGAATTATTAATAAGATTTCCAGTATAGCTTGTATTAATTATTAACAAGATTATTATTATTGAATTCTTAATATGATCATTGAGTATTGAATTATAGTTGACTTTTAACTTACATAATTCTAGTTAGTTATTAGTCAACTGATGTTAATTAGAACGTTCCTATGGTTATTCAATTATTAATTAAATCAATTAATGAGAGTTAATTAGATTTAATTAATAATTAAGTTATGTAATAGAGATTTATTTGATATAATTATTTTAATGAGATTGTAGAATATATATATTGAAGTTGATAGGTCTTATTCTTATGACTTGAATTATGACTTTAGATATTGTATGGTTGTCAACGATGGTGACGATTAAATTCAAAAACTCAAACTTTAGTAATACTTAATTAAGTTTCTAATTGAAAACTAAAAAGATGTTAATAGGTCATGGATGGTGTACCTATGTTAATGGATTGAGATAAATAAAGTTATGATCTCTGATTCGAAGAATGATAATTGGTCCTCTTATAATATAACGAATAATGATTTTAGAAAAATTGAAAGGTTAATCAATTAGAATATGGATCATGGTTAAATAAGAGAACAATTTAATTAAAGGTCAATGATGATCAGTTTAGTGAATATTTATCCTTAAGTTATTCTTTAAATGTAATTTTTAATAATGGAAGGATAATGCTATCGGGGAATAAATGGGTTGACTTGTAGGTCAAATGATGAAACTTAAGACACTTTAAAATATACTTGCAAAAAGAAAACTGGAAACCTCTACACTTGATTCAACCATGTAAGATAGCAAAACCAAAACATGTGTTTGCATCGTGTATTCTCTATGCTTCTTGTTTTGGGTTTTGGGTTGACTAGTGTTGACCAGTCCTAGGTTGTTATCAGAGGCTCGGGGGTTATGAGATGTGATGGTATGTTGATCTTATTTGATCTCGATCTTTATAAGCCCAACCATGGTAATGTGATCATATACTCTATGAAATGTTTGTATTTACTGATTATGAGACACTTGAACTAATCATTTTTGAGTCATCGATCAGTTATCCTTGAATTACTTTCTAGTCACCATGATGAGGCTAAAATGTGAATTTATTCTTGATGATGTCATGTTGTGACATGTTTGGCTCAACCATTTTGGAGTCTTCGATCAGTATGATTTTGAGATATTCTTGCTTGCTTGTTGAGAACCAATGATTATGGTGATTTATTTTGAGATAAATTTTGGTTATTGAGAACCAATGAATACTTATGATTATCAGTGATGCCTTCAGTTGCCAATAGAGAACTGTTGTGGTCATGATTTTCTATGAATGCTTTTCGGATGCTCATGGAGATTTGGTGATTCTTATCTTGGAGATTTGATGATTCTTATTATGGATATTTGATGCTTATTTGATAATTCTTTTTATAGATTATCTTTTAGATTTTCTTTACAGTCGCTTGTATAGGACTGTGGTGATTTATGATTCTATGAGCCTAGGGTAAGTAATCTACTTGTAGTGTCAGAAAGTGGCTTGCAATGGGGGTCAGGGCCCTAAGAGGCTGCCAAGGTAACTCATTGTAAGTTGGATTAATAAGTGATAACATTCACACCTAATACTAACTGAATGAACCTAAAAAGATAAGAGTTTTTGTTCTCGCCCATGCCTTGAGTGCTTGTATAGGCTAGGATGGGAGTAGTGAGAACGCATGGTTGTGACCTTGCATTCCATAGTATGCCTCGTCAGTATGAGAGGATACTAGTGGCCGCATGAGATCTGTATAAACCCGTGGAGTTTAGCTAACTGCCAGGGTAACTTGTATGAGATAAATGCGATGACACTTTCCCACTTGCATAGTAGGTTCCTACATGTCTTTGTGTGCCTCTGAGAATTAGATGTCAATTTTTGTGTGTGATTGAAACCTTTGAGTTAGTATACTTTTAGGATTCTTGGATTATAGGGATTTATGCTATGTGATTTTGATAGCCTTCTTGAGACTTGAGATTATCTCCTCAGCACGGTGGGAGTGGACCACTTAGGTACCACGCAGTTAGGTGGTAGTGTATTTTCCACTCTTATCATTTGAGATTCATTGAGACATCGTGGCTGATGTGTCCTTCATGATGGTGGATATGTATCCTTTCATTGATGATTAGCATATGTTAGATGATGTTATCTTATGCTTATATTTGCATGTTAGATTACTTTCTACATATGATGTTGTATATGTTAGGAGTGACATTCCTATTATGTTAATATCGATGATCTCTTCGGTCATTTGGGATGTTACGCACAGAGGGATGGCTAGGGCCCACGATGGTCTAATGTTGCTATTAACGGTTAGGAGGAACCGTGCACTTAGTTCATTTTGTTTGATCTTTATGATGGATGTATATGTCTTCTATGATGATGTATCATGTGATTATCTTTACTTTGATGTATCATGGATTAGAATAAGATGATGTACCTTATTCTACATATGTATATTCTTTGAGCTTGTCATACCCTGTGATATGTACAGAGGATGAATGAGCATTTAAAATGTAATATTTAAACATTGGACTTATCATTACTATTCATGTGGATGTTGTATTAGATGGATTCATGTATGTTAGTTAGTTTAGATGTAACTCAACGTTAAGGGATTCTTAAATAATGAAATCAGTTATGTATGTTATGTTTACTTTTAGATGGACATTGCTATTGCTTCCGTTATTATGTACAAGTTATATGTGGTATTTACTTTCATGTTATAAAAAAAAAAAAAAATGTTACCAAACTTAGTGAAATTTTAGGTTAATTCTTTGGATCCCTTGGCGGGGCATTACATTAGGTTTAGATTTTAAGATATGGTTAAAATTAATGTTATGAATAGGAAAATGTTTTAATGTTATGGTTGAAATTATGGTGAGTAATACCATTAGAATATATACATATATATGCATATATATGCATTTATATACACATGATGCATGTGTACACACACACACACACACACACACACACACACACACACACACACACACACACACACACACACACACACACACAAAGTGCATACATAAAAAATAATAAAATATACAAAGAAACATATATTTAAATACTAAAAACACATAAATTTTAACTGAAACACCATAAGAAGGGAGAAAATATGTATTTCATACCTTTTCTGGATGATTGATGGGGTGGATGCCAATCACTCTCTTTGTTTTGATTGAAATAATGAGTAGACAATAGCCTACACCCCCTTTTATCTTGCGTGGCTTAGGGGTTCAATCGAAACTTTATTTTAGTTTCAATCAAAACAAAAAACCCACGCATGATTCCTTAACCACCTGCACATTTTTTAGTTTCGATTGAAACTTTTTGCTTGGTTTCGATCGAAACTAACAAATTAAGTTAGTTTCGATCAAAACTAAGGTTCGATAGAAACTAAAATATTTTGATAGAAACTTTTAATTTTTGTTTCTATTGAAACTCTTTGGACAATTTTTCCTGTGCACGCTTTTTTGGAGGGGTTTCGTCCTCCAAAAAAGTGTACCCACTATTGTGGGTTCACTCAACTATGCATATGCATCGTTTGATATCACTTGGAAATTAAAGAGGGAACCTCCTTCATTCCTAACATGTGATAACATGTGGCACCTTTTAGGGATATTTTCTAAAATGGATTTGTACGTGTAGGAAAACTTCCCAAAATGGAGAAGTGTCATTGATCTTGCGCTTGATCAATGTTAAGATTTATCCTTCATATCAATGGTTTTAGGTCCACCTTATGCTTTCTCAACATGTGACACCCTTTTCGCACCCTCACAACCTTCTTTGAGAGTTAACATTAAAACCTTGCTACATTGCAATGACTATGTGGAAGACTATTTTGTCACCTTTAACAGCCATTTTATGCTATTCACTCCATTGTAACTTAAATTTGAAAGTTATCTTTAACATCTACGATGTTGCAATGACTATTCTAAGTTTAACTATTACTTCATTCACAAGCTCGCAACTTAAAACTCTAACTCATCATTTAACCCTGCAAAATTGTGAATACATATGCTTTTGTTCCTTTGCAACCCTAACCTCACATTAGTCATAACCACTTGTGATGGTGTGACAATTCAAAACTTGAATGCCCTTGGTTACTTTTCACAACTTCACCACTTAAAATCCCTTAACTACATTACCATATGCAATGTTGTGATCACTTCACACTTAACCACCTAGATCACCTTTCATAGCTTCACAGCCCAAATTTGAATGTTAGCCTTAACATCTACAATGTTGTGATGACTTCATAGAAGACTATTATCTTGTTTCACGAGTTTGTGACCTAAGAATTTAATTACCATCAAAACTATGCAATGATGTGATAACCATGTGAAATTGACTACTACCATCCATCGCAACCTTACAACCTAAAACCTTGACTCATCTCTTAAACTTGCAAATTTATGAATGCATGCTTTCACTCTATTACAAAACTAACCTTAGGTTAACTTTAACCACCTATGATGATGCAATCTTCATCTTATCGCTGCTTCACTTCCTTAGCTTATGTTTAACTTTAATTGCTTGTGATGTAAAAACTTTTGATCTAACTGTAGTGGTTATCCCTCACATTATTTTAACTTAAAATACTTAAGGGAATGACTTTTTAACTGACCAATGGCATGCATTCCTTTTGTTGATTGACTTTTCCGACCACCTATGTAGCTATTAAGATCACGTCTAAACTATTCATGTGATAAATCAATGATGCATTTTTTTGTGCCTTTATATTTCAGTATATCTGAGGATTTTAACTTGGTTTTCTATTGAAACAACTAGTTTCTATGTATTCTAAGCTTGATCACCTGTGATATTTTCCATCAAAACACAAACCACTATAGATATTGGTCCTCAAAATCCTTCTAAATGTATAAATGATGAATCATTGCAATTTTTAGACCTTCTTCTCATCAAGGAAATGTTTATAACTAATTCATCAGACCCTAAATCATATATCCCTTGACCATTGCAATATTCACATTATTTCATGCATAGGTTAGCTTGAAAGGGGGTGATTGGAAGAGAGGTCATCCTAGGGGCACTCTAGACATAGACTTAAAACATTGACACATTGACTTGACTTCAACCTAAAGAAAAATGAGATGAACTAAAAATCAAGCAAAAAATAGCTTTGTCTAGGGATTTAAGCATGAGAATGCTTAAAAGGATCCTAGAAATCCATAGTTTCACAAAACAAGGCGACAACTGGACAACCAAAATAATAGACTAGTCTAGGAAAGAAACAAGTAACTAAGAAAACAAGCAACTAAGCTAAAGAAAAAAAAATGAAAGAAAAACCTACCTAACTAGCTGCTATGCAGGGATCACCTACTCTAATTTTTCATTTGATACAACTTCGAATCCTACCCATTATAAGAACAAGACAGGGATTTTATAGTGGCATATACCAACTTGAAATAGTTGTTCTAGTTCACTTGCATGATTTGAAATGGCCCTTTCAACAAAGACTAAAATTTGGAGTGCTTTCCTCTTGGTTCATGCATCTTATCCCACAATAGGACCAAATCACCTTCCATGAATTTCCTTTTCCTTTCTCTTTTATCAAATAAATTCTTGACTCTTTCTTGATGTTCAGTGATTTTATCTACCATTTCTTATCTTTCTTCCTATAACTTGGTGAGATAAAAAAATTCTCTTTTCCAATCCATCTTTGTATATACCATCTTCAATCACAATCTTCAATTTACAAGTGGCAAGCTCTAGAGGTAGTGGCAAGCTAGCTTCTACTCCATAAAATAAATCCAAAGGTGAGATCCCAATGGCCCTTTTATGCATGGTCCTATCTGCCCATAAAGAATCATTTATCTTCTTATGCCAACTTTTTATTATTATCCGAGACCAACTTCTTCAAGACATGAATCAGATTCTTATTGCTAGATTCATTTTGCCCATTTCCTTGAGGAAAATATTCGAAGGAATGACAACCTTGGATACCATTATCATAACAAAACTTAGTAATTCATAAGGAAGAAAAATAAGATGTATTTTCCATTATCAATTTCACAAGAACTCCAAAATTAACCAATATATGTTCTTTGAGAAACTCACATACCACCTCTGGTGAAGTCTTCTTCATAGTTTTGGCTTCCACCCATTTACTAAAATAATCTATGGTAGTCCATATATATAAGGGTTTCCTTAGCTTGAAGGAGGATTAATTTGTCCTATGAAATCCAACCCTCATTGATGAAAAGGAGCTTCAATTACCACTAGCCTAAGAGGCAAGGTAACTACCTAAGGTTTATCGGTAAACATCCTACATTTCTCACAATTGAAAACCCATTTATATGAATCCTTAAAAACACTAGGAAAATAGTATCATCATCTCAAAATTTTGAATGTAGTGATAGTGCTAGAAAAATGTCCTCCACATGCTTCATCATGAAAAGATCTTAACTGCTTCACCTACTGATCTTTATCAATACATCTTGGAAATGTACCATCAATAGCTCTCTTATACAAGACATCATCATGAATTACATACCTTAAGGCTTGTGTTTTTAGATCTCTTCTCTTATTAATGCTCAATCCACTAGAAAATTCACCATAAGTTAGAAAGTATGCAATATTTGAAAACCAAGGATCTTCAAGGCTAACCATAAGGACCTTTGGAATATCTTCTACTATGACTTGTTGATCTTATACCAAGTCTTTAAAAAGTACATTTCCTCTCATAAGTTTCATTAGCTTAATTTATATATCATACTCTTGGACCTTTTCTATCCAAGCTCCACTATTATTGCAACCAATCTCTTGTTGTGTCAAGATACTTTTAATTGTAGGATCAGGTACATCTATCACTAAATGGGAATGCAACACATAGAACCTTAAATTCTTAAGTGCTCTTATCACTACGTACATGTATTTCTCCATTTTTGAGTATCACATAGCAATATATGTTGAACTCCTTAGTATAGTCTGGATGAACAAGAACATGGGACTTTAGCAATTGCACCTTTGATGTCTTCAAAATCCCTTTTTCCAATATCACTCCATTTGAAATCTTTATTACCCTTCATCATATCTACTATACACCTAGCTATCTCAAAGAAATTACGCACAAATCTCCTTAAGAAATTTACCTAGCCAAAGAAAGACTTTACTCGAGTTTTTCTCAATGGAAAACTTAATTGTTGAATGGCTTTAACTTTTTTTAGAGCAATTTTCACCCCTTCTTGAGGGACAATGTGACAAAGCAGTTTACCCTCTGTCACATAGAATAGTGATTTCTTGGGATTTAGTGAGACACCATGATCTCTACACCTTTGTAGAACTCTTTCAAAGTCTTTGATGTGATCTTATATTTTCTTGGAAAATACTACCAAATCATCAAGGTACACAACAATGATTTTATCCTTCAAATCACCAAAAGTCAAATTCATTGCACATAGAAATGTTGCACCTACATTAATTAAGCCAAAAGGTATCCTACTATATGCAAAAGTACCTCAAGGTGTGGTGAATATTGTCTTGAATTGATTTTCCTCATCTTCTTGAATCTAATTATACCCTAAAAATCCATCTAACATAGACATCATCTCTAACCCTGCAATAGTCTATAAAAGGTGATCCATGTTGGGAAGTGAAAACTTATCTTTGAGAGAAGCCTGATTTAGATTTCTAAAATCCACACAGATCCTTATCTCTCCATTTTTCTTCCTTAGTGGCACAATGTTAGCTACCCAAGAAGAGGGATGAATAGGATTTATGTTCCTAGCCTGTAGAATTTTATCAATCTCCTTAAAGACTTCTCCTTCAACTATAGGGTTGTAGTTTCTTTCTTTCTATCTAAATGGTGTTGCTCTTGGATTTAGGGGGATTTCAAGTTTGAATTCCCCATCCATGAAATTTTTTATATCTTCATAGCACCAAGAAAATACATCTTCATATTCAATGAGTAATTGCTTGATTTCTACCCTCTCCTTTTGTGTGCAACGCTTCCCTATGTTTATCATTTTTGGACTGATTATTTTCCCTATATTTATTCCATCATACTCACCACAAGCTTTTCCTTTCTTATCTCTTTCTCTCTTAATGTATGCTTCATGTTTATCATAAATATTTTTCAAAGAAATGAGATGAGATGTGATCTTGTTACCTTTCAATTGGATCATATTTGGCTTTGGTTTCCTTTTGTCATCTATCAGTGGATCACCATTTGAATTAGTGCTTCGTTCAAAATATAGGTCTACAAAAGGTTCTTCCCCTTCAATGAATTGTTGTATGTGTTTTTCATCATCAAACACCTACTAAGAATCTTCATTATCAAGAACATTGGACTTGATTAAAACTTCCACTTTATAGATTTGATCTTTCAAGTCAGAATGTGGTAGGAGAAATGATGTAGAGATTGCCAAAGATTCAACTCTTGAACTCAATTCCCTTGGTATTTCTATAATTAAGAAAGCATCCAAACTTTCAGTCTCATCCCACACCTTATTATGGTAGTTTTTCAATATTTGGTTCTTTACTGCATATTGGTTCTTCACTCACCTTACCACCAATTTTGCATCTCCTTAAGCCTTGAGTATCTTGACCCATTTTTGTTTTGCTGCAATTATTCCAAGGAGAAGGGCTTCATACTCTATAGTAATATTGGTATTCTTGAAATCTAAATTTTATTCCAAACAAGTTATTTCTCCAGTAGGTGATGTCAAAATCACTCCTACACTTGAACCAACATTGGCACAATTGCCATAAAATTCTAAAGTCCACAATTGTTCATCATTAGTCTTCTTTGATTCTTCTTAAATATGAGGGATATTAGAAAACAACATATAGTTACCAAACTACATATCTTGATATAAGATTTGAGACCTAGGATCATCTGATTTTAGGACAGTGAACTTTTCTTTTTCTTCTAGTTATAGTTTCTCCCTTTTGTTCCCAACTGGGATCATAGCGTAGGACCATTCTAATTTTATCTCTTCCCCTATGTCCTTGGAAAAAATTCTACTTAGGAGAATTCCATAACTTTCAGGGATGTCTACCACTAGGATGGTGAGTTTTAGCCTTTTAAAAGGATAGGTAGCTAGAGCAACTTGAGCATCCTTTATTTGTCTGAGAAAGGGTACTTTTTTTGCATCAGTTGAGTAACAATGACCAAAAGTTTAGTCAGGGGTAGACCTAGAGCTTTACCTATGGAGGCAGACATCACATTATCAAAAGCCCCTAAGTCTATGATGCAATTACTACACCTATTTCCATTAATAAACAACAAAATGTAAAAAAGGATCTAGTTTTTTATTTGGAAGAGTAGCTAAGATGATAGACTCTTCTTCTTGATACAACTTAGGTAGTGAAAGATCTTCATCAGTCAGAGAGGTTCCACTAGTGCTAGCTTTTCTATGATGATCAACATTAGCATTCATATTATTATGACCTCCATCTTTATTATTACAGTGTTGAACACATTTTTGAAGTTGATCAGGGTTAGACTTCAAATAATCTAGTGGAGATATCTAAATTTGATCAAGGTTAGACTTCAAATAATCTAGTGGAGATATCTAAATTCTCTCCTCTTCACAGTAATGTATTATATCAAAAGAATTGTATAACTTACCTTTGTGTTCCTTTTGTGAAGTTGAAGGTACCATGCTACTATCTCTAGATTCTTTGATTGATGGTGCCTAATTTTTGGCAAGAACTGAATTGGAGGTTTGATTCTTATACTTCTGACCCCTAGTCATGACTATCAACTGAGGTCAATCTAGAGTTGCAAAATAGTCCCCTCTAGCCTCTAAATCTGATTCATATTCCAAATAAAAGTTCTTAGAGTCACCATAAGGAGTATGATTATCTTCACTTTCTAGATATTCCATAATTTGTTCTTTATTGTCCACCATCTACTTATATATAATCGTTTTAGCACATGTATCCCCATCAATTATTAACTGCTATTGAGAAGGTGACATTTGCAAATTCTTACCTCTATTTGGATGTCTAGAACCTTCTTGATAAGGTTGGTGAAAAGAATGACTAGGCCTATTGATTTATTTCTTCAATGAAATAAACTCATTAGAAAAATTTTGGAGCATGAGATCTGTATTATTTGAAGTGCTAGCTATGTTACCTATGGTTCCAGATTGAAGTTCTCTTTTTTACTTACCAAACACTATCATGTCATCTTCCATCTCCACAGCTAGCACTTGGATAGCTTGTAAATTTTCTACATTTTCTCTCCTAATTTGATATCCCAAATTAGGAGACATAGAACTAATGTAGAAGGTCTTGTTATTTTCATATATTGGTGCACTTACAATAGGTATTCTCTTGATGAGTTTGTTAAACCTTGCATTATAATCCCTCATAGAAATGGATGGTTCTTTCTTTATTTGTGCCAGTCGTAGCAACAACACTTGTGCATCTTCTGTACTTATATAGCCTTCTTCAAACCTTTGTTTCATGTGATTCCATTCTGTAATGCACTCTATAGGTAAATCTTGGAACCAATCAGCAACATTATCTACTAGAGTATCCATAAATATCCTAGCTGCCACATCTTTATGTTGAGGATTCACCACACCACATGCTTTATGAAAAGAACTTAGGTGTTCTTCTAGAGAGATTATTCCATCACCATTAAATCATGGGAAATTTTTTCTTGATGCTCTTGACAAGTCATTATTGGCTGTAAGGTTAAGATGATGAATTTTATTTCCCCAAGGAACTGCCATAGCTACTACTACAATGATAGGATTTTATTGGGAAGTGACTGAAATAGGGAGTGCTACACCATGGAACAACAAAGAATTACAAATAGGAGAAATATAATTTGTCATATTAGGAGGAGAAGAAGATTGACTTCTCCTTGTTTTGGTAGAAACAACTATAGGAAAGTGAGTTTCTTGGATTTTATTAGCCACAAATTCCCTTCTAAGAACTCTTCCCTTTTTGAAAATATCTTCTAGAATAGGAAACTTGGTCTTTTTTAGTTCCTCATATATTGGGTCAATCCTTCATCTTTCCTTGGCACTCCTAGTATACTTGGAATATAGGCCAAATTAGCTACTTAGAAAATGGTGTTTTGAGTTTACCTTAACCCTGGTGATCAAGGAAACTTTACCTATCTTCAACTTTGAGTTAACTTCTCCTTCTCTACCAAGTTGAGGCTGTAAAATTGCTATTAGATTTTTATGGAAAATACCTCACCTCCACAAGACCTATCTTGCAACTCAAAATATATAAGGAGTTAGAGTGAAACCTAAACATGAAGGGAAATTCTTCCACTCTTTCATTTTGAATTCTTCACCAGTAGAGTTGTGAAAAATTGTTGGTTAATAGTTTGTTGTCCTATTAGGTTTTCCAACCCAACTCTTTTTAATACCCAATATTTAGAGAAATAAAAGGATGTCACCAATAAATGGGTCAATGTATGTGTAATATCACTACCCTCTAAATTATAAGGTACAACTCCCTTTAATTTAAAATGATATGCAATGAATTAATGTCTTTATTTGATCATGATTTTAAAGGATAAGCTCTTGACTTGAGAGTAAAAGAGGCTACTAACCAAATTTAATGTAGACACAAACAATTTAGGAAAAATTGGATTTAGATAACTCACAATGCCTAATGGAATATTTTTTTATAAGTTATCTTAAATTTCTAACATCTAACTTATAGTTAGCAACTATTTTAACTTCTACAACCATGACTACTTATTCTAATGATGCAAATACAATAGGGAGGTGCAAAAATAGAACTCCAAATTGAAGGTAAATGGAATTACCTATGTTGCAATCACCGTAATGAAATTGAATCCAAGTGAAAATCATAGCACCAAATGTAATTGTCTTTTAGCCCTCAATGAAAACCTAATATATCTTATGATTGGAACAAGAAGTGTGAAAGCCAAATCAAGGTAAATGAAAATACCAACTCTCCATTATCAAGTTTTCTAACCCAATCATTATCAGCAAAAATTACATTTATAGTTTTTTGTCATTCCTCACTTTTGGCAATGCAGCACTCACACAATAGAAAGAAAATATGAAAATATATAATTTGGAACATGGTATGGATGCTTGGTATTTTTCCTAGTGATGATCTTGATCCCATGAAACCTCTCAGAACACCACTGTTTATCTTCATGCATCTCTAGAAACCCATGAATATCTTTGTTTCCTTCATATTCTATTGTTGGTACCAAATCCATGAAATTCATATCTCAATAGTTGCAACAAGTTTGAATTATGCCCATCAATCTTTAAAAATAATGATGATTAAAACATATCCATCCTCTTTATTTTTCCCTTTATGACTTCCTTCGTGGGTCCATCTATGCATATGTGTCCAATGCTCACATTCTTGCTTTTGTTATTTCTCATGCAATTTTATAAAGCAAGAAAGTTAGAGGCATTGATCTTTTAAGATCTAACAGCTATGAATATGCATCTTTTGACATAACTAGGAAACTAAACAGGGACCCACCTTCATTTCTGACATGTGACAACACATAGCACCTTTTAGGGAGATTTTTTAATGAGTTTGTACTTGTAGGAAAACTTCCTGAAATAAAGAAGCATTGTTGATCTTGTGCTTGATCAATCACTAAGATTTATTCTTTGTATTGATTCTTGTGGGCCCACCTTATGCTTTCTCAACATGTAGTACCCTTTTTGCACCCTTGTAACCTTCTTTGAGAGTTAACATTAAAACCTTGTGATTGATGAGGCTAAATATTGCCTTTATTTCATGATAGTTTTAAAACACTATGTTGATACTCTATTTTATTTTTTTCAAAACATTTGTGGACCTATGTTTACCGAAACCTATGATAAACCTATGGGTAGATACTATGCCATCTTTTGCTAGTATTATATATATTATGCAATATTTCATATAATTATCAAAATATGTGTTCTTATGTTTGAATTTAATTTGAAAATGCTTATTTGCAATTATCTCTATATTATAACTAACCTGTTAGTAATGAAGTTGAAACATGATTGGAAGAATTCAAAGATGAGTGTCAACAACATTCAAGGAGAAAAGAATGCTAAGGTGTAGCCATGGTGGAGGAAAGTTGTAACGATTCCAACAGACACAACAGGGAGTATGGAGGAGCTATCAAGACTTATTGCATTCTATGCATTTATTCCTATGGTGAGTAGATGTTTAGACTTTATTATTCCCACCTTAAAAGCCATTATCTCTTCTTCCTACCTTGAGTTGTTATTTTCCTTCTTTCTCTCCTACAGATTTATAGCTAGGTTATTTGCTTTTCTATTATGGGAATAAGTGTCGATCTCCTATATATAGGAATTGGACCAAGTGTGTTAGTTTAGTTAGTGAGAAGAAAGAGTTTATGAGAATAGACTGATAATTTTTATGGTGAGTTGTGTTTTTATAGTTCTATGTGTTATGTAATGAATTTCTGAAATGTAATGAAATAATTTCTGGCTTCTATCCTATGTTAGTAGTTTAGTTGAAGCTAACCAAGGGAGCCCACTTGGAAGGTGAATTAGATTAGGATAGTATAGATTTATTTCCAAGAATTCTTAGTGTTGTAAGTAGAAGTTGTAAGTTCCTTCCTGTAGCATCGCACTTCGTGAATGTTCCTACAGCATATGTGAGAACAATTATAGTGGATGAACTGAGTTGGAATATTTGTTAGCCTTTCATTGTATTTCTAGTATTCATAGAGTTAAGTGTGTTAGTTTCCTATAGAAATAGTTTAAGTTCTTTTCCTTGCATTTTACTTTCCTAAAACATAAGCATATTGACTCATTAAGAGACCTAGTGCACATACTATGCCAACCATTTCAAGTATACATCCCTAGGTTGACAAGATTAAATGCACCTCATAGTGGGAAAAATAGTCCTTAGTTTGAATATATTATTCCTAAGCATGGCCCAGAGCATGACTATGATACACCTATTTTGAGGGGACCAATGATGTTGCGATGAATGTGTGAAAGATTTTTCACCACCTTTGACTATCATTTTATGCTCTACACTCCTTTGCAACTTAAATTTGAAAGTCATCTTCAACATCTATGATGTTACGATGATTGTTATGAGTTTAATTGTTACTTCATGATTCATAAGATCAAAACTTAAAACTCTAACTCATCTTTTAACCCTATGAATACATGATTTAATTCCTTTATAACCCTAACCTCAGATTAGTCTAACCACTTGTGATGGTGCGGCAGTTCAAAATTTGAATGTCCTAGGTTACTTTTCATAGCTTCACCACTTAAAATACCTTAATTTCATTACTATATGTGATGTTGTAATCACTTCACACTTAACAACCCATATCACCTTTTGTAGCTTCACAACCCAAATTTTAAATTTAGCCTTAACATCTATGATGTAGCGATGATTGCATAGAAGACTATTATCTTGTTTTGCAACTTCATGACCTAAAAATTTAATTGCCACTAAAAATGTGTGATGATGTGATAACCATGTGAAATTTATTGCTACCATCCATTGCAACCTTGCAACCTAAAATCTTGACTCATTTCTTAACCTTGAGAAGATGTGAATGCATGCTTTTTCTCTCTCACAACACTAACCTCAAGTAAAATTTAATGGCCTATGATGATGTGATCTTTAGCTTTCTATTACTTCACTTCCTTAACTTATCATTAACTTTACTTTCTTGTGATGTTGCAAATAAATTTGATCTAACTATAGTGGTTATCCCTTGCATCATCACAACTCAAAATACTTAAGGGAATGACTTTTTAACCGACCAATGGAAAACATTCCTTTTGTTGATTGAATTTTCATACCACCTACATATCTATTAAGATCACAGATAGACTATTCATGTGATAGATCAATGATGCATGTTTTCTTGCCTTTATATTTAAGTATATCTGTAGATTTTAACTTTGTTTTCTACTAAAACAACTAGTTTCTCTGTATTTTGAGTTTGATCACTTGTGATATTTTCCATCAAACATAAACCACTATAGATCTTGCTCCTCAAAAGCCTTCTAAATATTTAGATGATGAAACTTTGGAATTTTTAGACATTCTTCTCATCAAGGAAGTAATTATAACTAACCCACCAAACCCTAAATCGCCTAGCCCTTGACTAGTACAATGTTCACATGATTTCTTGCATAGGTTAGCTTGAAAGAGGATAATGAGAAGAGAGGTCATCCTAGGGGAATTCTAGACATAGGTCCTCAAAACATTGACACATTAACTTGACTTCAACCTAAACTAAAATGAGATGAACTAAAAATTGGGCAACAACTGCATAACATATATCATGTCTAGTATTTACTAAATACATTAAAGATCCAATAATTTGATGGTAAAGGGTGGCGGAAGCATCTTTAGTTTCTCCTTTTAGAATATTTGTTTCCATGGGTGTCTTCATAGATTTACTTTCCATCATTCCAAATCTTCTTAATATGTCCAATATATAACATAGAATTTAGCCAACTAAAGTTGTCACAAATCAAAACTCCCTCAGAGCTAGAAAGGTTAAACACAAAACATATATTACACCATTGGTAATATTAGGAATGAAAATTTTTAAGGATCTCTTTGATCAGAAGATATTCATCATTAAGATATCACATTTTATATCATAAGTATTGGTCTTCTAGAATTTCAACATATGATATTCACCAATTACTCAAATAGGGTTTTGATATCACATATGATATCAAGAGTATTGATCTCCTAGAATATCCACATCTGATATTCACCACATACTCAACTACGATGTGATATCACATAATAAAAGTTATTGTAAGATCATCACCTTACAATAACTTTTGAAAATACAAGTGACATCATTTGGAAGTCATCACTTCCTTATGATGTACACAAGGGGTAGGCCCATTAAATCACAAAGACACAAGATATATTCATGAATTACAATCCTCTTGATTGGTCTAATTTACTGATCACTTGGAGAATCCATTTCATGATGGTTTACTCCCTCTAAATCAATATGATCAAGATCACCAAAGGTTGAATAAATCATATCCTCTATCTCACTCCCTGAGGAAAATGTGTTAGACTCCCTTTGAATCTGAAACATATCCTCTATTTGGTCCCTCTCTTTGTCCAAGGTTTCCTCTCATAATGGTTATTCTCCTTGGTTCAACAAGTATCCATCTATCTAGGATTTTTATAGTTTATATATCCTTGGTTCTCATGGAACTTCATTCCATGAATCATAGTCCCTTTCATTGTGATAATTTTTTGATTGGTAAAGATACCATCTCAGCATAGTCTAATCCTTCTAAGTCAATATGACCAATATCATCAAAGATTGACTCAAACATATTCTCTATCTCCCTCCCTTTCAAATTTTTATTTAATTAAATATTAGTTTTCCTCTAAATCTCATATCAGTCATCATCATCCTATAAGAACATACATGAGGAAAAGATCAAGACATATATCTTGTAGTACATATAGATATACAAATAAGAATGTTAGTAATTTAATTCATGCCCTAAAATAATAACTGGTGAAGTAAGAAGTTATAACTTTTCATATTCTTATGTAACCATTTATATTTAGACTCTACTGACCTCTTACTCTAGCACTACTAGCCACTTATATGAGAGTTATCATCTCTTGCATTGGCATGATAGGTTTATTACTCATATAGTCATTTATACAATAATACTCTCAATGCATATACTAGTACTCAACCATTTATATAGAGTTGAGTATCATCTTTACACTAACACTCTAGGAAATCAAGTAATAAACATATTAATCTCTTTAATATATATTGCTAAGTACCATTCTTGAATTATTATAAATGTTTAGAATTCACTATTATTAATTATATATATAGACCACATAATAATATAAAGGTGTTAAATATATTTATTCATTTACTTTAATAGTATAGTACCCTTACTACCTTATACTTAACCAAATTGGTTGGTATGATCAAGATCTTTACAGATCAACTGAAATATATCCTTTATCTTCTCCTTCAGATGAATGTGTCAGTCTCCCTCTGAATCTTATACCAATTCTTTTTTTCTTGCAAGAGCATTCTTAGAGGAAAATATTAATTCACATATCTCTTATAGGTTTACAAAAGTTAAGAGAGAGACTAATATAATACTCAATGTTTACATTTCACACTCTCATATTGAATCTCTTCTCAATAATAGAACTAAGATAACACAATACTTAATTTCTATATATGTGACTTTCCCTTATATAACATATTCTCCTAGAAATTCAATTTTATAAATATATATAAATTTCATTTTATTTATATTTTAATAACAATATTAGTAATTCATAACAATACTATAAATTATTTTATAATATATTATAACATAGTCATTATCTAACTACAATTATAATTTATTCCATATTGAATAGTGTAAAAGAGAAAACTTAGATAAGATACCCATCCTTTTACACATACATAATAACAATATTAATTAATTTATAATATTTGAAATTACACACCTCTTACATCCACTTACCTTGGTGGTGGGTTCCATTGTCCTTTATGGTATTTGTGGCATGAGATTTCAAGTTAAGTTGCTATTTCCATTCTACCTTTTATGTAGATATAGTTGTATTAGTAACACTGCCCACCTTTAATTCCTTGAACACTTAGATTTACTTATTTGATATAAAAAAATGATTGGTCTTTTTGTGGTAATAATGATCCATTTCATGCATATAAAATGGTATTGCTTGTAATGTATTTCAATTTATTTGACTTAAGTGTATTAATGGACTAATAGAGGTCATCCTTTATTAATCCAATTCTACTTTGACTGACCGATGCCTCTTAATATTTGATATATATTCTCTTCATGTCAAAGACAAAGGTCTATCTTCTTGATAAAAGTCATTACCTATGTGCTCAAGATGGATCATAATTTTCTATCAGGAGAGATTTGTAAGGAAACAATGTCACTAAAGAAACTAAGTTGGCTCTATTTGGATCACAATCAACTTTAAATCAGAAAAATATCTACAACTTTGAATGGAAACATAAATAGTCTCGATCTATCAAACAATTTTCTTTGTGGAGCAATTTTTCTAGAGTCGAGAGACCTGAAACTGAATATTTTCAATGTCTCCAACAATGACTTGTTTGGATGCATTCTTAAAGCTCTAGACAATTCATATTACAAGAAGAGCATTTTGGAAAACTAGAAGCTTTAATGTGATCAGAATTTGATGCTGCCACCATGTTCCTCTCCTCCTAAATCATTCAACAAGCTATTTTTGTTATTATTCATTTTGACCTCTTATGGTGGGGTGGCATTAGTTCCCTCATTAAGGCCCTTTTCACTACGTCAAAATGTACCCTCAAGGAGAGTGAAACTGCCACAAATAAGAATGGACACTCTTGTCATTTGAGAATGAATATGTAGCACCTATTTGAGGTTTGATATTGAGCTCATGGTGGTAGTTGCATCAAATATTTGCAACATTTGTAAGTCCGACACAAGAACATTTCTACATACTTTGGTCTTTGGATATAGATCAGTCATTCCAATATAATAATAAGTCTATTTGTACATGTATCAATATGCATTGTCAATTTAGGTTTGAGGTCTAGTCTTCACAATATTCATATACAAATTATTACCCTATACAACCAATTTTTAGTAACATTACAATGGTATTGATAAACCTAGATAAATATGAATAAATCCAATTTGCATGAAGGTTGATTCAGTTACTTTGTATATAATCCTTCCCTACAACTTATGATTACAAGGAACTCTGAAACTTCATGATTTCAACGTATTTGAGCATGTTACATTGGATCAAGAGCTATAATTATTTATAATAACTAAGAGGGGGGTGAATTAGTTATCTAAGGTCTAGATGTACAAATTAAACTTTTATGTTCTAATTAGATCCATATCCATAAAACCTTAACATGCATGCATCCATTAGATCATACAATACCTTAACTTAGTAGTTTACCATTCTATGTCAAAATAACTTTGCATAAATGTAAACATAAAATACCATTAGCACATTCACAAAATTTTCCACAAGGATTTTATGTAGAAACCTAGTTTGGGAAAAACCACCAGTAACATGCTACCAATTCTCACTCTTCTAAAGTGATGCCCTGTGACAGGCCAACCCTATTAAAGGTTACAATACACTCTGTTAAATATGACTTGGTTGAAGGGTTTCAATCACCTTGTTAGCAGTGAGCCTTGTTAGAGGACTTTTGAATATTCCATTAGAATGTCACCCAGTTAAAGGATTTGCAGATGACTATTAGGTCAACCTTAATCCAAAGTATTTTATCCACATTGGTATAGTTGTTAGAAAGAAATGGTAATATCGATCTGATAAAAATTTACAACTCACTTGCAGATTATAGATCTTTATTTTTGTCCTCCATTCTACTTGGCATTCATACTCTTCAACTATGATAGCTTCTTCACCCTTCAACCATTCATCCCATTTATTCTTCTTTCTTTGTATGCCAATTGCAATCTCTTTTGTTCGGTCACTCAATGAATCAATACCATAGACTCCTTGTCTTCTTTAGGTTCTCATACATGACAACCTTTTCTTCTAACCAGATATCTCTATAAATAGAGAATTTAGATCTTTTTCCACTTAACCACAATATTACATTTAGGGTTAGGTAGGATTGAATGAATCTACCCACTTTGCCATTTTGGTTCCTCTAGAAACTTCCTCTACAATCTTCCTAAAATTTCCCTCAAAATGGTTTTCCTTGAACTCTATGCCACTGGCTCATCATAGTTATCTTCCACATGCTTTACACCATTCAAGAAACAAATTAGTTAGCCAAAATTTGTCAAATCTTTGATTTAACACTAGTTGTTGTCACTCTACATCTTTATTGTTCTGCCACTTGGCCAACACTAGTTCACCCAAAAAAAACTAAATTTTACTAATGCTCAACACCAACTAAACTTTACTTGACATAGACTAACTTTCACTCGGCTTGCACAATTTGTCATCCTTTCTTGGCTTCTATTTATTTCACTTGCCTTCTACTAATTCCTGCTTGGCTTGCACTGACTACTCAACAAGGCTTGGGAGACACTTTTCTTACTTTATCTTCTTTTAGTATTTACTTGATTAATCTTTCATTTTAGACTTTAAGTAGATAACAATAAACTATAATATCAATGTCTTACTTGGTCTTAGTGCTTCTTTTACACACAAAATAACTCAAACTTTCTCTAGGTTCTCTTGTTATCTACTCTTTTCAAATCCTCTTCATCAATCAACCACATGATAACATTCAGACCAAAAAAGTAATTGTCTCACCAACAAGTAGCAAGTCCAACATCATTGACAAAATAATGATTATTCTATTACAAGTTCTACACTTCAAAACAATCTCTTCTCAACAATCTCCCTCTTTGGTATTATCGATGACAAACCAATACCAACTGGTTCCCACTTTCCATCATGAAGGAATTGGATGGAAAGTCGAGAAACCAAATTTCAATGACTTCACGTGAAGTAAAGGCTTCGAGCGAAGTGCACATGGCACTTCGCTTGAAGTCAGACAATCGAGGCTTCGAGCGAAGTTGACGGTACCAATTCAAAAGTAGTTTCCCACTTTGCGGCTTTGTTTGAAGTTGCTACGAATGAAGTACTTTGAATGAAGACGTCTTCACACGAAGCCTCCAAAATGAAACTTTTGTCCAATTTATATGAAATTCACCCTTTTTTTGCCATTTGAAGGGCTCAAACAATGGCCAAATAGGTCTAAATTTTTAAACTAAACTTCAAAAAATATTCTCCTTTCAATAAGCTTTCTAATGAATATATTTTTAGCATATATTGTTTTGATTATGATGTTATAGTTATAGTTTTAGTAAGTATAGGTTTTTTAATCATTTTAGAAACCTCAATTCAAAGCATTGAAAAAAATATAAAAATGAAGAATAATTTTTTTGAAAAATATGATCAAATCTATATGTGTTAGCTTTCTAGCAAATCAAGAAAAATGTTATTTCGATAAATACAAGTCAAGTTATATTGATCAAAAGCAACCTATGTCTAAATTATAGTTACTGTCACTTTGACACTAAATAAAATCGTCAATTTTTTACGAAATTGAACAAAACCAACAAAATGTGTTAGATATCAATGTTACTATTCTAGCCTTGAAAGAATTTTGTAATTATCAATTTTTTAAAAAAAGTTATGTGGATCAAAATACCCATCACTTTTTGAAAATGTCAATTTTCGTATAAACCACTTCTCAAAGGAGATGAAAAAATGGACTTCAAATGAAATTATTAAAAAAAATTAAAAATATCATTAGAAACTAGATAGAAAATGATAAAAAACACTAGTTTATATCGTCATCAAATTCTCTACGATTTTTTAGTAATATGTATTTGAAAATAAAGTTTTTGTTAAAAATATCTATTTTAGTGTCAAACTTGACCAAAATGTGGGAACCATTACCATGGGACTATATATATCCTTCATTTGTATAGGGTAATATAAGCACTTTATAAATCTCCTTCAATGTATCTCACTTGTATCTCCCTCTCTCTTTCTTTGTCTCCCTCTTTCTTACATCTCCCTCTTTGACAACAATGTCAATGACTTGTCATCTCTTCATGTAGATATAATCAATTCAGGTTCTCCCTATGTCACCTTTCATGTAATTGTAAATCTTCTAATCTAGCTCCTTCATTACTTAGGCAACTCCTAAAGTAATATCCATTGCATCAAGTTGTAAGATACAACATTTAGCTCATCTGATGTAGGGTACTGCTCATGCTTCTTAAGTAGCTTGAGATAGGGGTATCACCCCTAGTTAACCTCTAAGATACATGTGCATCCTTGGGTAAAGATTTTGTGAATATATCAAGTATTTGTTATTTTCTATTCACATATTCTATTCTCACTTCTTTTTCTTGAACCAAATCCCTCAACTAATGATACTTGATTGTAATGTTATTTTTCTTTGTGTGCATCGCAACATTCTTTGATATATTTATAGCACTTGTATTATCACAAAAAAGTACCACAAGTTCAATGATTCCCCCTTCATTCCTTTGAGTAGTTGTTTGATCCATACCACATTGTACAATTTATTGCAACAACCACATATTCACCTTTAGTAGTAGATTGAGATATATAGTTTCATTTCTTACTAGTCTAGGTGACCGGTCTCTTTCCTAAGAAAAATGCTCCTAGCAGTTGTACTCTTTCTATCTTCAATGTCTCTAGTCCAATCAACATCTTTATAGGCTCTTAACTAAAATTTGTCATTTTTCTTGTAGTATAGACCATAATCTTTTGTTCCTTTCAGATATCTCATAATTCTCTTAATACCCATCAAATGATTCTCCTTAGGATTTGTAGAAAATCTTGCAGCAATACCAATAGCTAATACGTATACTACATATCACAACTTACCAATCATATACATGCACAATGTTTGATTCACTTTAGCAGAATCATCAATCTTTGAAAGTTTGTGTCATGTCACCATATGATTGCTAACTAGTTTTGAATCCTCCAAACCAAAAGTTTTCAATATTTCCTTTTCATACTTAGACCGAGTGATGTATATACCATATTTCATCTGATATACTTGTAAACCAACAAAGAAATTGATATCTCCACATGAGACAACCTTTCATAGATTCAATGCTAATCACAATTTAGAATCTAAGATTGAAATTCAGCTTGTTCACAAAAATAGGCTTTATCCATAAGCAAGAGAAACAAAACACAAGGGCTAGATGGGGGATCCCATTCAAAAGATCACTTATGATGACATTGCGATGACACTTTGGATAGACAACCACTGCCAAACCATTTCTAAAATTGTACCAACTGAGTTACAAGGAAGTAAACATTGGAGGGCTCTCGCATAGCAATCGGGTGTGCCTCTTGCCCATCTTGTAGAAACTGGTGTTGTTGACCAAATTTAGAATCCTTAACTCACATCCACCTTGGTTTATAGGTACTATATCTATTCAAGGACCATTCAGAAGTAGTTTCAATAGTGAAATCTCCCAATGCACTCATGAGAAACAAACCAATATCCACTGCATCAAGTTGTAAGATACAACATTCAACTTAGACATCAATGCAAGGCACTACTCATGTTTCTTAAGTAGCTTGGGATAGGGGTATCACCCTTAGTTAACCTCTAAGACATACATGTGCATCCTGAGGTAAAGCTTTTGTGAATATGTCAACTATCTATTCTTTTCTATTCTCACTTCTTTTTCTTGAACCAACACTCTCAACTAATGATAATTGATTGTAATGTTCTTTTTCTTTGTGTGCAACACAGGGTTCTTTGATATAATTATAGCACTTGTATTATTACAATAAAGTACCACAAGTTCAATGATTCCCCCTTCATGCCTTTGAGTAGTTGTTTGATCTATACCACATTTGTACAATTTATTGCGGCAACCACATATTCACCTTTAGCAGTAGATTGAGATATATAGTTTCATTTCTTTCTGGTCTAGGTGACCAATCTCTTTCCTTAGGAAAATGCTCTAGTGCTTGTACTCTTTCTATCATCAATGTCTCTAGTCCAATCAGCATCTTTATAGGCTCTTAACTCAATTTTTAAAATTTTTCTTGTATTATAAACCATACCTTTTGTTCCTTTCAGATATCTCATAATTCTCTTAACAACCATCAAATGATTCTCCTTAGGATTTGCAAAAAATCTTGCAACAATCCCAATAGCTAATGCAATGTTAGGTCTACTATGTATTACATATTACAACTTACCAATCATATACATGTACAATGTTTGATTCACTTCAGTAGAATCATCAATCTTTGAAAGTTTGTGTCATGTCACCATATGAGTGCTAACTGGTTTTGAATCCTCCAAACCAAAAGTTTTCAATATTTCCTTTGCATACATAGACTGAGTGATGTATATACCATATTTCATCTGATATACTTGCAAACCAACAAAGAACTTGATCTCTCCAAACATAGACATCTCATCTTCTTTCTTCATTTCATTTGCAAATGTCCTACATAATGCATTTTGACCTCCAAATATGACATCATCAACAAAAATTTCAGCTAGTAAAATACTTTTACCTCCTTTTGTCTTTAAGTACAAATTTTTGTTCTCATCAATCTTCTCAAAACCAATCTTCACAAGATAATTGTGAATCTTTTTATACCATACTCTTGGGGCTTGCTTTAAACCATATAAATCTTTGTGTAGTCTACATTTCATGTTCTTTTTGTTTGGATCAAAAAATCTTTCAAGCTATTCTATGTAAACCTTCTCTTTTAGTATACCATTTAGAAATGTTGACTTCACATCCATCTAATAAACTTTGAAACCTTTCTATGCAGAGTAAGCAAGTAGAGTTCTTAATCCTTCCAATCGAGCAACTGGGGGAAATTTTTTTCCATAGTCAATTCTTGCTTCTTGTGCATACCCCTTGCAAATTAATCTTGCCTTATTCCTTTTGAATTTACCATTCTCATCTAACTTGTTTCTATACACTCACTTGGTTCCGATCACATTCTTGTTCTCTGGTCTGGGTAGCAGAGTCCATGTCTTGTTCTTCTCAATCTAATAAATATCTTCTTTCATGGATTTACTCCACTCTTCATTGTCTAATGCATCTTTTATTGACTTAGGCTCATGCATGCTCAAAAAAAGTATCATTTCTCAACCTATTTCTTTTCATTGTTCTAGCTTCTTTATCTCCAGTAATTTGTCTAGTAGGGTGATTTTTTCATACATACTTTGACCATCTTGGTTCTTCTCTTATTTCTTCAATAGGTCTATCAAATTCAAAATCACAATGTACTTTTCTATTAGATAGAACAACATTCCTTTCATGTATACTTATCTCAGAATCATAATGTACCTCAACTTCTGTCTGCAACTCGGCTCCTAAATTTAACTTGGTTCCTAAATGCAACTCAACATTATTTGTATGTAACTTGGTAGTGACTAATATTTGTTGATTTACAACTTGGTTTACAACACCTTCATCAATAGGCATTACTTCATAAAAGTATATAAAGGATTTGTACTCCTCAAGTTTTGTCATAGGTTTTTCTTCATGTACCTTTTTATATTCATGAAACTTCTCATTTGCACTTTCCACAACTTTTTTAGTGTTAGTATTTAAACACTTATAAGCTTTACTTGTGGAATAGCCTAGGAATATACCTTCATCAATTTTAGCATCAAATTTTCCATTCCTGTTGTTCTTAAGAATATAGCACTTGCTTCCAAATACCTTAAAATATTTTACATTCGGTGAGTTTCCATACCATAGTTCAAAAGGTGTTGAATGAGTACCTTTCTTGACTTGTACATGGTTCAAGGCATAGATAGCTATACTTACAAATTCTCTCAAGTATTTCAAAGTAACATTCTTCTCCATCATGAGTGTTCTAGCACAATCCATTAAAAATCTATTTCTCTTTTCAGAAATTCCATTTTGTGGAGGGGTTCTAGGTGTAGAAATTTGTCTCTTGATTCCTCTATCATTACAAAATATCTCAAACTCATTTGATGTGAATTCTCCACCTCTGTCAGATCTCATACATTTCAAGATTTTTCTTGTCTCTTTCTTAACTCTATCCAAGTACCACATAAATTTTTTGAAAGAATCATATTTTTGTTTTAGAAACATAACTGTCATCATTCTAGAATAATCATAAACAAATAGGATAATCTACTTTTTACCTTTGTAGCTTTAAACATCAATTGGTCCACATAGATCAGTATGAAGTAATTCTAATTTTTTTTAGAGAAATGAGTCTTACTTTTAAAACCATATTTTTCCATCTTGCCTAACTAACATTGTTTGTGAATCATATTGTCAGGGTTCTTTAGTTTAGGAAAACCTATGACTCTCTCTATTCATGTTACTGTTACTAACTAAGATATCAAAGTTAACATGACATAACCTCTTGTACCATAGCCCAACATTGTCAAATTCTACAACAAGAAAAGTAGCAGTATTCATGTCAAGATAAAATAGATTACCTCTAGTATGTTCACCTTTTCCAATTAGTTTCCCATTAGTGTCATAGATATTTTCTTTCACGTTCTCAAACTCAACTTTGAAACCTAAACTATTCAGTTGTGACACACTCAACAAGTTATAGTTAAGTCCTTCTACATAATAAGAATTGTCACACATTTTGTTAGTTTGATTTATCCTTTACCATTTATCGAACATGGTGCATCATTACCAAATCTTACACTATTTCCATTGTAATAATCAACGGTAATGAGCTTACTTTTATCTCCAGTCATGTGATGTGAACATCCACTATCAATGATTCATCTATTACTCTTGTTCACATAAGATACCAGTGCAGTTGCCTCATCCTCATCAGAATCATCCTTCATTGTAACATACACCACTTCATCATCATGGTCATCAGATTCATCTTTTGTTTTCTCCTTAGCAATGTAGCAATACTTTTTCCCTTTATCTTTATAATCTTTGTTTTCCTCATCTCTTTTACTTATGCATTTGTCTCTGCTTCTATTGTTCTTCTTCTCTAGACATCTAGCAACGATATGCCCAACCTCATTACAATTAAACCACATGATATGTAGCTTACCTATGTATTTTCCTTTTCCTTTGTGAAATCTCCTTGCCAACAATTCTTCAAGCTTTTATACATCCTCCTCATCTATATCACTATCACTAGAAACATGTTTGACATTTTTCTTCTTCTCTTTAGATTCCTCTAATGACAGTTTAGCTTTAAAGGTAGATTCAACATTTTGAATTTTGTAATTATCAAAATTAGAGAGTTCAAAGGAAGTGATTCTACCCATCAATACTTCAAGGATCAGATTACTACCAGGTACACACCTTAGTTCTTGTATGGAAAAAACTCTAATAGCATAGATAGGAAGTAGGTTTCTTAGTACTTTGTTGATTACAATCTCATCATCAATGATACCATTAGCTCCTCTAATAGCATTCAAAACATCTTTAATTATTGTGCAATATTAGAAAATTCTCTCACCTTCTTGCATTCTGATGTCATCAAACTTTCCCCTTAGAATTTTAGCTTTGGCTCTGAAAACATTCTTATCTCCTTCATAGATCGTCTAAATACAATCCCACATCTTCTTTGCAGTGTCATTATCTTTGATATCATCACACTCTGAGTAACTTAGGACAAAGGCAAGCTCTAACATAGTCTAATTGTGTTCTTTCTTCTTTTTTAGATCATCTGCAGTTAGGGCTCCAACAGAATCAACATGCTCAGTGGTCATGGTAGATTGTGCATAGTCTCCAAGACCTCCTAAATATAGCTTCATCAAAATCTTCCATGCAGGAAAGTTTTCCTTGTTTAGTTTGGGCACCTCCTTTTTATACATCTTGATCTTTAGCTCTTAGTACCTTCAAACTACTTCCTCTCAAGAACTAGTTCTCTAATACTAATTGTTGGAATTCTTTAGAATAACTGAGAGGGGGTGAATTAGTTATCCAATGTCCATACGTACAAATAAAACTTTTCATTGTTAATCAGATCTATATCCATAAAACCTAAACATGCATGCATCCATTAGATCATACAATACCTTAACTTAGTAGGTTACTAATCTAGGTCAAAATAACTTTGTACAAATGTAAGCATGAAATAACATAAGTACATACACACAATTTGACACAAGGATTTTACGTGGAAACCCAATTTGAGAAAAAGCACCAGTAACATGCTACCAATTCTCACTCTTTTCAAGTGATGCCCTGTGAAAGGCCAAACCTATTAAAGGTTATAATTCATAGTGTGAACCCACAAAAATGAGTTCTACTTTTGTGGGATGAAGAAAATCCAAAAATTTACAAAATGCGCTAATCGCATTTATCATTTGATCGGGCAAACATAGTATGTTCACAAGGAACATATAATATAATAGTATTCATAATGAACTTGTTTTACATTTATTAGGTATGTTCACAGCGAACATATTTTATGGTGACTGCGACATTTTTAAATGTCATTTTCTTAATTTCACTGTTCATTTTTACAGCTCGTTGATTTTGACTTATACGTTGGAGTGAACATGCTTGATTGGTTAGCGTGCCCCATCATTCTCCTCCAGATTCTCATCGTTGCACTATTTCAGGTATGTCTATATGTTATTATTTGAATATTTTTAATGTTTTCAAAGTATATTTTAATGTTAACTTAATATTTTTATTATTGATTTATGTTACTTAATTCTTTCAATTTAACGTTTATAACTTTTCTTGTATATGTTTGTTATATATTAGAAAAATATTAATATAGCATTAGAAAAAAATTAGTATTAAATTAGATAAATATTAGAAAAACAATAGTTTAGAATATTAGAAAAACATTAGAAAATATTACAAAAACATTAATTTCTAGAATATTAGAACATTAGAAAAAACATTACATAAAAAATATTAGAAAAAATATTACATTCAAATATTAGTTTTTATTAGAAAAACATTACATTTAAATATTAGAAAAACATGTTAAAAAATATATTAAAAAAAATATTACTTTGGAAAATATTAGAAAACAATGAGAAAATATTAGGAAAAATATTAGAAAATATTAGAAAAATATTAGAAAAAACATTAGAAAATATTTTTTAAAAACATTAGTCTTGAAAATTAAAAAATATTAAAAAAAAAATAGTGTAGAGTATTAGATAATAAAATTTAGAAAAATAGTAGTTTTATTAGAAAAACAAATTAGAAACAATTTTTTTTAGAAAAAAATTAGTTTTTTTATAAAAGCATTAGAAAAAAAAAATTTAGAAAAATATTAATTTTATTTGAAAAGTATTAGAAAAAAAATTACATTTTTAAATATTAGAAAAATATTTAAAAATATTAGAAAATATATTTAAAAATATTAGTTTGAAAAATATTTAAAAACTATAAGAAAATATTAGAAAAAACATTAGAAAAATATTAGAAAAAACATTAGAAAATATTAGAAAATATTTTTAAAATTATGAACTTCTTGAAAATTAGAAAATATTAGAAAAACATTATAAAAATATTAAAAAACAATAGTGTAAAATTATTAGGAAAATATTACTAAGTGAAATATTTAAAAAATGTTAATTTCTTATACAATATTAGAAAAATAAATTACTATTATAACATTAGGATATATTAGTATTTAACATTTAAGAAAGTAAATTAGCATATATAACATTACAAAATATTAGGAAAAAAAATTATAAAATATTTGAAAAAAAATTACAAAATATTAGAAAAAATATTAAACTTGAATTATTAGAAAAAACATTTTAAAAAAAAAATTAGATAGAAAATTAAAAAATATTAGAACGAGCTAGATTTGGATATAAATCTAAAACTAACTATAATCCTAAAAAATAACACTAACCATAACCCTAACTCTAACTCAAACTCTAACCCTAATTTCTAACCCCAAATCAAACTCTAACCCTAATTTGAAAACTCTTTAACCTTTTAGATCAAACCCTAATCTTTAACTCAAATCATAATCTTAATAGATAACTAGATAACCCTAGAACCTAACTATAACCATAACTGAAATCCTAATCTTTAAACCCTAACTCAAATTGAAACCCTAATCTAACTCAAGTTACCCTAGCTCAAACCCTAGAATGAAATCCTAATCAAATCTGAATCTAACACAAACCCTATTAATCTAACCACGGAAGTTCCCTATAAATATATTTTAAATACCAAGTCATGTCAATGCATGAAAATGTTACTTATGTGTTGAATTAAAAATTAAAAAATATACTTAGTCATTTGAAAAATACATTCTAATTCACCATTATTGAGTTTAATGTTCATATTTTTTATTAGTGTAATAAATAAATATTAGTAAAGAAAAACAAATAAATTAGTTGGACACCATTTACCATTAGGGCCAATTAAATATCTTTTTAAGGCTTAATAAATTAAGATCAATTGTACCATATGTTTTTTTAAATATATTGAGTGCTTCTTGCATCTTGTGATTGCTTAGTGTTTATGAGCATGGTCTATTGTTTTCATGAACACTTTGTCCTCAAGAGAATCATACTTGTGTTTCAAGATAACTGGAAAGTTTGTTGTGAATGAAACATGTTTTCTTAAGGTTATTAAGGATCAATGTTCATATTCCCCCACTTATTATGCATATAAGGGTTCTACTTAACACATTTAACAAATATTCTTTGTTTCCATTTCAAATGTCAATGTTTAATAGTTTAATATAAGTTATCATATTTAAATGATTTAACTATGATTGCAAATGGGTTACAATAATGTTGGGGTTTAAGGGTTAAAAATAAATCTACTTTATGGTCTAACTATGATGTACTTCTAGGTTGCACTAATTGTGACCTTTAAGGGTTTAATAAGCTATCTTATTTATGGTTTAACTATGATATATGTTTCCAAGTGATCGCTCTTTTTATACCAATAAATTATCATCACCTATATAAAGATTCTTAAATATTGATGTGAAACTCTTACACATACACAGGTTGCAATTCTTTTAATACTCTTGATGTGTCAAGTATAACTTTGATATATTTTGATATCAAGTATTTTTGATCTTCAAGGACTTTCATTTTCTGTACTCTATAATTGTTTTGGTTAGAACTTAGGTAATAAGGTGAAATTATTTAAACATATTGTGATCATTATAAAATAATCAAATTTGTTTTAAAAAAACCATAAAAATCTTACATATATAAGCATTGAGACCTTTCCTCTAATATATAAATTTATATTACCATTATATAAATAAAATGAGAATTAAAGCCATCAAGGACACATACTGGAGAAAGTTACATGAACCTCAATGTCAGAGTGAGCATAAATTCATTCTCTAATCACTCTTTGGCAGCCACAAACTTCCATAGTGCAGAAATTTCTTAGCTTGCCAAGATTTATGTTAATTTTCTATTAATTTAAAATGGTATGTTGAGTGTGACAACTAATTCATTGTATTATACAGATTTTATTTTGCATCCATATATTTTATTTCTCACAAGAATTTATAATTATGTATATTTGTATGCGTAGGAAAATTTGGTAGAATATGAAGATAGTGAGGAAGAAGGAGAATTTACCCAAAAAGATAGCCTTCAAATTCACCAAGTATTACCTCTAAGACAAATAGCTCCTGACAAAATTGAAAATGAAGAATTTGTTCCTAGAATTACATATGAAGATTTGTCTACAAATGCAAACCAGGTCTCATTTTTCTTTGTTCTCTTTTATATTGTATAATGCAATTTTACAGAGGTATTTTTTGAGATTGTACGAATTTGAGCAATTTGTTTTAGAGATAGGGTGGGTTCCATTTTATGGAAGACTTTTTAGGTTCAATTCTTGAGTTGTTGACTTGATTGTCTGGAAGAGCTTAAAAATGCAGTGCAATGTGCAATGGGCTGCCTTGTGGGAATTGCCAAGGTTCTATTATTATGAAACTTGTGTGAACAAATCTAAAATAGAAAATTTTTTAACTATTAAGTTTCTATGGATTTTATCAAATGAAGGGAGAATTGAGCATGCAAGAGAATAATAAGCTATGTCTACTCTTGATGTGTCAAGTATAACTTCGATATCTTTTGCTATCAAGTATTTTTGATCTTCAAGGACTTTCATTTTCCATACTCTAGATAATTGTTTTGGTTAGAACTTAGCTAATAAGATCTTATTTTCTATGTTTTTATATAGAACAAGTTTCACAATAGTATTTCTTTGTTTTGTTCTTAGCCTGGGATTCTTCAAAAGACATTGACCATCCTTCCTTAAGTTTCACTTTCATTCCCCCTATATGTTGATGATGGGACTGTAAGGAAAATTATGATCTGACCTAGGCTAAGGCCTATAATTCTTCTAGCATTTTTCCAATATTGACCCACTCTTCCTACAAATTTAATCTCAGTTCAATAAGAATGATAAAAAATCTCTTATTAATTTAAATATTAATAGGATTACAATATACATATTTTTATTAAGTTATCTATATACACATATATTTAAATTATGTTCATAATTCATTGTAAGGAAACTTGGTAAGAAAGAATATAACCGTTTCCACATAACCCATAATAAATTTGAAATAAACACAGAATTAAAATCCACATGCAAGAGAATAGACAACATACCCACAAAATTTTGACACAAGATATACCCTGGGAAACCCTCATTGAGGGAAAAACCCAGCCTCCAAAAGCATCCATCATCATGTATTATTCAACAAAAATACCATTGCCATACAACCATGGAAGCCTTCATGGCCATAGCCACAACCGAGCAAACTATGTGAACAAGCATGAATCCACACATCCCATGCCATGCTTTCAACCTTCACAAATGCTCCCTTGGCTAACCTGTTAAGCCTTGTCCCGCTTGACTCTTGCCTTTTGTCTTCTTCTTGTCACTCTTTCTATCTCTTTTCTATCTCTAAAACAACTACCCTTGTGGCTGCTTATATAGTAGCAAGTCCCACAAAACCACTAAGTGGTATTACATAAACCATGTGCTACCTAACCCACTGACCCCACATTTAATATTGGGCATTTAATTCTTTTCCCCAATATTAAATAATTACATGAAATATTTTCACAATGTTATAATACAACTCATCAAGAATATTCCATGGGAATCTTTACATGTTGCACGTCCATCTAGGCACAACATTACATAATAAAATAACAATAATATGCAATGTGTGCAACACCCATTATCTCAACAATCTCCCACTTGTTGCATACATCGCATAGGGTCAATCCATAGCCACATAAATGAACAAGGGAACAATCCCTCCCAGCACATCCACCATCATGGATCAAAATACACCAAGTGCTCCATCCTGGTACCCGCAACAAAATCAAAGTATCCAGCATCTCAAAACATGAATGATCTCACCTCCTATTATGCCACTTCCACTGGACATACATAGAAGCCATCCAAAGAGAAAGCCACCGAACCTGTCGCATTAGAAGATCATAAAATCCTGTACCAACTGAAATTCCAAGCACAAATAACCTGATCCAAAGGTAATCACATGTATCCGTAGTTGTCAAAATATCCATAGCCGAAATAGCACCCACAGCAAGTGCCAAACCCATCCAACTATCCATACCTCAAAGGTATAACAAGTGAATCTTATATCACCAACATATCCATTCTGTAACCTGCAATCACAAGCCTCAAGAGCAATACCTGCCACATATATACCAAGAAGCTCCCACTGCAAAAGATAATGTCAAATCTATAACCAATCCACTCAACACATCTCAAAGAAGTGAATCCATGTAGCATCAAGGACATCCACAATACATAAATTGATATCCTGAAAGAAAAAATTCTCATAACAAGTCTCCAATGCTCTCCCAAGTTCTCCACAACCAATAGAGAAAAGAGATAAAGAAATAACCATGTCATCTCTCACATGACATACATGAGCATAAACCAGTGATCACAATCTCCAATCCAATCTCAAATCCAATGTAAGCAAAACTGAACATCCAAGAAGATAACCAAGACTAGAGAAACCATGCAAATCAAACCTGTATCATGTCCTTCTACACACACCTCTAGATGTAAACTGTGCAAGTATGATCTCCTCCATAAAACCCCAACAAGAAGCCTCAACAACACCCAAACCATACCATATAACTAATCATGGATGTAAGCCTCTCACAAGAAGATCAAACTCATAAAACCATTCCTAAATCAAGGAATAACCATTCCTAATCCAAGGAATATGCCCAATAAAACCATCTCCCAAACTCAACCAGCATAACAACATATGCACATGGAGATAAACAATGCTTAACCATCTCTCAAATGAACCCTCCAGAACTAACTCATGTACCATAGCTCAAGATCCATATCCATGAAAGACAAGCATAAATATAATGCAACTGAGAGAAAATAATGGGCTATACCTCTCAAGTAGCAAACTTCTGAGTAGACCAAGAGTGGGGAATGAGAATGCTCATCAAGATACCCAAGTCTCCAACCAAGACTCATCTAAGAACAATCTCCTCTCAAGTCCATATCAGGTGACTGCCCCTCAGACTTCCTGCTGAAACCATCAACCATCCCAACAAATACTTTTCTAATCCAAGAGAAATTAGTGTCACCACCGTCTCTAAGTATCCATGAGCACCTGTAACCAATCAATCCATGCCAACTCCAAATGCAATATAGCAATATCATGAAGTATCCAGCTTATGATCAGTGTACTCAATACCAAGAAACTAAACCAAGATCAATGTCAAAGTTCCAACCATGGCCTTAGGAACATAAACATGACAACATGATCTTACCATCTCAACTAAAGAGATAACATGCTCCATATGAACACACCATAATATGTCACAACTCTAAACGTGTATCAAGAGTATACCATGACATAATAATGAAATCATCCTCACACCAAGGATAACATGCCAAATAAAAGCATAAACCACACCTTTGCCAAGAACCCTGTGAGTCCTTAAGATGCAACCATCTCCACACACCATGAAGAAAAACCATCTCCACATACCATGAAGAACCATCTACATACACCATGAAGATAACCAAGAACTCCATGAGTCCTCAAGATCTAACCATCTTCAAACATCATGAAGATAACAAGTGCACCATGCAAATGTCAAAGATGCTTCTGCAGCAATAGGATCTAAGACAAACCTCCAACATCTGCAAACACTCAATAAATATATCAATGCCAACAACTCCCACTCAACCGTGGTACCAAGTCACCTATGGCATCATAAAATCCATCTCCTACTTGAAGATCCAAACCAAACCAAGAACTAATCCTGCACTGTCACCCCATCACTGTCACAAGCTCCCACTAAACCATGTATCCAAGCTATCCATGGAATCATGATGAAAAATCATCCTTTAACCATAAGAATCAACTAAGACATCAAACCATCAAAGAACTCAAAGTGCACATCATGAGCTCCTCCAAAGAAACCAAATAACCATGATCCTCAACCAAGAAGATATACCACCATAACTGAATCAGAAATCCAAGCTAATGAACATCAAGGATGTACCTGTATAACCAATCATGTCATGCCAAAATCCATGACACCATGATCACATCCATGAACTGAGCATCTGGCTCTCAAAGTGTCCAACCTGTCAGCATAAAATAGTCAACCACAATCCTCCACCATGACTGTACCTGGTAACAACATCTCATCCCTTCTATATGAAGAAAATAGTATATCATGTGACTTAGGGCATAGACAACCCAAATTCAAGTCACCAATCTGAATATGCATCAATAATGAAAGATCAATGGGCAAAGACAACCCATAACCAAGCCATAAATGCAACTTGTAAGTATAGACTGCTTACAACACTGCACAACTTGTAGATCCAACAAGTCATCATGCATATCCAAACCAAACACTGATAACCATATCATCATGAGACCAATATGAAATATGAACTGAGTATACAATGACATCAAATCTTAAATTTCCAATGCCATAAACTCACAATGTTACCATAGTCAAAATATATCTATAAAATGTTCAGATCAATATATTAACAAATAAATCATGCCAAACCTGTACCAAATCTGAACCAATTTGTAGAGCTCTTCAAGAGCTTTCCGTTGACTACTCGAAGTCCAAAATCCAACTCCGTATGCCCAAGTTATGCCCTAATCCGTGCTCAAAATAAATAACATCTAACTTTAGGGCTCTCAAAACCTGATAAAATATCAAAATCATAGAACCAAACCTACACCATCTTGTAGTGCTCTGAATTAGCTTTCCAACGCTTGTAAGAACTCTAAAATCCAATATTCTGAGAGAAAGTTATGGCCGTTTTACTAAGATAGTCTTTTTACCATTTTTAGTACGATTTTTCATTTTTAATTTTTTTCAGTGACGAAAATTCTGACGGGATTAAATTTGACGGCCATCATGGGCTAAAACCAAAAAACTCTTTCATTTCCTCTGAACATGGCCTAACTAGGGCATATTATATATCAAAATTTATGGAAATGTCGACCCGGATCCAATGGTGAGGTCTATTTTTACCTAGGAGGTCATTTCTGCAAGCTACCCCCCAAAACCCTCATTTTAAATGAAACATCCAAAAAAAAAATTTTGTCCAACAATTTCACATGCCCAAATCTTTTAACATCCCATCATAACAGCAAATCCAAAGCCCTCAGATCTGCAATAAATCATTCATATATCTTGCCCTTTTCTTTTATCCTCTCATGCATTTCCATGGATTCAATCTAGGGTTACAATAATAAAACCATAGCTCTTATACCACTTGTAGGGCCCATTTACCGTTGCACCAAAAGCCATGACTATTAGTGAACATGGAACACCACATAATTAACCACCTGTGGGCAGGGGAGCACGTCGCATCACCCAACATTCATTCCCTGGCTTCCAGTAGAAACTCGAGTGGTCCAGTATGAACTTGTAAGACGTGTATGTAATGCAAGTGTCAACTTATTCAAGTAACTTATATTCAAGGACATGTATTATAGACAACAACAAACTATAATTGTATATATATTTTTGACAACTTTACTTTATGTCAGTTCTACACTTTTTTAGTTGTGAGCCTTAAATTGTATTTCTAAATCATTTTCAAACCTTAATAAATACTATATTCTAACTTCAAACTCAAACCATAATCTAAGTTCTCAAACTAGATCTAATGTTACAATCCTAAATGAAAACTTAAACCCTCATCTATCTAGAAATGCCAACCTTTAATCTAACTCAAACTCTTACATGTAAGATTTCAGGTAATTGAAAACTCATTTAACCCTAATTTCTTTAACTCAAACTCTAATGTAATCCAAAACTAAAAAATCAAATCCTTTTTAATCTAAATGAAATCGTAATCAAACCCTAATTCAACTCATTTCAAACCCTTTAAGTCAAACCTAGGTACTAATCTTTAATTGGAGTAAAGTTCTGAAAACTCAAGTTCTTAACTATAACTCTAACTCTCATATATGTATGTGATCATATAAATTATATTGATATGAACATGTGTTACAAGTTATCTAGACTTGTGATATATGTGATGACATATATCTTTTAATTTAAATAAATAATTATTTGTGCTAGACTTAGATAGACATGTGTACATATTATAACATATGTATTATATGTACAATTTACAAATTTTATATGAAGTAGCTCCATCAAATGTTGTACATATATGGCTTCACACGATTAGCTTTCTCATCATCCTACTGAGGCTCTTGCTATGGATCCTATTGTAGCTACTATTGTGGTTCCTATTGTGGCACCTGATGTGATTCCTATTCTAGCTCCATGTGCAGTTCGTCATGTTGCTCATGGCTGGTCTCATGATGTGGCTTGTGGTGGGGCTCTTGTTGTGCCTTGTCATAGGGCTTGTCATGGGGCTCATGTTGGGGCTTTTCATGTTGGTTGTAGGTCCTAACATGGCTCTTGGTGTGGCTTCTGTTGGAGGTCCTGCTACACCACCTCCATGCATCGATATCGATGCATTATTTGCATTTTCAGAGCAGGAGGTTGCTAGATTACAACAGTCTATATTTTCCTTCGATGATGGTCTATACAGAGACATATTTGCTCCTATATGTAGGATTATATAGGATTTGACTGCTAGATTTAGAGCTCACCATTCATTTACCTCTGAGATATTAGCTTCCATATCTAGGGAGCTTAGGGCTGATATTTTAGGAGATGCATCTTTTGATGATGTCAAGAGGGTGGCCCCCAAAGATGTCATCAAATGAGATCTCTTTCCATCATAGGAGGGTGCATAGGGTAGGGTGAGAGGCTTCCAAGTCACTCTATGTAGTGATCCTGTTATTGCTAGCATGATCTATCCTCATTTTTTAGCCGCACATGGTTGTTATCCTAATAATGACCAAATACCTCTTTATTTCACACAACAATTGTACACTGAGTTCCACATAGGGTTCAATGCCAACTACTTAGACATTCCAGATTATTGAAAATAGGGGCATGGTTGGATCATAGATTATGACTAGTATTACAGTGCACAACATCAGTCGCCTCTAGATGTGAGATAGTTCATTGGATAGAGACTACCTCCAGTGACTCCAGCACATGCACCTATTGTAGATAGATTTGTCATTGCTTCCCAAAGGGGAGCAATTGATAGTATTGGACACGTTGCATTTGTGGCTGCTAGTATCACATATGATTCTCTTGGTTGTTATATTCATAGTCGATAGAGTCATCTAGGTTGACCATATTTAGAGGCATCTAGTAGCACTTTAGGCACCTCCTTTGATGATGCATATAGAGTTGCTAGATTACCAGTACCAGGTGATGTTCATGTTCTTTCATGACATCATACACATATGGATTTAGCACTGTATTTTTTGGAGGATTTATTGCACAATATCTGTTATATTTTTTATACATAGGAGATGCCAATTCACTTAGTGATGGAGGCCATTAGACACCATTAGAGCCTTGTAGTTCCACAGGCACATATGACACCAGTGACATTCAATAAACCTATGCATAACTCACAACATTCTGCACCAAGCTCATGACACTCTACAGATGGCTCGAGTATACGATTTGGAGATGTTAGGATCACAACTAAGGGCTTTGATGATTTTGGTGAGTAGTTATGAGGGCTTTCTGAGATTGATACTAGTCTGAGCATGGAATTATCATCATACATGGACATGTTATTCAAACCTAGCACTAATTCTACACCATTACCCAACCAGTTACACAGTGCACTTCACTCATCATTACTAGCAATTGGAGATTGTGGTACTGAGGGTGGTTCAATACGTGTTAGAGTTTTAGGAGATGATGTTAGAGTATTAGGAAACACTGATGTTTTAGGTAGTAGAGGTGCATCAATAGATGATATGATGGAGTCTACTTCAGATCATCCTCCACCTCCAGAGACCCAGGTACACGTTCACACACACACATATAGTTTATTTTTAAATTTAAATATATGAAATTAAAAAACTCATCTTAGATAGATATTTAATTTTTAGAACTATAAAAAATCATGCAAGCACAGGTCACTGAGCACACATCTAGTGTTGGGTCAAGGCATGCATATCAGAAAGATGATTCTATTGAGGCACCTAGTAGTGCTCAAGTATAAGTTTTAAATAGTTTGTAAAGTTATTTGTGTTTCAAACTAGATATATATGCATACGTATTTAATTTGAACATCTACACACATGTGCATATGTGTGTGTGTATGTGTGTGTGTGTGTGTTTCTAGATAGTTCATATATATATAGGGCTCAGTTGATGAGCTTGAGCCACAGGATGTATAGGAGACTCCATCAAAGGGTCGTTCTATTTGTATGCATCTTGAGGGGTCCCTCTGGTAGTAGTAGATTTATATATTAGATGCATGAATTTATATATTGGAGACTTTGTACATATTCTAGACACTTACATGTTACATATATGTATTTTAGTACCTCGATGGCATACATACATGGTTCGCTATTTATTTGACTATTTAGTACTTCAGTAGTTGGATGGTCACATGTATATGAATTTTTATATTTTGGTACTTGTATACATGTTTATTTGAGACTTACAATTTGTATATGTATGCATTTTAGTATCTAGTCTATATTAGATGTAGATGTTTATTCTTGAGACGTACATGTATGTGTATTTTTTTAAAATGTTAGTAGAACATTCTTCATCAATTAGATTATAGATTTTAAACTTTAGATTTTATTACATGATCATTATAAAACTTTATTGTGAATATATTTAAACTTTAGATTTTAGATTTTATTGTGATCATTATAAAATAATCAGATAATGTATTTCATGCACGTTTAATTTCACCATATTAATTACTATTAAAATGTAAAATGTGAAATTAAACACATGGAAATACTCTTGAGAATGTAGGGAGATCAAATGTAACATTTATTAATACACAAGTTACCCTAACCAAGTGCATTCTATTCCAAATGTGCAAGATTAGATTAGTTCACTAGTTGGAATGCACATAATAAAAGGACATATGCATATAGATAAGGGTTATATGCATAGAAAGATTAGATGTATGCATGGGGAAATAATCATATGTGTAGTTCTATCTAGTTTGAGGCAAAATACATAAATCTAAGTACTACTACCAATGTGTAACCTATATCTACACCAAGGAGTACCAAATAAACTAAATCAAGGTGAATTACACTTTATTACATCTATAAACATTATATAAACATAATTTGGTAATTAGAATTACAATATGGGTATATAATTAGAAAAGAGAGAGGAAGAGAGAGAAAGGGAAGAAATAACGGTCCATTTCACACAAAGTCTCTCAATTTTGTTCATCATCTATGCATTGGTCCCTAATATATTTTGATCATGCCACCTAATCATGTGGAACCCACATGCTCACCCTACCATGCTTGCAGTGATAGTATCACACCCTAAATAAGGAATAAATCACACAAGGGAATATAGGTATACACATGCCAATTAATGAAATCAATGCAAATAGTCAATAACATATGGAGAATACTCAAGACTTGACAAACACCCATAATGCAATACCAATGCAATAAAATCATAGTACACTAGGGTTACTACTCAATACTATAAATGGTTTTTGTGTAGGGAACCAAGAATGGAGTTTCATGACAAGAATGTGGAGGCCCATGTAGCATTAATTTAATGATCAACATTTGAAAATTATTAGAATTATTATATAGCTTCAATCAACTTATAGAAAGAGATAGATACCATGCCTTCAATTAAAGTTACTAGATGACTAGGAGCAATACCTTTGATCAATGTCCTCAAATTTGCATACATTGAGTTACATTCAGTTAATGTCCTCAGATTACTAGGTAGTCATATTAATTCTTATTAATTTTTTTACTGGATATATTTATTTATTTTTTACTTCATTTAGACTTCTAACTTATCATGATGACCCATATGTATTCTAGACTAGCATGGAGGGATACTCCACTCCATTACCCAAACACCAACCAAGCTCATCTTATTATCAAAAAAAGGCACAAAGAAAAATAATACAATAATAATAAAGATATGTAAATTCCCCACATATCCATTTGACTCTACATGACAATATGCATACATCAAGACCTTATAAAGTCGATGTCATTATAATCATTTGTTTTAAAAAAACCTTAATCCTCACAAATGTCATAAATCTAATGAAATTATTCGGGCCCAAAGTAGGTCCGACTAAAAAGATTTTGTTTTCATACAACTAAATTTCCAAATTGATCTATTGAATGCCTGATTATAGTTGGAATCAATCTGCATCATTGATTCAACTTTTGAAAATCACTTTACCTCTTTTTGCCAATTGTCAATTTAGTTCCAAGGGATTTTTTGAATGGCCTTAGAAACTGATCAAAACACCTGACTGGGCTCTAAAACCATACAAACTAATTCTTTCTTCCATAATCTCTTACCCTATTAAATCTTGTCTCATTACGAATTCTCAATCAAAAGGTATTGACTGTCAAAGTTTCCTTCTCAAAATTACCTACATGAAAACATGCCAGGAAAAAATAAATCGCATATTGATTTGGCTTTGAAAACTGGCTAAACTGACACTTGGGGAAATAAAAACTAGGGTGTTGGTTCACTGTCATGAGAAAAATATAAATCTACACTTTGGGCTCATGATGAATAACTAGGCGTAAATGAAGAGGGGTCAAAGTAGGCTACTCAAAATTTGTGTCCTAGAAACAATGGTAGAAAAGAATTTTTTGCAAATGGAATTGACTTGGAAAAGTGTGTAGATAGATTTGTCAAGATGTGGAATTGGCACACTTAAAGTATTTTCAGATTAGAACACAGTGGTACAATTCGTTTGATCTCATTTTTTATTTATTTTGAGATATGACATCACGAATAGGGGTTCTTATAAATCTGCACTTCTTGACACCAGTAAAAAGTTATAAATTACATTTGAAATTACGTTCAAAAACTAATCAAATGGATTTGTCATAGGCTCAAAATTGAAACATAGCAAGTCTATGAGCTCTAAAATGTAATGCAAAAGGAATTTTAGCATTTTGGTCAACTGGGTGAAAGTTGTAAGAAGTCAAACAGGGCTTTCTAGAATTCAGAATAATTCACATCAGCATGACACCAATAAAAGACCAACTTTGAGGGATTCAAAACCTAGTCAAATGGATTTTAAACAACTTGAAATTTGAAAAAAAGGCTCTTTGGTATGGACAATAAAAATTCCCAAAGTGGCAAGTCATGATACAATATCAATTGCAAACATAGCCTCCTGTCGCTGTTTGACACTTAAGCAAAAATGTAGAATTGGAAATTGCTCAAAATGAGACTTCACGAAATGGCTCAGAATGACAATTTATCATCATGAAACACATAGACATGCTAAATGCAAGGTATTAGAAACATTAAACACCTCTTAGGCCTCAAATGGATGGCCGAGTACAAATGCATCAAAAAGTGCTTATAGGGCTTGATTTTTCAATGGTACTCAAAATCATGGCTCCAATTTTGAGTCCCAAAAACCACAATACTAGAACTCAAGTGGTCACATACCAAGAGTACAAGAACCTCAAGATCCTGTCAAGTATAAATATCTCAACTATGCTAAAGGTTTTTATTCCAAACACATGCATTAGTCAACCTAATTTGAACCAAACGTGTTCATAAATAAATCCAAGAACACAAGGCAATAAGATAAGATAGTTCATAGAACAATATACTAACCTTATTGCCAAGAGAATGGATCCCAATATGATCCATGGTAATTAATATTATTAAAATATATGTACATTTAAAAACCCATTAATAAACTAATAAACTAAGAGTTATGACCTTGTATAGTAAACTAACAACTTTAAATTAATTCAAATTATTATAAAATAAATCTCAAAGATTAGTTCAACCATGATGTACACTTATAACATGTAATATCTTCTCATGATCTTCACTATCTAGTCTCCACTTGTGATGTACATGCTTAAGTTTGACTGGATGTAGACAAAGCTTGGTAGCAACAACCAGGTAGCTATATTGTAAAACCTTGTTGTCAGGTTGATAATCAACAAAGTGTTTTCCATGTTGGACTATTTTGTCTTGCTTCAAATATGGAATGGAAGGCGCCGAACTTCAAATTGACGCCAATAATTGCAGAATCACTTGACCCTAATGTTGCTCAGTCTCGAATTCCTTCAAAGTTACTCCTTATAAATGACATTCACTCTCATTTCAAATGTTCCATTCAAGAGCTTGGAAACCTAGAAATTGATAATGCCCTAGGTGAAATGAGTGTAGAGGGGAATTTGAAACCTGAGCATAAGCATCTTGAAACAAAAGGGTTAACCCACATTTCACATCTGCCAAGAAATTTTCAAATTAAATGGGTTAGGTATGTACTCAGCCGAGTTCACAACGGGCAATTGTGGTTAGAGCAACCAGTGCTTATCACAAAGAAAATGATCAACAAGATTACTGGCCTTCGCATATTGAGCAAAGCTAAGACTACCAAAACCTTAGGTCGAGATGAATTGCAAAGGCTAACCCAAGTAGAATGGGATGGTAGAGGACTTAAGCTCAGTACAGTAACTAACGCTGAATTAAGATTTGGTATTCACGCCATTGCTCATAAAATTTATAGTTCCAGCCGTCCAAACAGTGTACCCTACGAAGCAGTAGATTTAGCATATAAGATAGTAAAGAAGAATGTTGAGTTTGATCTATCTGAATTGCTTTTGTCTCAATTAAATAAAAATATGGAAAGCATAAGGACTTCAAAGAACAATTCTTGCAAATTTGGTTCACTTTTGATCTGTCTATTTTTCTATGTTCAAAAGTCTTTTCCATCAAAAGGATCAGTAGTATGGAGAAAAGATATTCCCATTCTTTATCAAATAAATGAGTTTATTGCAGAGTTAGGAGAAAATTTTGACCTTTTTTTTGGATAATTACTTTGAAGATTTCAAGGAAAGAATGAACAATAGGTTTCAGATTCCACCAAAACTGGTTGAGGAATATAAAGAAGATGTATGCTTTATGATAGATTGTGACAAAGTATACGTACAGGCAGTCAGGGCTCGAATTGCACAGGTGAAACCTCTACCTTATGAGGTTAATATTGATGAAACCAAAGACATCATAGAAGCACTGGTGAATGAACCAATAGACCCAAAGAAACCAGTTTTTGGAACTTATGATGAAGCCAAAGCCAGAATTGAGCTTTCAATCAAAATCCCTCAAGTCATTAGCAAAGGAAAGAGGAAGATTGCAAAGCTGAAAATAGAACTTGGTCCTCTGATGATTACTGAAGGGAAAGGAGAAGATTATGAAGAAGAAGAGGAGCCTCAACGGAAGAAAGGTAAGGTGATTATCACCAAACCTAAAAAGCAAACTACTGCAATCTTCTCCAGGAGAACAAGACAGGGGAAGAAGGAACCTGTATTTGTCAAGCCTCCACTCACATTTGAGGCAAGGATGAAGCAACTAGAAGAAGGTACTAGCTTCACAAACTTCAAAGAATTGAAGTTTGAGACAAGAATAGAATAGGAGAAAATGAAGATTGAAGAATTGGTATTGAATAAAATGGGAAGATGAAAATACTCTGCTGAAGAGATTGCCTCTCAGATCCCCACAGAGCTATTGGAGAGGTTGCAACCAAGATGGGAAATTGCAACCAAAACTGTCAAAGATATCTTTGAGCAAACCCTGAAAAATCTCCTGCCGAGTCTCACTGATATAGAAGTGAAGAAATTACTAAAAGATCATGAAGGTAATATGATGATTAGATTTCACACTTGTTTGATACTTATCAAAGACATTGAGCATGTTGTCAATGATGCAACAAACATGTGGAAACATATCTATCATCTACATAAACCTAGTGAAGATATTGTTGAAATCAAGGACAATGACAACAGTGATGATGATATTGAAGATATTCTAGGGGATTTGCACTCAATGATGATAAATGTTGAGGAAGAATTCAAGGAAGATGAAATGGAGGAAGAAGATAAGGAAGATAAGGAAGAAGAAGCTGATCAAGCTAAGGAGGCAGATGATCCTATAAAAATTTCAGCCAAAGTAATTGCATCTCTTCCTCACTCTCCACCTAAAGCAGCTACATTAATTGTGGAGATAGCCTCTACTAGTGAGATTGTGTGCACAAAAGCTTCATCAATTGCTCAATCTTCACCTATCTCCTCTCAGCTCCGGGCACCATCTATGCAAGTGTCTACCACTTCATCAACCAAATTGTAGCCATCTTCATTGACCGAGGCATCATCAGCTATAGCAGTAAGTTCATCAGGCATATCAACTTCTACTACAGAGTGTTCAGTAAGTGTACCCACTGGTACTTCAATTTTGACAACTTCATCTACTCCAATTTTTGCATCTGTTAGTTCTCCCATTCCAACCTGTACATCAATCTTGGGAGGAACATCAATTTTTGATATTGTTAGCACTTCTCTCAGTTTTCCTCTAGCTAGTCCTATTCCAATTTTGCCAGCCAGTCTAGCCTCATCAACTATTGTTTCAGTCTCAAAGGGGAAAAGGTAAAGACACTGCAGGAAAAGCAAAAAGATACATGATTTACAGCAAGGCAGTGGATGAGGAAATAGACTTGGATAAGGAAATTATCATTCCTAAGATAGATCTAGATAATGCATCAGTTGATGAAATGAGAATGGTCAGTCAGCTTTTAGATCAGAAGGCAAGACAAAAACAACTGAGGCATGAGAGAGACCGGGAATATAGTATTATTGAAAGTGCTAAGAATATTCTAACAGAGGCTATAGGTGTTGAAGTAGATTCTACTCAACACATTTTGATTCAGTTAGAAGAGGCTGTATATAAATTGAATTAAGATACCTCTGGCCAAGAAAAATTGATTGCAAAGGCAGAGAAGAAATTTGACAATAAGGTGCTTGAGCACATTGCTCAACATATTGCATTAAAATAGGTAGAACTATCTACAATTTTGAGTAATTTTGAACATTCTTTAAATAATGTAACTTCACTTTTTGGCAAACTTTATGATGTTACCAAGTATAATAAGGAAATCAAAGAAGAGTTGAATAAAATTGACGAGGATATGAAGGTCAGTGCACAAATGTTGCAACTTGACCACAGTTCAAGTTCATCCCATCATCTCAGAATAAGATTTTTGTCAGAGAAACAGGAAGAATTGTTGAGAGAGGAAGCAAGGATCAGGTGTATCCTGATTGACATCCAAAATATGATCCTTCCTGTCATGGACACAATACAGAAGCATATTGCCCATTCCAAAACATTGATTCATGAAAAAAACTTCTCAATTGAAGATCATATGATTGAAATATCTATAGAAGTTCAAATAGCACTCTCCACCAGCAAACTTTTGCCAAAAAATTGGGATAAGACCTCTTATTCTCAAGGTACATTCTGAGTTTATCTCTCATTTTGGACTCTCTATGTAAATATATATTGTTTAATTTGGCATTATTGTAAAAAAGGGGGAGATAGCACACTTCCATGAGATAATTGTGAAAGAGATATGTGTAATAACTTGTAAATATTGTGCATATTGTATGGGGGAGATACAAGAAAGATATGTGTAATAAGACTTGCAAAGATCAATTTTGAAAATTCAGAACTGTATGTCTATTATTTTTTTTCACATAATTGTTTTTGTCACTAATGCCAAAGGGGGAGATTGTTGGCATAAAGTTATTTTCCATTAGTGACAACACTCATCTTACAGTTCTAACCGAGTAATACAATTCTAACCGAGTAATACAGTTCTAACCAAGTAATACAGTTCACACCGAGTAATACAGTGCAAACCGAATGATGGCAACACAGTTCAAATCAAGCACTGGAGACACAGTTCAAACAGAGCACTGGAGACACAGTTCAAATCAAGCACTGGAGACACAGTTCAAACTGAGCACTAAAGGCACAGTTCAACTGAGCATCAAGACACAGTTTTAACCGAGTAAAGTTGTACATAGTATTAACCGAGTAAGGAAGCACTCAGTGATGACCGAGTGAAGATGCACATAGTATTAATCGAGTGAGGAAGCACTCAGTGATGACCGAGTGAGGAAGCACTTAGTGATAACCAAGCTCAGGAGGTTATCGAAGAAGTTAGTTTTTACCAAGTGACACTATATCTACCGAGTCACCAATGGTTACCGAGTTCCAGGCAATGTTGTATGACTAGTATGAACTGGGCCCCTACCTCTACCGAGTGCATGATGATGTCGAGTAACGTAGTGGATGCCGCATATTAGAAGGTCATCAAGTATGTCTGAACAACCCAAGTTTATTTTACCATTTGGCCGACTCAGTTATATTTTGTTTACTTGTGTTTGGTTGACCTTGCATGAATAATTATTGGAATGGTATATATATGTAATGTATTATAGATATTTAAGTGTACATAGATATATAGATTTTCAAGAAGACATACAAGATATCTGGATGATAGTGCAAATTTATCAGCAGAAAAGAATACTCAGCAAGGTCTACTAGAAGCAGAAATGATTTCATCAATCACAGAAGGTGATCTACAATAAAGAACTCAGTCAAATTGTAAGTTGATCTGTTAGTTCATCCTAACAGGTGAATCATTTTTGTAAATCCTTTAACAGGGTAGACTTACCCGTGTTTATTCAAATCTCCTAGCAGAGTGCATACTTATAAAGTATGTTTGTAAATCCTCTAACAAGGTGGATCTAGCAATCCTCTATGCTCCTAACAGGGCAGATCACCAGAAGTGATCACTATAAGCCTTAACCAGCCAACTTCATACTACAGTAACAAAGCTTTTTGGGTATCATCCCCACCCCAATTTTACTTTCTATTTTGGAAGGTTTCTAGGTCACCAAATCTTTGTGCATATATGGTTTTAATGTTTAACATTTTTTGTGCAGCAGGATAGATAAATAAATGTTGTGTATGGTTGACTTAAAAAGGTTTTATTGTTACTGATTCACCTCTCCCCTCTCAGTAACCTATTATATCTTGAATATTTCCAACACATGTCATCTCATTTTTTATGATGTCCCGACCTTGTCTGATGCAAAATGTTTCTTACACCATTCAACAACATCATGTGCATCATTTACACAAACTCCCTGATAATTCATTTGATACTTTCACAGAGCACATTTGATGCAAGCTCTAGCACCATCACGTTCACCTTTTCCATGGCCACTCTTGAAGACATTCCATATGTCTTTTATATTCTCATTGCAATGATATCTACATAATGTATAAAATGGTCTTAGATGATTTGAACTATGTAGCACATTCATCAGACCAAACATAATATTTATCAACATTTATGTCTCTTTCTTTCAAATAAGAAAAGAACAATTGAAGCAATGTTCTACATAGTGAATGCCATGTTCTTTATCATCACTTATATAAAAATAATATTCCTTTTTAATTACTCATGCTTGAACTATACTCTAAACACCATCCAAATCTAATTGTGCATCTCTATAACAAACATGTACCATAATAGTGACCTGCTTGGAAAAGTAATATTCTGATTGAATTACTTTCTAATGAACAAAGGAATAGTTCTTTGCAAAATCAACGACTGATACAATCGTTCTAAGTGGGAAATTATCTCTCAAAGTTTGAAACTATTGTGCTTGCCACTTTGCAAAAAATGTGTGACAAATATAAGGTTGAATCAAATTTTTAAATTCGTCCATAAATTTAAGAATAGGTAACTCTTCTTCAACATATTCCAACCTTTTTGTCTCTTTCCCCAACTTTGTTTCATTCTTCACATACTTGTAACTTTTGTAATTCATTTTTTTTGTTACATCAATACTTTCAATTTTCAAAGGAAATAGAGCCAATTCACCACATGTTTCACATAATCATAATTTCTCTTGTCTTCTTATTCATTGACCTTTTCTTAGACAAACTTAAGGGTTGAAAAATAGCTGCAAGTCTCCTCAATTTATTCACATCCATTTTAAATAAATGATCTAAATTTTTATGAGAAATACCATTCTTTATAGATTGGGCAATATTTAGGAGTTTGTCCATACTAGTTCCTGCACCTGATCTCGACCCTTCTCTGACTTTTGTTATTCGAACTTCTACAAGGAGAAAGATTTTGACCATTCTTTGACTTCTATTATTTTAACCTCTATAGGGAGTGATCTTGAACTTTCTTCAACATTCATTATTTCAGATTCCGTAGGGAGTGTTCCTAACCTTTCTCCCATATGCACTTCTTCTACTTCCATTGAGCCTTCTTCAACATTTCCTTCACCTTGTTGATTGTCTACAACAAATTTATAAATAAATCAAATTAGATAAAAAATAAGATTGAAACATAATTAAATTTAAGACCTTTAAAAAAATTTAATATATAAAATTACATACTTTGTTTAATTCGAAGATAACATGAAATAGTCTTCTGAAGATTTCTTTGTTTTGCTTCATCAAATCTCTTCCTTGCATATTTTATTTTCCTTCCTTTCTTGTTTCCCATTATAAAATCATTAAAAAAAAAAATTTACCCCTTGCTTGAAGATAAATTTTATGCAATAACTATATAAACATGTTGCCTGGTATAGCTTTGCAAGTATGACTTAGCATTATTTTAAAACTAACCTATCTGCTAGTGACATCAGCATTTTTTGAATGTTCACGCAAACATAAAAAATATGACATGTTCATGTGAACATACTATATTGAATTTTTGGTTTCCAAAAAAACTTAGCTATGTATGTTCGCTACAAACATGTGTTTGCAGAAAACTCATAAAACATGTTCGTTGTGAACACCATGTTCATAGAAAACGTATCAAATTACAAATTTTTGACTCTCTTTTTTGAAAAATAAAATAAAATAGGCTCTTTTGACACCCGAAATTGAAAATGATTGATCTCCTACTATAAAATAAAAAATGCCAATTTGTGTTGCTCAAAGCAAGCTTTCCAACAACTATAATTGTAATAGATATTATATTCATTAAGACTTTCAAATATGATTTTAACTCATTATAGGTTCATTACCGATTGAACATCAACTGACTTTGACACTTTAGAAAAATTAGTAAATTAGGTCATTTAAAAAAAAAAAAATCTAGGAAATAGGTTATTGAGATAGTTTTCTATTCAAAAAAAAATAAAATTAGATTTATTATAAATTGAGTTCAAGTTATCTGTGTCAAAATGAATGTATGTCTGAATTATGATTGGTGTCACTTCAAAACTTCATAAACTATACAATATTCAACCAAATTGAATCAAACCAAATGCATCCTTTAGATATTGATGTTGTAAATCCAACACCAAAATAATTATCTCACTATGTTTCCTAGAAAAAATAGTTATGTGTGTCAAATGGATTGTCACTCTTTAAAAATATTGAATTTCAACATTAACACTTTTTGGAGGAGAAGAAAAAATTGACATAAATAATTTTTTTTTTAAAATTAAAAAATATGGTTACAAAGTAGGAACAAAGTACTAAAAATCACTAGTTTATGTCATCTTGAAATTATTCATATTTTAAAGATATAGGCACTCGAACGTGAGGTTTGTTTCAAAAATATTGATTTCAATGTCAGAATTGGTCAAAAAGTGAAACCCATTATTGTGTAATCACCTCATACTATTAAATGTGACCTAGTCAAAGGATTTCAATCTCCCTATTAGGAGTGAGCCTTGTTAGAGGACTTTAGAAAATTCTATTATAATGTCACCTTATTAAAGGATTCACAAATGACTGTTAGGTAAACCTTATTCTAAAGGTTTTTATCCACGCTAGTAAAGTTGTTAGAAAGAAATAGTAGACTTGATCTGATAAAAATTTACAATGTACTTGCATATTACAAATCTTTGTTTCAGTCTTCCATTTTTCTTGGCATTCATATGCTTCAGCTCTAATAGCCTGTTTTCCCTTCAAGAATTCATCCCCTTAAGCCTTCTTACTTTGTATGCCAACTGTAGTCTCATTTATTCGGCCACTAGATGAAGAAATACCCTAGACTCCTTGTCTTCCTAAGGTTCTCGCACATGATAACCTTTTCTTGTGACCAGCTATCACTACTACATTTGGACTTGATTTGTGATGGCTGACCATTTCCCAAGGGATAGTACCAATTATTGCTTCCTGTCAGATGGGCATCAGACTTTTGGCATCACAAATTATGACAAAAAGCTCCTCTATCACAATTGAAACACAAAAATCCATCACAATTTGGTAGAAGGAAAGGCTAAGAGGTCATCATCACATTGTCATAATTGTGATAGGTCACCATCACAATTATGATAGCCTAAAATTTCACTATGCCATCACAATAGCAATACCCATGCTCTAAGGCTGATAGTCATTCACTGGAATAACTATTACAAGTCTGGCAATATGTGACAATAGTTCTATGGGTAATAAAATTTATCTATTGCAAGTGTGATAGAAATGATGTTCGTCCAACGATGTTCTGTTGGACCAGGCTGTTGCAATTGTGACAACCTGCTGAAATATTTTTTTTAAAATTGTTCTTCTTTGTTAGAAATACATTTTAATATATTGATTACACACATACATTTTTTAGTGTAGGTCATGCAGATTCCTCTTTGACCCCTCTCATGGAGATTGTTTGACATTCTTCTAACTTGTCTAATTGATACTACTTTTGCTCAAGTGCTTCATATAGCTAGTGTTGTATTCCCATTTCCTTTTTATATTACTATAGCTAAGAATCCCAACATAATGATTATTTCTCCATGCAAGAATTCATGGATTCAACATACATTTTGTGTGCAGCATTAGTTTATTAAGGACTTGACATGAAAATAGGCAAACCACCACCAAAAAGCCACTTGGAAATATTTGGTAGTAGCCCGCCTATTTTCATATCAATTCCTCAATAAAATAATGTTGTAGACAAAATGTATGTTGAATCCACAACTTATTTTGTGGAGAAATAATCACAATGTTGGGCTTCTTATCTATAGTAATATAAAAAGGAAATGAAAATGCAACACTATCTATGAAACACTTGAGCAGAAGCAATATCAATCAAACAACTTAGAAGAATGTTAGACACAATCTCCATGAGAGAGGTCAAAGAGGAAACAAAATGACCTACACTAAACAACATATGCATGTGAGCAACATAGTAAAATGCATTTCTCACAAAGAAGAATTTTTTTTGTTTTTTTTAACATGTTCTTCAGATGTTTTCTTTTTGGTATCATTCAATGTTTGTTAAATCTCATGTCTTGACACATGATGAGATTTTGTGTTGTATTTACTTATCTACACATCTCCCAAGGGATTTAACATGCCTTTTTATTTCTTAACATTTATTTTATAAGGTCCTTTCAACATTGTGCAGCTTTATTCATATAGCACAAATTTTCTCCTTTTGAAGCACACTCAATTTGCTCTCTTGTAGGTCTACTTAATGGTGAAAATGTCCTCAATTGCACAAGGTCTTCTTTAACTATTTTCTTCTAAATCTATTTGGCTTTTATTATCTTTTTATTATAGCTTATTTGAATAGAAAATATTTATTACATAGCATTATATAAGTATCCCTTAAAATCAATGAGCAAAGAACGTGATTTTGGGGAGAGTTTTCCAAGAATCAATTTCCTCTAAATAATGTATACTAACATATTGAGAGTATGATCTTAAAATCATGATTAATAACTCACAATATTATGTAGAAGATTGTGTGATTCAAGAACCCATTTTGATGGTTCTAGTTTCTTTTTTTGTGGTTTGAATTCCTCTTGTTGTTGTTGATGGTATCTCCATAACTCCTTTCCTTGGTCCTTGTGATGCCATGTCCACTCTGCATGTTGGTATTTCAATGGGGGATTTGTGTCTTCCTTATTCATCTCTTTCTTGGAGATTCATCTTTCCCACATAGTTTTGGTCATAGCTTATGTTGGTGTGGTTGTCCCTATGGTTGCTAAGATTTTAACTATGCAAGCATGTATATTCCATCTTTGAATTAGTATGATGTGACAAGGCTCATTGAATAGAACATAGATCAAACTAATATTCAATAGAGGTTAATTGAAATTAGATCACAAAAATTAATTAGAATGTAGTACTCTTATTTTGGTACTTAGCTAATGGAGAAAATGGTATCCCAAGGATTAAAAATGTCTAAATTATCATATGGAAAGGGCACAAGTACAATGTTGTGCATCTCTTCTTCAATCTCATACATATATGTTGTACTAAAGTTAAATATTTTCTAGAAATATTTGTTGTTGATTTTTTCATTCTTAGTTGTAACTAACTAATATAGGCATGCATGTGATTAAGAAGATTACTTAGAACTCCACAAAAATTGTTAGAAAAGGAATGATTGTTAAAGCACCTTCATCCATGGAAAAGTAGCTGATCCTAAATTGTTAGAAAAGAAATGATTGTCAATGCTCTAATCCTAAAATTTCTTAGCTACTATTGTTATCTAAATTCTACACACTTTACCAACTTTTTTTTATTTTTCCATGCCATTCTACTTAGTTGCTGACTAAAAGTATTTAAGTGGACAACAAGATATATGTCATACTATACACAACTCGGTCTAAGTTCCATGGTTTTATTTTCGATATGAAGTCATGACATGAGACAAATCTTGGAAAACTTGACCAATGTATTTCAAAACTACAACAACATTGGGTCTACTGGAGATGGTTCTATAGTAGTAGATACAAATGCAATGCTCCAGAGTTTTTAAATTTGCACATACCATGCTATCTAAGAATACAACTTCAACCACATTTATTTTTTAGAAGTCCCATTTATGTAGTTTGGGAGGAGATCAAAATATTACTGATTGCTATCCTTTACTTGTAATCATATGTTCAAGGATAACTGATCAACTATCTCTAGTGTGTTTTCATTTCTATTATAACTGACATTTCTTTTGAATTTTCATTTTGGGAAAGTTTTCTATATCTTTATGTTGAATGGCCATGTTTTAGTGATCAATAGTCTTTAGTGTGTGTTCAAATCTTTTATGGAAGTTTGATGTATACTAGAGTGATTATTCTAAATATATAAGTATATAAAAATATGCTATGACAATAAGAAGTTCAACTCCATTAAGAAATTTTTAAGATTCAACAATCAAGACAAAAACTCTAGGTCCCACAAGGCATTTGCAGTTTTGAAGGTTTAGTGGTATGCTCAATTTTGAGAGGTGTAGATACTACTCTGAATTTTCTTTTGATGTCACTTTTTTCCTCCATTTGGGTCATATATTGTTTTTTTTTCACACGTTTTTTTTCTTATACATTGTGATGAAATTACATGCATTTTGGTTATGGTGAGTTAATGTGCAGCTTTCTCTAGTTGCTATATGCAACTGGAAAAAGGTGAATGCCATAGATAGAGCATCCTCATTCAAGGCTATATGGTCATCATAGTTTTATCACAATTAATGATCATGCCTCTTACAAATGTGATTGATCTATCTCTAGTGTACATTTTTAGGAAAGTATGAATTTAAAACTCTTTTGTTTCAAATTGTCTTCATTTTTTTGCTTGCAATAGAGATAATAACTACATTTATCTCTTTGTTGTGGCTACTACATACATGATTATAATATTGTTACACAATGTTTAGTAGGGAAAATCTATTAATAATAGTTAATATTATTTAATTTTATATTTTTGAAGTACAAAATGTTGCTACTCTATTGAATACAATTAATAATAATCCTCTATTTGAAATTTTTCTTCCCTTTCTTATTCATTGAAGGATAACCATTTATTGAGTTTTTGGATAATTTTTCTAGATAGGGCTAGATAAGTATTCTCTAGGGATGCTTAAAATTATGTTCTACTCATATAGCTTGTATTTCATCCTTTTGATTGTCATTTTTTTCTTAGTTATATAAGATAACACTAGTTATAGCCTTTTATTGATAAAAAATCTGCATTATTTCATGAGGGTGTCAAGATATAAAAGAGATTGTGATCTTGGCAAGAGCATGGGCTGTGAATAAGGAAGCATGCACATGATTAATGTAGGTCTATTAGAAAAGGTAAAGTGCAGATTTATGAAGGCTTCTATGGACATATTTATGAGTATATAGAGGACTATGCAAATTTACAAACAATTTTGAAGAGATTATTGTGAGAAGTTTATATGAAGTTTTAAGAGACTTGAAACAAGTTTGGTGGAAAAAAAATTGTCATCATAATAGGAATTTGAGGAAGAGGGCTTGTGGAGAACACATTATCAATCGTCTATAGGAGAAGCAACATTTTAGATAATTTCTTGGCACCTCTTTAGGATTGTATCTAAACAAGTTGAAATTTTCATTAGATTGACCAAATCTACATATTATTGGATATTTAATGCTAATTTCATATGTGTCATCTAATAACATGTGCATTCAAGAAAGGAAAAGAATTGTTAAATTTATCACCTATTTTGCAAATTGTACTAGACACTCTTCAATTGTAGCCTGAAAAGACTTGTTCCTGTTGTTTATATCATTAATGAGATTGGAATCCTTGTAAGTACAATGCATGCTCTTGCACAAATGCCTTGCTAGGTCAAACATGTCACCAACCATTGCTGCAAAAGATTGTGATTTTGACTATTGTGCAAGTATAGCATAAATTTCAATGATATTAATTTGCATTTGAGGTTGCTGCACCACATTCCTGTAATCAAGATGTTTAACGAGCATGGACAATAGAAAATGAGTAGAATGGCCTACAAATTGACTAGTAGAAAAGAATGAAATATCATAAAATATTAAAATGAAAAGGTGAACTTGGAATTTGGAAACAGTAACTAAAATATTCATGTATAAATTATAATTTGACCAAAGTATTTTGAAAGTAAAATTCAAAATTCAAATCATTAGATATCATATATAAACCTAGCTAGAGATGTAGCCAATGAAGTTTGACTTTTGCATGTTGTAATTTGCAACAAGGATTATAAATTGTGAAATTATGAATGTTACCTACTTTCTCCATTAAGCATTGCATGTCATATAGACTTAATGATCCTCTGCTCCCTCCCTATAATATTATTCAACATATCACCACACTCTAAATAAATAATGAGAATAGTTCATGAATCAATGTATACTTTAGAATGATCTAATATCATTTGTTTCCACTATTCAAATTCTTCCTCATGTCTCCCAAGTTACAAAAAAATTTATCAAACACAATCAAACATGATTGCAAATAAATAGTAACAATAGAATACCTTAGAGAGGAATAATTTGAGGCAATTCCATAGAAAACTATTCTTTCGAATACTTCATACACTATAACTAAATTTCACAAATAAATGAGTTTGACTATGACATCCTTCTGCATTGCCTTAAACCATGAGATTTACACAATTAGTTGTCATGCAATCATAGGTTAATGTTGAGCTTCACTTGGTTTCAAGAATAATTTAATACTTTCTACTAGTCAGGGCCAACCATGTGAATGTGGAAGCTCATTTGGCCCCACCCGCCCCTCCCCCATCATATACATTCCCTGTTAACATCTAAAATTAATTTATTATATTAATAATATGTAACATTCATGAATTAGCACATGATAACATTCATTAACACATTACTTTCATTAAAACATTCACATTAACATTGAAACATAAGATTCATTAGAACATTCACATGAAAATTTAATAGAACATAAATAAAACATCTATACATTAATATTAGTCATTATCAAATAAGTTATATAAATTACATAAGTTCACATGAATCATTTATTTTTTTCTTTTTTCTTTATTTTCCTTTGCTATATTGTTGCAGAGGCATATCCATGTCATCATTGATATTTCTTCTCACCCGTGGATGTGCACTTGTTGTCCTTTGCAAAGGTTGGTCCTCTACAATAACAAGTAAAAGAGTTAAATTTTAAAAAATTATGACTTTAAAGATTTTAAAGAATATTGTAGCACTCTTTACGTTGCCCAACCACATCATCTTTCCCATAAGCTTGGACCTCAACATGCTCATCATCTGCATCCCCTATAAATGCAATACAAGATGTTTTCTTAATCCGAACACATATAGTGAAATATGCATTACTACAACAAATTCAATTTGAAATGTTCACTTGTATTAATAATTTAGAAATTAAAAAAATTGAATATAAAATGCTTACTTGTATATACATTGATATTATTCTTCATCAATCCCATCATTAGGATCATCGTCATTGTCGACATTGTCACCACCATTATCCTAGTCATCATCATCATCATCATCATCATCATCATTGTCATTATCATTGTCGCCATCATCATCATCATCATCATCATCATCATTATCATTATCATCATCATCATCCTCATCATCATAATGATTAGTAGAAGCATCATCATCATGATTAGTAGTAGCATCATTTGATTTAGGAGCATCATTGACTAACTCTTGATCATGATCCACTTTTCCTCTTCCTTGGTATCCTCTTCTTCCATTGCATTATACTTTATCAGTCTTCCCCTCTGATCATTTCTAATAAAAAATGGCCAATTTGGTTTATGTGGAACCTCTGAGTAAAATATCATCTCACATTGGCTTGGAAGAACATAGGGCTCATCTCGAACTAGCTCAAACAACCTTGTATTAATCATTGGAAATCCATTCTCATGCTCAATAATAGTTTTATCAATATCATTTTGATTAATTCATAGTCTGTACCATTTGATGATGAAGACAGCTAATTTGAAGGAATTAAAGTCATAGTTAAGTATATCAACCACAATTCCATAGTATCTATTTTGAGATTGTCAATGATGTAAGTCATTTCTAGATGAAATATTGGTCACGTAAAAGATTTCACTTATCCTAGAATCACAATTTCTATTCATATCATCTAAATCTTTGATGCAAAATTTATAACCATTGTAGAACATAGCCTTGTGGTTTTTCACCTAAAATAATTTCAAACATGTATAAATTATTCCATCACAAGTTCAAAAACATATGGTTGATTAAAAAACTTGTAAGTACCTAGAGATCTCTTAAACCACATGGTAAATCTATTTCCTTTTGTGTAACATTGGTATCTCCATTTAAATGAGCTTGTTTAACCAATGAAAACATAGATTCTCATTTTAATCCATGACTAGAATGCTGACATCGTACAATCTATATCATCATTCAATCTTTGATCATTTGCACTAAACAAATGTATTACATCCCACTCTTTAGTAGCTATAAAAACATAAATAAATGACTTAGAACAGATTTATTTTGAAGATTAAGAATTAATTAACTACAATAACATCTCATTATTTATTACCTTTCACTTTCCTAAATCTATCTTTCCCCACCAAGTATTCCCCTTCAAATTTTTTAATGGAGTCAAGATCCCAAATCCAATCTATATGGGTCTTTGCTACAAGATTAGGAAGATATTGAGTAACATACACAATCATCTAGTATGCCATATATTCCTCAATCATAGAACCCTCAAGATGTGCTTTTTGTCAAACCAAACCCTTCAAAAATTTTAAGTGTCTCTCAACCATCAACATTGACCTAGGTTGTACAAGTCCACGCAATTCAATCTCCTCAACTTGGTGTATGAGGTAGTGTTCTTGTGCATTGAAAAAAGTTGAAGGTAAACACTTTTACATTTCACACATTAGTAGAGGAATTCTTTTCTTCCAATATTTTATATCTTCTTTATAGATTTCTTTAGATGAAAACCACCTACAAGGGATTCAAGACACAAAAACATATAAATACGAGGCTTTACAATATATTAATTGTTTGATATATTGAATAAATATCATTTCTTACCTCATGTATTTTCCAAGATCATATATCACTTGTTTGATATTATTGTCAAATTTTGTTTGGGAGCAATAGGGGTAGCACATGTTGAAATAATTGTCCATTGATCATTTCATTCTTTTCTAACGTAATACAATGAAAATTGAATGCAGTTTCACAAATATATTGTAAATACAAAAGACTATGATTTACCTTGATGAAGGTATGCCAATCATGTGTTTTTAGCCTTGGGCCAAATTCACTTTTCTTTGATATGAGATTCCTTATATATGGATACTTCATAAATGGTTGTGTTTTCCTTCTCAAGTAGAGATATATCATGGACGGCCTCAATATCATCATCATCATCAGCAATAGTAGCAGCACCAGTACCAAATGTGTCATAAATCAATTCATTTGTACCATCATCTTCAAATATGTTTTTTGGTGCATGATCATCATCTTCCATGGAATCATGATGTTCTCCTTCAATACCCAACCCTCCATGTTCCTCCATATTCACACCTCCATGTTCCTTCAAAATGTGTTGGTCCATATCATGTACTACCCTAGGTAGATCAACCTATATAAAAATGATGAAAATCAAACCCCCATTATGTGGTTCATATGTATATTAATTTTAAAAACAATATAACAAACAATATACCAATGGATGATGATCAAACTACCTTCAGTGTGACCATTCTCCCAACAATGTCTCTTAGCTATTTTAATTTTGATTCTTCTTGTCCTTAACTTGTTACAATGCTTGCAAGGACAATAACATTTGTCATCGCCTACTCTTTGAAAGTTAGACAACATCCTAGTGATTGTCTCCCTATTTTGATCAAACTCCCTTGTATTATCTGCCATGATCCTTCTTCATGGGAATAACTTATTCATGTACCCTTATTGAGTTGGTTGCACTTAATATTTATATGTGCACATATGGTTTTGGAAGAAATATGTGGTGTAATTAATGTTTATATCTGCAAAAATATTGGACATGGTGTACTTAATGTTTATATCTGCACATATGGTTTTGAAAGAAAAATATGGTTTAATTAATGTGTATATCTAAAAAAATATTGGACATGTTGTAGTTAATGTTTATATATGCACTTATGGTTATGAAAGAAACATTTGGTGTAATTAATGTGTATATCTACAAAAATAATGGACATGTTATACTTAATGTTTATATCTGCACATATGGTTTTGAAAGAAATATTTGGTGTAATTAATGTGTATATCTGCAAAAATATTTGACATGTTGTACTTAATATTTATATCTAAACATATGGTTTTGAAAGAAAAAAATTGGTGTATTCATGCCTCTTCATTTTGATTTTTTTCAAGGGAACCCTGATAATGGTAATAGAAAACAAGAATGCATTTTCTAAGAGTTTACAATTGTTCAAAAAAATCAATATTTTACAAGAAAATGTACTTGAAGACTTATTAACTCAGAAGCGAGAACATGGTGTTGATATTAGATCTACCTTTCTAACTCCTAATGGGTTGGGCTATTATTATTTGTCCCATCACATTCACTTTGACAGCCATGTTAAGCATGTGATCTTACCTAGTTCATCCTCATGACTTTGACGTCCTTATAAATCACAATCTTGGGTTTCATGTTGTGTGTGGTTAACATGATGATGCAGACCTATCCTTGATCCTCGTCCTAAGAGTGCAAGCCTTGATTGTCTGTATTTATTGATTTATGAACTATTCTTTGTTGTCTTTGACCATATAGACCATTGTAATGAACATTGATGCAATGTCAAAGGGAACTCTATATTTTTTAAGATTAAAAATGAACTCCTTTCCTAGTTTTTGATAAACTACTCCAAGGACCAAAAAATGCATAGACAATGACATTCCTTGATTATGATTTCTACTATATGCTCATCAAATACTATTTCATAGATAGGTCCATGAAGCTTAATTATAATTTCCATAGTTGGACCTAATTTAAATTGATCCTATATTATATTGATATATCAATTGTACATTATATAGATATTTTGTCCAAAATGGAAAAAAATGTGAAACAAAACCCAAAGAATTGAGTGTTTGAAAGTGACTAAGGATTAATTTGTTTAAAGTATATAAGATAGTCCAAACTAACTTTTAAATAAAGTAAAATCATTTGCTAGAAATATGGATGGTTATCCAAGAATCTTAATACACACAATACCTTCATATCTATTGTAGGGCATAAAGATAAATAATCTCTATGAGAGAAGTATATTGAAGGACAAGAAGCGTTCCCTCTCTAGTGTATACTCAGGGTTTTCACCCTCATGATAGACCAAAAAAAGGGGAAGGTTTCTAGTCTAGGATACAAAAATCCCCATGTACTATCCAAATTGATCTATTATGAATATTGATCTTTTTATCATTTGGTCAATATAGTCCATGATGGACAAAGGAAAAAACTTAAAGAATAGATTATATATGATTAAAATAATAATAGAAAACTATCATCTAACTCTAAAAAAAATTAGACATCAAAGAGAATGAACTTAAAATCCATACTAGAAGATAAGCTAGAAATATAGAAAAACTAACTCTTAGTGTGAGAGAATACATTGAGATATAATGAGAAATATCCAAGGGAAATGATTTCTAAGGATATAGTTATGTTTGGGAGTACTAGTCTCAAATATACTACATCACTAAAAATAATTAAACATAATTATAATGCACAAGATTATGTTGTTTGTAATAAATGAAGGAAAGATAATGTTTATCTTAGAAACTGAAGCCATGTGGTTTCAATCATATATAGTGAATATGTTGTAAATAGAAAATTAATCATATTACTATCCAAATCCTTTTTATTAGAAAATAATATTACATAAAAAAATGCAGATGTAAGGAGAGGTATCCAATGAAAATCAAGATTTTCTATAGGAACAAGTCATGAAGATAAGATTCCTAATCTAATATGAAGTTTTCTCTATCAATAATAGTATTGGTCCTTCAAATTAGATTATGCATTAAAAAGATATGATATACGTGATCTAAATTATGCCCTTTATTGTTAATTTTATTGTACCTAACTTGATGGTAGTTCTACAAGAATTTGTAGTCAACTCAATTAATTAGCAAATAGACCAATTTAACTAGATTATGGCTTGTTTCTTTCTAAAATAATCTACTATGATATGTTTTTGTAAAATTTCTTGCTAACTTTGCCCATTTTTTGTGGTCTACATTATTTTTGTCCCAAATCTTGAGGTAAGTCACTTAGCATGGGTTAAGTTAGTTTTATTGTTATATTATTTAGATTCTAAAATATGTATGCAACTAGATCATTTTTGATAAAGTTGATTGTTCATTTTATTGTACCTTATTTGATGACAGTTCTACAGGAATTTGTAATTAACCCAGCTAATTAACAACTAGACCAATTTAACTAGGTTATTGCTTGTTTCTTTCTAAATATATCTACTATGATATGTTTTTCTAAAATTTCTTGCGAACTCTACCCATTTTTGATGGTCTACATTATTTTTGTGTAGGATCTTGAGGTAAGTCACTTAGCACAGGTTGAGTGACTTTTATTGTTTTATTAATTGGATTCTAGAATATTTATGTAGTTGGATCATATATGTAATAAGCACCTTGAAAAATATCTCTCTGAATATATAAAGAGATACATGTTTAGAAGGAAATATAAAGAAATACATGTTTACAAGGAAAAGAAAAAAAAACATTTACATATGTACCTCTTCTTGCCCTAGAAGAAAATCATACAACAAGGGCACGCAGATCACAAGGGCACGATACAACAATGAAATCACAGAGTAAGGGTATGGCACGATAAGAAAATCATAGATCAAGGGGATGACATGATAATGAAATCATAGAGCAAGGGCACGACAAAAAAATGCAGAGATCACAATGGCATACCAACCAACTACACTGATTACAAGGGCCACAACAATGTTTACAGCTCTCCACCCTCATTTAGATCTTTCCACTTCTTCCACGCATAACTCTCCAAAATCAAAACAAATGGAAAATGATTTTTGTGTTTTCTTTTTTTAATTTTATGCTTGTGAGGGTGTTGTAATTATGATCCAGATGTCGATTTTGAGACAACATCAGAGAAAATTGCAAACAAAAAAACATGAAAATAACCAAAAATTACACCACCATCATAAATTGTCATCGCAATTTGACCACAAATATTTTAGTGTATCTCTATAAATAGAGAATTTATACCTTTTGTCGCTTAATCACAATCATCCATTTTAGGGTTAGGTAGGATTCAATGAATCTACCCACTTTTCCATTTTGGTTCCTCTAGAAACTTCCTCTACAATCTTCCTAGAATTCATCTAAAAAATGATTTATCTTGAATTTTGTGCCACTAGCTCATCATAGTTATCTTCCACATGCTTCACACAATTTAAGAAAAAAATTAGTCAGCCGAGATTCTTCAAATCTTTGATTTAACACTATTCATTTTCACTCAACATCTATACTATTATGTCACTCGACCAACACTATTGCACTCAGAAAACACTAAATTTTACTGATGCTTGGCACCAACTAAACTTTACTCGGCATATAATAACTTTCACTTAGCTTGCACTATTTGTCATCTTTTCTTGGATCCTATTGATTTTCACATGGCTTCTATTGTTTATGCTTGGCTTGCACTGACTGCTCTGCAAGGCTTGATAGACACTTTTCTTACTTGATCTTCTTTTAGTTTTTCTTGAGTAATCTTTCATTTCAAACTTTAAGTAGATAACAATACACTATAGTATTAATGTCTTACTTAGTCTTAGTGTTTATTTTATACACCAAATAACTCAACCTTTCTCTAGGTTCTCTTGTTATCTCCTCTTCCCAAATCATCTTCATCTATCAACCACATGATAGCATTTAGACCAAAAAAATAATTATCTCATCATCAAGTAGTAGGTTTGACATCATTGACAAAATAATGATTTTTCCATTAAAGGTTCTACACTTCAAAACAATCTATTTTCAACATCGAGTGCATTGATGATTACTTATCAACTTCATATATTTTACCAAATACAATTTCAATCTTTCATAAATTTAACGATCCATATTTACCTTCTAGTTTGGAAGGCTAATTTGAAGGAACTTGGCTTTGATACCATGTTGAAATTCGTGATCGCTAAGCATTACCATTTTGTGGTATGTATTTTCCAAATGCATCTCTCCTTGTATTAATAACCATAAGTCATGAATAGACATGTGTCTATAAGGGACATATCTATTTGTTAATCTATATAATTAATATTATAACGTATTTATAGTACTATTATTATATAATTATAATAAATTACAATAATAATATATACAACCATAGTTATATATTATTATTATATTATATTATCTCATATAATAAATACACATATATAAAGTATAAATACATCTGAATTGACTAAAACTTTAACACCTACCAATAATTACTTTGAATTCACATGTGCTAAACCAAAATCAACTAAAATAGTGTTGGGCTATTAAAATTAATAAACCAACTATGAGACAAAATTATTTTCATCAGATGGCTTATTAGACCTATTAAGAAAAACTATTATGAATTCTTGTTTGTTCTATATTTCAACTATATCCATACATGAGCCTTGAAATATAAATGAAATCGGATAAAAACCAAAATTTACTAGTTTTAAGAGCATATGCAAGAACCAACATTAACATTGATTGTAACAAAAAGCTTCAAATATACATCAAATATTAATAGAGGTAAATAGAAGAAATCCCAAGAAATATTAGAGGTCATACTCATAATGTAGGCACTAGAATTCACTATGATACATCCCATTTTTAGTAAATTCTATTTTAGCTATGGGTATATATGATGAGGCCAATTATTGCCTCTATTTTATATTAATTTTAATATTCTTTTTTGAATACTGCCAGGACATTTGTGAACTCATAACCAGTTGAACTTATGATAAAGTCCAGATAGAACTGTTAAACCATGGGTAGATAGTTATATCATATTTTGCCAATATTATACATATAATGCAATATTTCATATAACCATCAGAATGTGTGTTCTAATATCTAAATTTAGTTTGATTATATACTTATTTGCATAAATATTTTTGCATCATAGCTAACTTGCTAGGAAAGGAATAAGATGGAGAGTGGTTGACAACATTCAAGAAGGAGCATCAAGGCCCAGCTATGGTGGAGAAATCATTATGGAAATAGAAGACATGGTTACTACAAAGGAGGATCCATTATTCTAGGAATGTAGGGATGAAGTGTTTCTATATTCCCTTTGCATTTACTATTGTGTGGAATCGGTCACCCAAACTTTATTACTTATTCTGCAAGCTATTATACTTCCCTCTTCTTCTCTGGTGGATCTTCAGTCAGTTTGTTTTCTTTTCTATTTTAGAATAAGTGTTGATCCTCTATTTATAGGGATTGGATCAATATTTTAATGAGGTTGGAATTTTTTTATGGAAAGATGTTGCTATATCTTGTAGCAAGTTATTTGCAGTTTTATGTATTGTTCTTATGTAAGGAGTTTTTGAAATATAATGAAGTAATTCTTGGTTTACATTTTGTGTTAATAGATTAGCAGAAGCCAACCAAGGGGTCCCTCTTGGGAGGTGGATTAGGTTAGAGTAGTGTAGATTTATTTCCAACATTTCTAGTATTTCATATAGAAGTTAGAGTTTCTTCTTGCAACATCATACTTTGTGAATGTTCCTACAACATCTGCAAGAATAGTTATAGTGGATGGTCTGGGTTGAAATATAGGTTAGCATAGATTTTCATTTCTAGAATTCATTTTAGTAAGGAGTTATGTGTGTTACTTTCTTGTAGCACTAGTGTAGGTTCTTTATATGCATTTTACTTTCCTGTAGCATAAGCATCATGACTCTTCAAGGAACCTAGTACACATATCATGCCAACCATTTCAAGTATACATCCTTGGGTTGAAAAATTAAATTCACCTCATGGTGGGAGAAGTAATCCTTAGATTGAATAAACTATTCTTAAGTAAGGCTTCAAGCATGATTATCACACACTTATTATGAGGTAGACCATTTTTGGCATTGTTGTCGGGGATGGTGTCCAGCTAGGAACATCTTTTTGAGTCATAGTTTTTTTTATATAGCTAGTTTTTTGTAAATAAAGTTTTGTAGTCCTAAAAATTACTTCACAAGTGTGAAGAATTCAATTGAATGCATCGAAGAGGAAGATGACGAGATGAATATGAGAGATTTCTTCCATGAGGGTCAGTTAATTTAAACGATGAAATTAAAGAAGTTGAGTTGCCTTTTGAGGATGCAAGTCCTAATTTTCCTACAACATCTTCCTCTAGAGTAGAATCTTTGGATATAAGTGGTCTTCAACCTTTTGCTAGAATCTTGGCTAGCTTTCTTGATAGTTTTGATCTAAATCCACTTGTTGTTAACAATCATGTAGCTAGTGCTCCTTTTTAGTAGCAAACCCATAATCAAATACCTCTAGTAATGGAACACTCTAGTTTTCATTTCCTCTCACAAACCTCATAAACAATGCTAATCTCAAAAATATACCTACAACTACTCTTCTAAATTTTTATGGCTTTCTAACTAAGGATCCTGATACTTTCTTTTTTGAGTTTGACATACTCTATCATAGCTTTGACTATAACACCAACACCCACAAGCTCAAGTTTTTACCAGCAACATTGAAAGAATTAGCCTTATAATGGTTCACGGGCTAAGGAACCAATGCAATAGGTACTTAGGATGAAATGCACACTCTGTTTCTAGACAAATACAAAGATTATTGCAAGGGGAGTGATCCAAGGAAAGATGAGATTTTTAGAATATCACAAAAGAAGGACAGAACATTAGAAGACTATGTTTCACATTTTTTGTACACAATGCAAAAGAACCCCTAGCATGTACTGGCAGAGGATTCATAGAAACTAGTCTTCTTGAGTGGGGTAAATGATAATTTTTTGGAAGCATTAGACCTAATGGCTGGTGCTGATATATACCAATCTTCTTGGGATGACCTCAAGAAAATCCGTCTTAACTACTCAATGTCAACTGTGAAGAAATACATAGGGTACCAATCCATGGTCATAAAAGGGATCATTGAGGGCATTTCAAAGCTTGAGATATCTAATATAATCTCAAGTTTCAAGTAGGACATCATAAATGATGTCGCTACACATCTCGACACCATGACTACAAAGAAAAAGCATGTAGAGGTTGAATCATGATTGGTAGAGTACTATTCACACTATCATAAACAAAAGCAAGACTACACATGTAAGCTAGTAGGCAACCTAGAGAATCAACATTTTCCAACTGAGTACATGAAGATAGATAGGGACAATGATCAAGTGTTCTTCATTACTCAATGTCACCCATGGGCTTCAAGACAAGGTATGTCTCAAGATCCTCTATAATTTTCAAAACCTTACAATAATTAGTGGCAAATTTTTTTCTATCAGAATCCTTCTCAGTACTCCCAACCTCCCTAGAAAAACTAGCAAAACAACTAGTGGCCTGATTAGCAAAATAACTAGTGGTAAAATCAGCAAAATCAATGGCAACCACTGCAAGGAAATTAGCAAAAAAATAACCAATGGAGGGGGCCTCCATAGTGGCCTAACCAAAATCTTGGTAACACACAACTATTACATCCAGTGCAACCACCTGCAATAATGCCACTTCCTGCACCAAATAATGCTAATCCTAAGCCAACCCAATTACCTACTCAATCTCAGCCAAATCCAAACAACAAGCAATAGAAACAAAAAACATACACTATTGATACTTAGTAGTGCCCTACTTATTCACTAGAGATATTTGATATCCATTTGATATATGGTATAACTCTGCCTACACTAGAATATCCTATTATCACCAAAGCTGCAACACCACTTCTAGAACCTACACTACCAAATACCAACTCGCCAGCTGATGTACCCAATAGGACTATTGACCACATCTTAGTGAATCCTCCCTTTCCACATAGGCTAAATAAAGAGAAATCTATATCCCAAGAGGAATAGACATTTGATATTATTGAGTAGCTTAAAAATATGCACATCCAAATCACTCTATTCCAAGCTATTAAGGACATCCCTCTTTATGGAAAGGCTATTAAGGAAGCATGGCTTAACAAGCCATGGTAGAAGAATAAAGATCCTCAAATAGTCCATGTTTTTAGGAAATTAGTAGATATCATGTTAGGGAAGGTAGTCATACCAAAGTATTCAGATCTTGATAGTCTGCTAGTTAATTTGATCATAAATGGACATGCTATGAAAAATACTTTAGTTGATTTAGGAGTAGCAATAAATGTGATGAGTAAAGACACAATGCATAGGTTATGCCTATAAGGCTTAAGGACAACTCCCATAGTGTTACAACTTGCTAATAGTTCAACTATCACTCCATATGGTCTTATAGAAGACGTGATAGTGACTTTAGATTCATGGGAATACCCTACTGATTTTCTTATCCTAACACCTAAAGTAAAACTTGTTGGTTATCCTGTCATATTAGGGAGACCTTGGTTAGCCACCAATGATGCTAAAATTAATTGCAAATCATGCAGTATGACAATTTTAAATGGTCAAGCCATAAGGAAGCTAGTGCTATATCCACTTGCCCAACCCCAACCAGACTTGGGAGAATCTATTTGGCTAGATTTAGGTGATGAAGAGGAAGAGCTAAATTCTATAGCCTAGTTCATGATGTTTCATAGGCACTCTTTTCTGAAAATGCAAGAGGAAGATGATGTAATACAAAGCATTCTTATGCCAGAGATATTTCTAAGAGTTATGTCTTAAAGCTATACACATATGAAGACTGTGTCAACCCAGAAAGCCTTGAGATAATCAATCAATTACTACTAGGTGAAGTAGCTACAAGTCCAATACAAAAAGTTTCAATGGTAGAGTTAACAACTACTATGCAAATTTCTCCTAGTCATAATCTCCATGTAAACAACAAGTTGTCCCAATCACAATTGGGATTGTTAACCAAGCACCTCAATTAGCATGAGAAATCATTTGCTTGAGATTATGGGTATATGGTAGGATTGAGCCCTAAAATCTACACCCATAGGATCTATATCAATGATGGAAGCTTGCCACTTCATCAGCCTTAGAGGAGAATAAATCCAACATTGTGCGAAATAGTTAAGGCTAGGTTGTAGAAGTTGTTGGATGTTGGATTCATCTATCCAATCTCTAATAGCCAATGGGTATCACCATTAGTTATTGTACCTAAGAAAGGAGGTAACTAGTGGATATGTGTAGATTATAGAGAGTTAAATAATACCACAAAGAAGGATCACTTTCCTTTGCCCTTTATTGACTATTTTTTGGATACTTTGGCTGGAAAGAAATACTTCTCATTTCTGGATGGATATAGTGGTTACAATTAGATAAGTATTGCCCCAAAAGATCAAGAGAAGACAACATTTACATGTCCTTGGGGTACTTATGCTTATTCTATATTACCATTTGGCTTAAGCAATATACCTACTACTTTTCAGAGCATTGTAATCAACATCTTTGTTGACATATCACATGATTGTATGGAGATATACATGGAGAACTTCACCACATTTGGTGTCACATTTGAGAAAGCCCTGACGAACTTGGAGAAAGTAATAATCCTATTGGAAGAACACAACCTATCCCTCAACTATGAGAAATGCTTTCTAATGATGTAGGAAGGTATGGTTTTGGGACATTTTATCTCTGAAGCAAGAATCTAGGTAGACCTTGCAAAAATAGAGGTGATTCTCACACTCCCAATTCCCACAAAGAAAAAAGAAGTCAAATATTTCCAAGGACATGCTAGCTATTATAGGAGGTTTATCCAAAAATTTAGTTAGATAGCTAGTGCTCTATATACTTTTCCTACCAAAGAGGCTAAATTTTCCTAGACAAAGGAATGTGATGACTCCTTCTGGTAGCTCGTGTCATTATTGACAACTACATCAAAACTTAGTAGTCTTGATTGGACTTTATCTTTTCAAATACATATAGATGCTTCTGACTATACCATAGGTGCAATCTGAGGAAAAAAATCTCAAAACCTTGAAAATGCAATCTAGTATATCAATAAGAGCCTTCATCAACTAGAGTTAAACTATACAGTGACTAAAAAAGAACTATTAGTAGAAGTTTATGCTCTAAAAAAATTCTAGTATTATGCAACTAGTTATCCCATATTTGTTCATACTGACCATGTAGCAATTAAGTATCTCATAAACAAATTTTTCATCACAGGTAGGTTAGCAAAATGGCTACTTCTTTTGCAAGAATTTGTTATTGCAATCATTGACAGACCTAGGAAAGTGAATGTGGTAGCTGATTATCTATCCAAAATTCACCAAGATGAAGAAGATACTACTTTGATAGATGATACATTTCTAGATGAGAATTTATTTCATATTGCTATCCAAACCCCATAGTATGTAGACATAGCTATTTACATTGCAACTAACAAAATGCCTGTATATTTCTCTTACAAGGATAAGAGGCTACTTGTAGATAAAAGCTTCCATTTCTCTTGGATTGATAACACACTATTTTACACTAGCAAAAATAACATCGTTGAATATTTTAATAACTAGTTACTAGTGGCCTACACTTCATAAAGATGCAACCAATTATACAAAAAAGTATGATAAATGTCAGAGGATGGACCGACCAACAAGATTAGATGAAATGTTTCTCAATCCATAGGTGGTGGTAACACCATTTGACAAATGGGGCATGGACTTCATTGGTCCAATAAATCCTCCATCTAATGGTAAATCATACATCCTTGTATGCACTGACTACCTAAAAAAATGGGTCAAAGTCAAAGCCATGAAGCATGCTCATGACCATAAAGTTTCCAAATTTCTGTATGAAGAAATCTTTACTTGATATTGTGTACCTAGAGAACTTGTTACTAACTAGGGTGCTCAATTCACTTCTAATCTGATAATAGAACTCATGAAGGAATATAATAGTAGATATAAAAAAACAAGCTCATATCATCCTTAAACTAATGGACAAGTAGAAGTTACAAATTGGGAGATAGAAGCCATTTTGACAAGATAGTTCATTTGCACTGTAGAGATTGCAGGAGTAGACTACCAGAAGTTGTTTGGGCATATTGAACAACATGGAAGACCACCACAGGGTTCACACCATTCGAACTATTCTATGGAAAAGCAGCAATGCTACACATTGAATTTGAACACAAAACTTTAAGAACAATATTGGATTTAAACATTCATCTTCCTGGAACACAAAAAGAGTGCTTGCTGCATCTTAATTCTTTGGATGACATGTGCAAGCCTTCCCTAGAACATACAGAAATCATACAAAAGTAAAGTAAAAAATCTCAAGACTCCCACATTAAGAGTAAGAAATTTCAAGTTGGAGATTGGGCATTACTTTATGATTTTAGATTCAAAGAAATACCAGGCAAGCTGTAGACACAATGGCAAGGTACCTATGAAATAAGCCATGTATTTTCAAATGGAACAGTCTAGTTAACCACAATTGATCTAGTACACTTCAAGTTATTAGTCAATGGACATCAGCTAAAGTTGTATCACTAGCCCCAAATGAAAGAAGACTACTTGCAACAATTTCAACAGCCAGTTTCAAATGAACAATAGGTAAAGCTTTCTATAGCAGAGGGTGCCAACCTTCTTCCTATAGCTCTTCAATAAGAATTCCTTCAAGAATGCCCATAATAAAAATAATTTATGTTTACATAAAGTTAAATTCTCCATTCACTTTCTAAATTCTTCTTTTTCAACTCATTTCATTTCTTACTCTACCACCTACCCAGCTTCCACATCATCACTTTTGTATGCTTTCAATAATATGGTGAGTCTACTAATGTATGTTGTCATTTTCATTCTTCCACTCTTGCCACCTTTATCTGGCACGTGAAATGATCAAATTGACAGGTATAAGATTTTCAAAGTTCATTCATTTTTAGTGCATAGATTTAGTTGGCTATATCTATTGCTGCATTAATTGTATCACTGTGGCATTATATTAGTTTTGTACCTTGTGCTAAGTATGAAAAGTGAGAAAACTTGTCAATTTTTCATAGAGGGAAGGGAAGGTTACTAATTCCAAATGACATTTCTATTTACTCATTAAAGATCCTCAAATCTATACTTTCCCTTTGTTTGATTAAAATCTAGTTTCCCTAGTATGCAAGTGTCAAGTGTCATACCTTTATTCCCAAATAATACCTCATTGTTAGACTAAGATGTGACCTGAATTAAATTAGATGTGACCCAAATTAAAATTTGAAGTGATTCTCGCATATCTATGATTCATACTGTTAAAACCGCATTATTATTGTTCATGATGGAAACACCAGAAGAATTTGAAAATGGTCTATGGTTTTATAAAGATGAAGTCTAAAATTCATAGAAGGGAAGAGGGTAATTGTTGAAAACATAGTAGAGGTTGATATTAGTAAGCAAAAATGGGAGGTTTGCTACACCGACGTGAACCAGTCGAACATAGTGTTTTACTTTTTGATGTAGAAGCAATAAAAAGATTTAATGTGTGTGGTTGGATAGGATATTTCTTGAAATTAATGGAGTCTGAAGAAGAGGTAGCTATCGAATTTGTAGATACATTTGAGGAAGATGAAGCAATAGTATGGGGATTGACAGTCATTTCCATAGAGGAACCAATAGTAGAAGTAACCAAGCTACCAAAAATAGGGAAACGCTACCCTAATGTGCATGATGCCAAATTGGCTAGGGCCCAATTTTCCCTACCAGGTGACCCTCCATTGGAGATTACTAAGTAGGGGTGTAAAAGAATGTTTATTCCTTCACCATACAATGATATGGCCATGCATATTATTAGGTATTTTACCTATGAAGGAAGATTTTCTAATTTGCACACACATCATCTTATGTTACTGAGTTATGTAAGGCATAATTTTCCAGTAAATATCCCCAATTTCTTGTTCATTATGTTATGCATTAGTGTTGAGGAAACCCAGAAAGGAGAGGAAAATTTTGTTACTCACCATGCCCTAATTAAATTTCTCATAGAAAGATCCCTTAGGGATGTATCTCCTATGTCCATCATAAAACCCTACAGCCTCAGATTGCCCCTAATGTGCACCATACCCAAGATAATGCAAACTCTATTGACATGGCTATTGAGAAAGGCACCTGAGATACAGAAACCAAAAATGTGCAAGAAAATGTGCGTTTACCTGCTCAAATCAGCAATGTAGCTACTTCTTCCTAAGAAAAAAGAAAATCAAAAGAAGAAATTTTAGTTCCTACAATAGAAAAATGAAACCCTACAGTCCCAAAAGGAAAGAAAATAAGGTCGGTTCCTACAATAGCTACTCCTACAATAGAGACACCAAAGAGGGTTAGCAAGAAAAAGGTTGTAGTGCTTGAAGAAATCCTTGTGCAAAGAAGCTCTACAATGAGAGGAAAAATTCCTAAAGTTCCCTTAGAAACCCAGTCCACTTTACCTAAACAATCTAATGAAGGACCTCCAGTACAAATTATTCTAGATGATTCCCCCAATCAACCTAAAATTCCAAACATTCCTTAGAATCCCGATGAGAAATCTAAAGCTGAGATGAATGAATGCCAAAATAATTCCCAAGTAAGCCAACATGATATCCCAAGCCATGAAGTAGAAGAAGACCCAATAATGCAGCAACTAACTTGTTCATAAACTACCTTAGTTTCTTATAATCAAACATGGTTTACAAGCTTCCTGGAATGCTCATGGAGGGAACATAGGAAGAAAAATAATTGGGATGAAGAAAGTGGTCTGATTACCTTACACATGCTTCTTTTTCAGCTATATAATAAACATGTGTTAACAAAAACCCTATGGGAAGTAGAGAAAAAAATGAAGGTAATAATAGACCAAGGTGAAGAAATTGCAGAATTAAAAGAGCAATTAGCAAGACAAAAGAAAAAGATGGATCATGCCTGCCACCTAGGATCTATGACATTTGTTTAAAAGAAAAATTCCTCTTATTCTAGTTGATGATGACCCTTAAAGATATAGATACAAAGTTTAGGTTAGCTTAGAAATTTTATGGTTTGTACCAGACTCTTTCATCATGGTAGCAAAATTTACACTATGAATTTTATATGCATAATTTCATTATCCCTACAGAAGCTCAATGGAACCTTCTACTTTATATAGGGGATATACACCTTAGGGTCCTAATGCTTTGGATGCACAATGAGGCCAACTATGATAGACAAGTGAACAATTACAAAGAATAGGAGAGAACAAAACCCTTACCATTAAGAGCAGAAAGTAATACACTAGCAGAAATCCTTAGTGACTGGTTTAGGCTAACCTATGGAGATGTTCACAAGGAAAGAAGAAAATATATCTTTGAGGCCAAAATAAAAGTGTATGCAGAGTATGACAACATGCCTTACTTTTCTTTCAAAGAGCCATGGTTAGTGTCAAAACTAGATGGAGTAGACTTCTCGAGGGATTTAGAAGGTCAGAACCACATAGCCCAATCAACATTAAGGCAACCCTTCAACTGACACCAAAATACATGTAGTTGGGAAGGAAAATTAGACAAGAACTTTGGTGTTCATTAACAATGCAACCATGCATGCTCCTTTGGCCCCTATATGATATAAACTTTGAACAACTTGACAGGTTGCAGGAGGATCACATGAGGGAAGTCTAGGAAAGAATAAGTGGATTCTACTACACTTTCAAGAGTAATAGGCAAGGGAGGAATGAGGTTGGGGAATTTTGATCAATTTCTAGAAGATGCAATGCTTGAGGACAAGCATTAAACCTGCTAGGGGGTAGATGACGAGGCAAAATATTGCCTCTATTTTATATTAATTTTAATACTCTATTTTTAATACTACCAGGACATTTGTGAACTCATAACTAGTTGAGCTTATGATAATGTCCAGATAGAACTGTTAAACCATGGGTAGATAATTATTTCATATTTTTTCATTATTATAAATATAATGCGGTATTTCACATAACCATCAGAATGTGTGTTCTAATATCTAGATTTAGTTTGATTATGCTTATTTGCATAAATATTTCTACATCACAACTAACTTGCTAGGAAAGGAAGAAGTTGGAGAGTGGTCGACAACATTTAAGAAGGAGCATCAAGGCCTACCTATGGTGGAGGAATCATTATGGAACCACAAGACATGGCTACTATAAAGGAACCATTATTATAGGAATACAAGGATGAAGTGTTGCTATATTCCCTCTACATTTACTATAGTGCTAAATTGGTCCCCCAAACTTTACTGCTTATTCCACAGGTTGTTATATTTCCCTCTTCTTCTCTAGTGGATCTTTAGTTAGTTTTTTTTCTTTTCTATTTTAGAATAAGTTTTGATCCTCTATTTATAGGGATTGGATCGATAGTTTAAGGAGGATGGGAAATTTTTATGGAAAGATGTTGAATCTTGTAGCAAGTTATCTACAATTTTATGTATTGTTCTTATGTAAGGATTTTTTGAAATATAATGAAGTAATTCTTGGTTTACATTTTGTGTTAGTAGATTAGTAGAAGCCAACCAAGGGGGCCCACTTGGGAGGTGGATCAGATTAGAGTAGTATAGATTTATTTCTAGAATTTCTAGTATTTTAGATAGAAGTTACAATTTATTCCTGCAGCATCGTACTTTGTGAATGTTCCTGTAACATCTAAAAGAGCAATTATAGTGGATGGTCTAGGTTGAAATATAGCTTATCATAGAGTTGCATTTCCAACATTAATTTCAGTAAGGAGTTAAGTGTGTTACTTTCTTGTAACACTAGTGTAGGTGATTTATATGTATTTTAGTTTCCTACAACATAAGCATCATGATTCTTCAAGGAGCCTAGTGCACATACCATGCCAACCATTTCAAGTATACATCCCTGGTTTAAAATATTAAATGCACCTCATGGTGGGGGAAATAATCCTTATATTGAATAAACTATTCCTATGTAAGACTTTAGGCATGATTATCACACACCTATTGTAAGGCAGACTAGTCATCTTTCTTTTGTTGAATCTACAATCCAACAATGAACTCTATCTCTCCAAACATGGACATCTCAAATTCCTAACTCATTTCTTTTGAAAAAGCTTTGTACAAGTTATCATTTATAGTAAACAATGTGTCATCTAGAAAGATTTATGCCAACATAATCTTCTTGTCTGGTCCTTCTTTGATAAATAGGTATTTGTCCTTTGAAAACTAATCTTTATCAAGTAGTTGTGAATTCTTTCATACCAAGCTCTAGGATCTTTCTTGTGACCATACAATGCTTTGTCCAATTTACAAACCACATCCTTTTTGCTTGGATCAACAAAACCTTTAGGATGTTCTATGTAAAATTCTTCTTCAAGAATTCCATTCAAAAATAAATATTTCACATCCATTTGATAAACTTTAAATCCTTTATGTGCAGCATAAGTAAGTAAAGTCCTAACACCTTCTAATATTGCAACAGGAGAAAAAGTTTCACCACAACCAATACCTTCTTCTTGAGAATAACCTTTGCATACTAACTTTTCTTTTTTTCTAGAAACTTTTCCATCTTCATTTAGCTTATTTTTAAAAACCCACTTTGTGCCAATTACATTTTTATCCTTGGGGCTAGGAACAATAGACTAGGTCTTATTCCTTTCTATTTGTTCTATTTCATCAATCCAACTTTCATTATCCAAAGCATCTTTAACTGATCTAGATTCAAATTTGGTAAGCAAACATGTACCTTTCAATTTATTTCTTGTCATTTTACCATTTGACTTCTCTCCAATGATTTGATTAGGTACATGGTGCTTTTTGACATATCTTTCCAACATAGGTACTTTTGATTTAGAACTTGTTCCACTAGCCTCACCATGATCTTCTTTATCAAGCTTGGGTCCCATTATCTTTGAGTCAGGTCCTTTAGACTCATTTTTCTTTGGCTACAACTCGATATCCTTTGACTACAACTTGGGTCCTTTAGACTATGACTCAAGTTGCACTGGATGCAACTTAGGTACTTCTAGAGATTTTGGGGACACAAGAGGTGAAGTCTTCTAACTTCCAATGAGATTTGGCAATATATCATGTTCAAAGTAAATAAAATTTATCTAATCCTTAGGTACTTTGTTGCTCTCTTCTTCACTCTTTTCTACAAACTCATCAATCCTTACATGTGCACATTCTATGATTTTATGAGTAGACAAATTCAAACATTTATATGCTTTAATTCTACTAGAGTATCCTAGGAATATGCTTTCATCACCTTTGACATCAAATTTACCTTTCCTAGTCTCTTTCATAATATAACATTTTCTAGCAAATACATCTTTCAAGTAACTTACATCAAGTTTGTAGCCATACCATATTTCATAAGGAGTTTGATTTGATTTATTCTTTAGTTGTACTTTGTTTAAGGCATGCACTGTAGTATTGATTACTTCCTTCCATTATTTTATTGCAACATTCTTTTCTATCATCAAAGTTCTTGCATAGTCCATGATAAATTTGTTCCTTCTCTCATCTATACCATTCTATTTTGGTGTACTAGGAGCTAATACTTGTCTTTTGATTCCTTTTTTAGTGCATAATCCATTGAATTCACTAGAAATCAATTCAACACCTCTATCTGATCTTAAACACTTCAACTTCTTTCTTGTTTCCTTCTCTACTCTTTTAGATACCAGTTAAACTTTTGAAAAACTTTAGACTTATCTTTTAGATACATTACAATCATCATTTTAGAATAATCATAAAAAAAAAGAATAAATTACTTATCTCCACTGTATCTTTCAATTCCAATAGGTCCACATAAGTCAATATGAACTAGCTCCAAGACTTCTTTAGAATGATAGTTCTTTCTTTTGAAACTTGTCTTGCCCATCTTACCAATTTGACAATTTTTGCATAGGCCCATATCAGGTTTCCTCAAACTATGAATACCTATCACTCTTTTATTTGTTCTTATCTTGATTAGATTATCAAAGTTCACATGTCATAACCTTTTATGCCATAACCATATTTCTTCTACTTGAGCAATGAAACATAAACTTTTACTAAGATCTAGGTAGAATAAGTTACCTTTTGTTTGGTTACTGGACCCAAGTAGATTTCTTTTTCTATCTAGTAGCTTGGCCTTCCCATTCATTAATTCTAACTTTAATCCAAAGCTATTCAATTGTGCCACACTCAGTAGATTATGACTTAGTCCTTCAACCTAATAAGAATTATCACATATAAGTTCACTAACCTAGTGAGATACAACATTTTCCCTTTATGTAACATGGTTCATAGTTTCCAAATCTTAGAATTTCACCATCATAATGTTCCAAATGTTTAAACTTTATTTTGTCACCAGTCATATGAAGTGAGAAACCACTATCAATAATCCATGTATCATTTTTGCTAACATGAGAGATAAGTGCCATTTTATCTTCTTCATTATCAGATTCATATTTTACAACAATATAGACCATTTCATCATCATCACTAATATTTGAATCTTTAACCATAAAAAAGACTTCTTACCTATAAGGTAACTTGCAACAAAAAATATAACCATTTCACATAACCCATAATATATTTGAAATAAATATGCAATTGAAATCCATATGTGAGAGAATAGACACATACCCATAAAAATTGTGACACAAGATATACCCTGAGAAACTCTCATTAACGAAAAAAATCCATCCTCCAAAAACATCCATTACAATGTATTATTTAACAAAAACCACCATTGCAATAAAACCATGGAAGCCTTCAAAACCATAGCCACAAGCAAGCAATTCATGTGAAAAAGCATGAATCCACACATTCCATGTCATGCTTCCAACCTTCACGAATGCTCCCTTGGCTAACCTATCAAGCCTTGTCTTGCTTGACTCTTACCTTTTGCCTTTTCGTCTTCACATACAAAAACTACCCTTATGGCTACTTATATAATAGTAAGTCTCAAAAAACCACCAAGTGGTATTACATAAACCATGTGCTACCTAACCCATTAACCCCACATCTAATATTGGCTATTTATTTCTTTTCCACAATATTAAATAATTATGTCAAATATTATCACAATGTTACAATACAACTCATCAAGTATATCCCATGGGAATATTTACATGTTGTGCATCCATCTAGGTGCTCCTAGATATAATATTACCTAATAAAATAAAATAATACAATATAACAATATTATACAATGTGTACAACACACATAATCTCAACAATCTCCCACTTGTTGTATACATTGCATAGGATCAATCCGTAACCACATAAATGAATAGGGAAACAATTCCTCCCAGCACATCTACCATCATGGATCAAAGTAAACCAAGTGCTCCATCCTAGTAACCGCAACAAAAGCAAAGTATCAAACATCTCAAACATGAATGATCTCACCTCCTATTATGCCACTGCCACCGAACATACATAAAAGCCATCCAAAGAGAAGGCCACCCAACCTATCACATTAGAGATCATAAAATCTTGTATGAACTAAAATGTCAAGCACAAAAATCTGATCCAAAGGTAATCATATATATTTGTAGCTATCAAATATCCATAGTTGAATATAGCACTCATAGCAAGTGTCAAACCCATCCAACTATCCATACCTCTAAAGGTATACCAAGTGAATATAACATCACCAACATATCTAATATATAACCTACAATCACAAGCTTAAGGAGAAATACCTACCACATATTTACTAAAAAGCTCCCACTACAAAAGACAATGCCAAATCTATAACTAATCCACTCACAACATCTCAAAAAAGTGAATCCATGTAGTCTCAAGGACATCCATAATACATTAACCAATAACCTACAAGAACAACTCTCATGACAAATCTCCAACACTCTCTCAATCTCTCCACAACCAACAAAGGAAAGGAGATAAAGGAATAACGATTTCATCTCCCACATGACATACATGAACACAAATTAGTGATCATAATTTCTAACCAATCTCAAATCCAATGTAAACAAAATTGAACACCTAAGAAGATAATCAAGACCAAAGAGAAATCATGCAAATCATAATCGATATCATATCCTTCTAAACAAACCTCTAGATGTAAACTGTACCAGTCTGATCTCCTCCATAAAACCACAACCAAGAAGCCTCAACAACAACCAAACCATATCATATAACTAATTATGGATGTAAGCGTCTCACAAGAAGATCAAACTCATAAACCATTCCTAATTCAAGGAATATACCCAATATAAAACCATCTCCGAAACTCAATCAACATGACAACATATGCAAATGGAGATAACCAATGCTAAACCATCTCTTAAATGAACCCTCCAAAACTAACTCATGTACCATAGCTCAAGATCCATATCCATGAAAGACAAGTATAAACATTATGCACTTGAGATAAACAATGGGCTATACCTCTCAAGTAGCGAATTGTCAAGTAGATCAAGAGTAAGAAATGAGAATGCTCATCAAGATATCCAAGTCTCCAACCAATATTCATCTAAGAATAATCCCCTCTCAAGTCCATATCACGTAAATGCCCCTCGAGCTTCCTACTGAAACAATCAATTGTCCTAACAAATACTTCTCTAATCTAAGAGAAATCAACATCACCACCATCTCTAAGTATCCATGAGCACCTGTAACTAATGAATCTATGCCAACTCCAAATGCAATATACAATATCATGAAGTATCCAACTCATGATCAATGTACTCAATACCAAGAAACTAAACCAAGATCAATGTCAAAGTTCCAACCATCACTTCAGGAACATAAACATGACAACTTGATCTTACCATCTCAATAGAGACAACATGCTCCATATGAATATACCATAACATGTCAAAACTCTAAACATGTATCAAGAGTATATCATGAAATAATAATAAAACCATCCTCACACCAAGGATAACATGTCAAATAAAAATATAAACCACACCTTTATCAAGAACCCCATTAGTCCTCAAGATGCAACTATCTTCACATACCATGAAGAAAAAAATCTCCACATACCATGAAGAACCATTTTCACACACCATGAAGAACCATTTCCACACACCATGAAGATGACCAAGAGCACCATGCAAATGTTAAAGATGCTTATGTAGCAATAGGATATAAGTGTAAGAATTTTCCTTAGAGAAAAATTTACCCAAGATCAAGGAGCACAAGCACAAGCACAATAGTAGGCCAAGAGTACGGTCAATATGAGAATGCTCACTATTGTGTCAGAAGTATGTAAATAAACACTAGTAGAGCCTGTATATAAAGGCCTCTAAGATGCATCTAGAATGTGTCTAGAATGTACTAGGAGATAAGGGTAAGCCCACACTAATGGGTTCCACTTTAGTGGAACGAAGAAAGTTCAAAAAGTTTTCCAAATCACAACTTAGGATGTTTGAATTTAGTTTGACATGTTCGCGTGAACGTATATAAAAGGTTCGTGCAAACATATACATTGGGTATTTCGTGCAAACATACCAACGCGTAAATTCATACGTTCGCACAAACATATTAGCTACATATGTTGGCGTGAACATATGAAAAGCGCATTTCCAGCGGATGGCAAATAGTTTTACAAATGGAAAATAGCTTTACAAATTGAACCTTTTTAGGTTTTTTGATTGTTCGCATGAACAAGTTAAATATAGATATGTTTTCCCAAACATACCCTTAAAATTTTTCAATGACTATGAAAATTTAGGAGGCATGTTCGTGCGAACATTCTTATTATGTTTGCACAAATGTTATGTTCGCGCGAACATGTAAAATTTGGAAAATTTTAACCCTTTTTTCATTTTTTTAATTTTTTTTGCTATTTTGACTCCCATAATTGTAGGAGAATGATCTCCTACTATAAAATTTAAAATGTCAAAATGTGCTACTCAGAGAAAGCTTTCCAATGACTATAATTATAATACATATTTTAGTCATTAAGAATTTCAAATATGAGTTTAACTCATTATAGGTTCATTACCGATTGAACATAAACCGACTTTGAAACCTTAGGAAAATTAGTAAATTAGGTCAAATTTTTTTTGAAAAATATGTAGGAACTAACTTATTGAGATACCTTTCTATTCCAAAAAAAAAAAGAGGTTTATATGATAAATTGACTTCAAATTATCTGTGTCAAACGGAACATATGTCTAAATTACAGTTCATGTCACTTCAAAACTTCATAAGCTATACAATATTCAACCAAAATAAATCAAACCAAATGCATCCTCTGGATATTGATGTTACAAATCTAACGCCACAAGAATTACTTCATTATCATTTCTAGAAAAAAAGTTATGTGTGTCAAATGAACTCACTCTTTAAAAATATTGAATTTTATTATTTACCACTTTTCGGAGGAGATAAAAAAATTTGATATAAATATTTTTTTTTTTAGATTTAAAAATATGGTTACAAATTAGGAACAAAGTACTCAAAATCACTAGTTTATGTCATCTTCAAATTATTTATAGTTTTGGAGATATAGTCACTTGAACGTGATGTTTGTTGCAAAAATATTAATTTCAGTGTCAAAATTAGTCAAAAAGTGGAACCCATTATTGTGGGATCACCCTAAGCATGAAAACTAAGCACATATCCTCCACAATTAGAGGATAAGCATGATGAGGTTTCTAGAATGTTGTAGACACCATGTGCTCAAATAATGTGCTAACTCCTAAGTGTAGACAACATGTGCATAATTAGAATGCAAACTCCTGTGTTGTCAACATGACAACTCACAAGAATACAGATGCTCTTAGGTGGAAAATAAATAAATAATAAAAATATGAATTAACCTAAGTAAACTTAAGTAAAGTATAAATAGTAAATACTTATTTACACCAACACCCCCCCTTAAGTGCAACTTAGGGAAATTCCCTTAAGCTTACATAATCTAGGATGAAATGCAAGATGGGTCTCAACTACTAGGCCATGTTAGGTACCCATGTACATAATGCAATGCAATCTCTCTTAAACTAGAGAAAGAGGGAAAACATCATGGGAAAAGCCCTCTCCCAAAAAGAGAGATGAAAAAACACATGATGTATAGATGGACGGAGTAATCAAGACCCCCCCATTATGACATACGTCCAATATATACAATAGAGAAAAATGAGAAGGGGAAGAGAGATAGGATAGGCTCCCCCGCCCAAAAGAAGAATGTCGACCAATGACTGCTCCAATGAAGAAGCTAATCCAAGACTGCAAAATGGTGTTCCTCCCCTTAGGAAGAAACAAGGCCATGGGTACAAATGAGATGCTTCCACTATGTGCAGAAAGAATCTCATAGATAAGTGATGTCTCTAAGACCTACTCAATTGGCTAAAGAACTTGTCTCAAAAAATTGTTTGTCTCCTCAGCTAATGAAGAAGCCCTCTGCAATTGTTGGTCATAAGCATCCATAATCACTTCAACCTATAATGATCGATCATGTAGAGAATGAACAAGAGGGTCAGATGGAGCCCTTGTGAAAACTGAAGAAGGTGTTGTTTCATTAAGAAGAAGACGAAAATCATCAATACTATCTCCCAAATTTTTCATTGATGCTGGACCTGGAAGACTAGATATAACCTTTCATACTAGACCTATCACTATGGTGATATATGCATGTGGAGAATACTGATTTCATGACCTCTCTCTGCAATTGTCGATAGAACCCCACATGTCTAAATCTATTGAAGCACTATTGCTAGTGTGACTATCAATTTCTACATTGTATTATGTGTGAAGAGGATTAGAGGACAAGCTTGGTGAACTTTCCTCAAAGTGCAAATCCTTCTCCACAAAAATTAGATGTGTCTTAGGATCCATAAGTCTATATGATTTCACACCATCTTCATATCTGATGAAAGTACTAGGCTAAGGTGACTATGCCTTACATCCCCTAGAAGATCTATTTTCCCATGTCGAACAACTGGAGACTCTGAAGTGTTTCACAATTGGTTTTCTGCTGCACCATGCCTGAAAAGGAGGCATGTCATCTAAGGCTAGATGAGGAGATCTGTTAAGAATGTGAGTGGCATTGCTAATTGCTTTGACTTCTAGTGATGGATCTAGAGACTTGGCTTGTATCATGCAACTCGCCATGAACTTAAGAGTTTGGATCCTTAATGCTACAACATTTGTCTTATGCGGACTGAATGCTAGTGGATTATGAAGATCAATTCCCTCAAGTTTGCAAGAGTCTTTAAGTCTTTTGTTCACGTATCTACTCTCATTTTCCATTCAAAGAAATTTGATGGCTTTCCTCAATTTCTATTCAACATGAGTCTTGAAGGCTAGAAACTTGTCCAACACTTCATTCTTATGATATAGATAGTAGACCCAAGTGTATCTTGCAAAGGCATCAATGAAGGCAAGTATTTAGTGACCTTGGCTAACTGTTGTTACTGCAAAATGTCCTGCTAATACCATGTGAAGCATCTGTAGAACAATTGGTGCTCTTGAAGACTTCCCTTTATGTAACTTCTCCTCTAGATGTGTATCCACTATACCTATTGAAAATTCACCTGCGAAAAAGTTGATTTTGGGTAGACCTTTGACCATTTTATTTGTGCAAAGTTGTTGAAGGTAGCAGAAGGAAAGATGTCCATACCGCTCATGCCATAATTGAATTTGTGAATTGGATTGTTTTAACAAGGCCTATGAAGGAAACTTGGGCACAAAATGGGAAAAAGAGTACAACCTTTTGTCATGATTCACTTTACCCACTACAACCAATGAGTCATATTTTAGACTGTGCACCTGTACTAAGTCTAGAAGGAACTCAAGTCTATGTCCATCTCTAAGGTGTGTGATTTGGTAAATCAAGAGTAGATTAGAACTTAGATTTGGAACATAGAGAACATCTTGAAACTCTCCATTTTCCATCTCCACATTTCCTTTCCCTTCAACTTCCATTTTGGTATCATCTCCCACAAAGATGTGTGGTACCTTTGACTGCTTCAATGAAGAAAAATCCTCCTTTAAAGAACCCATATGATATAAGGCACTTGAGTCAAGAATCCATTCCTTTGAAGAGTTTGAATTTTCCATGAGTGCTTGCCCTTTGCCCTTTGAATTTGAAGAAGACCCTTTATCCTTATAGGCATTAAGCAATGGAACATTATGTTTCTTCATGATGTTGGTTAACTCATCAATCTTTTTATGATAACACTCATGTTCTTCATGACCCAATTGCTTGCAACAGACATAATTTTTCTTCTCCTTTCTTGTTGAAATTCAAGGAAGACTTGCATTGTTGACTGGATAATGGTTTTGTCTTTTCTTCATCCTTTGATTTGTTCTTCTTCTAGTTTTGATTCTTACTCTTTCCTTTATTTGAAGACTATCTAGCTAAATTTTGAGAACCCTCATTATTGGCCACCAATGCTTTAGACTTAGTTGAATTGAGAATTCTCATTGATATCAACTTCTTTTCTTCTCTATCCAATAGACTAGCATATTCATCAAAAGAGACTTTCTTATAGGAAAACCCTAATATTGTCTTTGATGTGCTATAAGAAGAAACAAATGTGGAATACTCTGATGACAACTTATTATGAATAAGATAGATCAACCTATCATCTTTGATAGGGTTCCCTCAATCAGTAAGCTTTGTCCTTAGTTCATTCACCTTAATGATGAAATCCTATATAGAATCAAATGACTTAGGATCTAAGGAGACAAGATCATCTTAAATTTTGAAAACATCCTCTTTAGACACTTTATCATATAGGTTTTTGAGGGTATCCCAAGCTTGCTTGGATGTAGAAGACTTCAAAATTTGATACATGATCTTGTCATCAACCCCCAAACAAATATCACCTAGGGCTTCCCTATCCATTGCCTCCCAAGCTTGAATATCACTAGCTAATGCATTATCACTTGCTAGTTTAGGAAGGGTACCATCTACATATTGAGAAACTCCATTATGCATTAAATGACATTACATTTTTATGGACCATGTAGCATAGTTATGAGAAGTTAATTTAGGAAACTTAAAATTTCCCATGATGTAAAAAATGAAAGAAAATTGTAGAAAAGAAGGAACACCACACCAAGAACACCTCCCCTCCCCACTTTTCACTAAATCAAGAAACCCCCCCAAAAGAGATGCTTTTAGCACTTTATAAGTAGTGTGATTACAATGACCACTTGTCACTTTTGGCATTCATGGACATCTAATTTTGCTTGTTACAACTTCTTGAAAGATTAGAAATATGAAACTTTATAATGTGCTACAAATTTGAAGCAATACAAAGCAAAGAAAGGCCCTATTTTTGAAAGTGACACTTTTGTCCAAACAACACTACAATTTAATTATAGATTTGGAAAGTAGACAAAAAAATAAAACACTTTCAAAAAAAATAGAACCTAATTTCGAGTCCAGATGTGCCTGTGCGGAGCAATTGAAGTTCTAGAATATAGGATTGGATAGGTTTAGTCACCAAAAGATGCAATTTATGACAAATCTATGCACCAAAACTAGAAAAGAGCTCACTACTAAAAATTTTAGGAAATTCTAGCCAAATTTTTTTAAAAAATTGCACTTGAATTGGAGTCTAGATGACAGAGATATGACCTCCCAAAGTTAAACTGCTAAATCAAAAATCAATATGGAGAGGGGTTGTATTAGCAAAAGACAGGGTTAAATTTGATGGTCATACGACTGTTGCAGCAATTCTATTTTGCCCTTGAATGAGGATCAAATGCCCATCAAATTTAGGCACTCAAAATTGATGATGTCAATGACTCCAAGCCCTGTGATGATATCAGCATGATGTTAACATGTACAGATGTGTACGAACAATGACATGTACAGATGACTTAGTGTATGGATTTGCTGACTGTATGCCTATGTGGGTGCTGACTGTATGATGAAATGTCGAACACATAGATGGTTGCTGCATAGGGTGCTGAATTGACATGTGTTTGAATATTAGTGGGCCATGTGGCTAGACTAATGACTATAGAATCTAGCGCAATAGCAATACCAGAATTATTTTCCTTGTCAAAAAGCCTATTGACTAGTAGAAAACACGGTCAGTGTAGGCTGGCCAGAATCTTAAATGCGTGGACCGAATTTTGTTTTGGCATTGCTAAACTATGTTATGCAAGTGTCAGATTCAAAGTTTATAATCCCACATTCATGGGGCATTCAAACAGCGAACAAGTTATACAGTGAAACTTGCACATAATAAACAAACCCAAAAGGTTGCTCAAAAATATGAGTGTGGTCATCAGGTGTTGGTTGGGCACAGTCTGGTTGACAGTATAATTTGTGCAGTTGCTAGAAATATTGTCGGTGTCTACTAGTATTGTTGGAATAAATATAAAAGCCTACTAATAATTGAAGATATCATGTGATTAATAATAGAGGAATATTCCCAAGGTGTGACTGCCTGATTCTACAAAAAAAAATTCTCTGCTAGCCCGCTTGACTGGGCAAAAATATTTCTAAAATACCCAATTTGGAAATAAACTGCAAAGATGAAATTAATTCAGATCTGAAACAATTGAAATGTGCAGATAGAATAGATCATACCTAGTTTGCAAATTGGTGCCTTCAGGTGTTGGTTTGGGAAAATTTTTTTCCTCATGATCGACTTTAGCCCAGTATTGGCAAATTTATAGCCAATTTTCACCAAATTGATGTTCCAGACACAATGGCGAGGTTCGATTTGGTACTAGACACTCCCAATTTCTATAGATTCTCTAGATTTGGGTCGAGGTGATGAAGCAACTATGGTCTCGAACAACTAGTGTAGAGAATCTCCTCAAGCTTTGATACCATGTAAGAATTTTCCTTAGAGAAAAATTCACCCAAGATCAAGGAGTACAAGCAAAAGCACAATAGTAGACCAAGAGTATGATCAATATGAGAATGCTCACTATTATGTCAGAAGCATGTACATACACACTAGGAGAGCCTGTATATAAAGGCCTCTAAGATGCATTTAGAATGTGTCTAGAATGTACTAGGAGATAAGCATGACAATTAAGCACATATCCTCCACAATAAGAGGATAAGGATGATGAGGTGTCTAGAATGTTGTAGACACCATGTGCTCAAATAATTTGCTACCTCCTAAGTGTAGACAACATGTGCATAATTAGAGTGCAAACTCTTATGTTGTCAGCATGATAACTCACAAGAGTATGCATACTCCTAGGTGACAAATAAATAAATAATAAAAATATGCATTAACCTAAGTAAACTTAAGTAAAGTGTAAATGGAAAATACTTATTTACACCAACACTAAGACAAACCTCTAACATCTACAAACACTCAATAAATATATTAATGGCAAAAAATTCCAACTCAACTGTGGTACTGAGTCACCCATGGCATCATAAGATCCATCTCCTACATGAAGATCTTCTAGGTCTATACAGACAGCCAAAGTGTCAATACCAAGTGAAACCAAGATCTCCAAACCCAAGAAGATATAAACCATACCAAGAACTAATCATGCACTGTCACCTCATCACTATCACAAGCTCCTACTAAACTATGTATCTAAGCTATCCATGACATCATGATGAAAAACCATCCTCTAACCATTAGAGTCAACCAAGACATCAAACTATCAAATAGCTCAAAGTGTACATCATGATCTCCTCAAAAGAAACCAAATAACCATAATCCTCAACCAAGAAGATATACCACCATAATCAAATTAGGAATCCAAACCAATGAACATCAAGGATGTACATGTATATCTAATCATGTCATGCCAAAATCTATGGCACCATGATCACATCCATGAACTGAGAATCTAACTTTCAATATGTCCAACCTGTCAACATAAAATAGTCAACCACAATCCTTCACCATGACTATACCTAGTAACAACATCTCATCCCTTGTACATGAAGAAAAAATTAGAAAATCATGTGCATTAAGGCATAGAAAACCCATATCCAAGCCACCAATTTGAATATGCACAAATAATGAAAAATCAATTGGAAAAAAAAACCCATATCCAAGCCATAAATGCAACCTGTAAGTATAGACCGCTTACAACACTACACAACTTGTAGACCCAATAAGTCATCATACATATCCAAACCAAATACTAATAACCATCTCATCATGAGACCAATCTAAAATATGAATTGAGTATATAATGACATCAAATCTTAAATCTCCAAAATATACAATCTTATAAACTCATAATGCTACCATAGTCAATATATACCATAAATTGTTTAGATTAATTTATCACCAAATAAACCATATCAAACATGCACCAAATCTAAACCAATGTGTAGATCTCTTCAATAGCTTTTTGTTGACTACTTGAAGTGCAAAATCTAACTCGTATGCCCAAGTTATGCTCTAATTTATACTCAAAATAAACAACATCTAACTTTTAGGCTCTTAAAACCTGAAAAAATGCCAAAATCATAGAACCAAACTTACACCAAGTTGCAGTGCTCTGAATAAGCTTTTCAACACCTATAAGAAGTTTGAAATTTGATATCCTGAGAGAGACTTATGGCAGTTTTAGTAAGACAATCTTTTTACCATTTTCATTAAGAATTTTTTTGTAACAAAAAATTCCAATGGGATTAAATTTGACAACCATCATAAGCTGAAACTAAAAAAGTCTTTCATTTCCTCTGAACATGGCCAAACTAGGGCATATTATATATCAAAATTTATGGAAATATTGACCTGGATCCAATGATGAGGCTTGTTTTTACCTAGGAGGTCATTTCTACAAACAAGCTCCTAAAATCTCATTTAAATTAAATATCTGAAAAATCTATTTGACCAACAGCTTCACATGCCCAAAATCTACCAACATCCCATCATAACAGCAAATCCAAAACCCTCAAATTTTCATTAAACAACTCATATATCTTGCCCTTTCTTTTATCCTCTCATGTATTCCTATGAACTCAATCTAAGGTTACAACAACACAACCATAGCTCTGGTAACAATTGTAAGAAAAATTATAACAAAGAATATAATTGTTTCCACATAACTCATAATAGATTTGAAATAAATATGTAATTGAAATCCACATGGAAGAGAATAGACACATACCCACAAAATTTGTGACACAAGATATACCCTAGGAAACCCTCACTAAGGAAAAAAAAACTCAACCTCCAAAAGCATCAATCACCAAGTATTATTTAGCAAAATCACCATTGCAATACAACCATGGAATTCTTCAAAGCCATAGCCACAACCAAGTAATCCATGTGAGAAAACATGAATCCACACATCCCCTGCAATGCTTCCAACCTTCACAAATGCTCGCTTGGCTAACCTATCAAGCCTTCTCCCACTTGACTCTTTCCTTTTCCCTTTTCCACTTCACATACAAAAATTACCCTTGTGGCTGCTTATATAGTAGCAAGTCTCACAAAATCACCAAGTGGTATTACATAAACCTTGTGCTAAAACCATGTGCTACCTAACCCATAGAACCCACATCTAATATTAGGCATTTAATTCTTTTGCATAATATTAAATGATTACATCAAATATTATCATAATGTTACAATAAAACTCATCAAATATATCCCATGGGAATATTTATATGTTGCACATCCATCTAGGTACTCCTATATACAACATTACATAATAAAATAAAATAATACAATATAACAATATTATGCAATGTGTACAACACACATAATCTCAACATTACTTTTGTCTTTTTAGTCCTTGAAGTTCTTGAAATCCTTCTTGCCTTTCTAGTTGGTGTGCTTCTTTTCATCTTTGTCTTCTCTATTTGGACACCTTGTAGCAATGTGACCAACCTCTTCACAAGAAAAATAGATCAAAAGAATTTTACCTGTATGCCTTCCTTTGCCCTTGGGATACCTTCTTGCAAGCAATGCTTCAATGGCTTCAAGATCACTATTAGAATCATCTTCCTCTTCACTTTCAGATTATTTTCCTTTAGACCTTTTAGCTTTCTTCTTGAGTGATCACTTTGCTTCAAATGCAGACTCAAGATTGCTAGAACTAGGAGTATAATTATCATAGTTATCTAGCTTAAATGCAGTCAATCTTCCAACTTGAACATCCAAATTTATCTTGTTATTTGGATCACATATCATCTCTTGAATATCAAACACTCTAATTGCATAGATAAGAATAAGGGTTATGAGTACCTTACTTACCATTGTTACATCTTCAGTTGTTCCTCTAGAGGCTTTGATTACACTGGCACTAGCTTTGATTCTCTCAACATATTTTGCAATGTTTTCATCCTTTCTCATCTTCATCTAATCAAACTGACCTCTCAATATTTCTTCTTTGGCTCTTTTCACATTATTATCACCTCCATAGATATCCTTCAATTTGTTCCACATATCATGAGCAATAGCATATCATTTTACCTCATCAAATTCAGCATAGTTAAGAGCTAATGCAATGTCAATCATCATAATGTTATGATTTTTCTTTTCAGCAATCTCTTCCATGGCCAATGTTCCAATAGGAGCCTTGTAATAATTTTCCAAATATTTCAAACATAAATCACTTATAGTTGCTAGGTGCAACTTCATAAGTTCCTGCCATGCCTCAAAGTTATCTCTGTTCAGCTTGGAAATCTCTCTTCTATAAGACATCTTGATCTTTAGCTTAAGTCCTTGAAACCTTTTTTGTAAGTACCGAAAGCTCTGATACCAATTGTTGAAAATATAAGAGGAGTAACTAAGAGGGCACAGGTGAATTAGTTACCACTAAAATAAATACCATATCCCTTATATGTTAACTTAAATACTACTAGAAAACATTATTGCTTGGCAAACGCATAGGCACTAGGTTAATACTAATAATATGTTGTAACTTGGTAACAACTAAAATAACAACCGTAACTCAAAAAATGCTTAACATAGAAATATTAAGATGTTATTTGTGATTAACCTTAATTAACTTAGTTGCATACACATAAAAGAAATAGCATGAAAACAAGTGATACCAAGATTTAACGTGGAAACCCAATTTGGGAAAAACTACCAATTGCAATATTGGTTAAAAAATTTTCAGTCTTCTAAAGTGAGCCCTGTTAGGAGCTAACCCTGTTAAAGGTTAAAAAACACACCATTAGGTGTGACCCTATCAGAGAATTTAATCATCTTGTTAAGAGTGGCCTTGTGAGAGGTCTTTAGACACTTCAATCTAGAAATGCCACCTTGTTTGAGAATTTACAAATAGTTGTTAAGCCAACTTTGTTAAGAGATTTAGATCACTACTATGATGGTTAGAGAGTAACATTGAGATGACCTAATTTTTGATGCAATTGTATTGTTGATTTTAGATTTTAATTCTAGCTTGAATACTTGATCCTTCTTGATTGAATGTATCTTTGTAACTCCTCAATGATATTCTCCTTATCCTTCTAATTCACTTCCTCTTAGCATCTTCTATTCTTCCATACACTTACTCACATTCAATCCTAAACTTGACCTTATATCATATTCATTTTCAAGTTGTCTTGAATACAACTTAAAAAAATTAATATTTGTCTCATCAATCGGCTAGAACCAACAAACAAATCCATTAAACTTAATATGCCAAAAAAAGAGAATCCTTCATTAGCTGACCCTTCTTGTTAGATACTAACTCATAAATGATTTTCTTGTGTTAACCAAGTGAACTCGGTTAACATTGCCTCTTCGCTAGCTTCCTTTGGTAACAAAGTGAGCTTGGTTAACATTGGTTCCATCCAACTTTCCTTTGTTGCTAGAGTGAGCTCGGTTAACACTCAAATTCTATGAACTTCTCTTTAACGCTCGAGTGAACTTAGTAGACACTGTCTTCTTAACTTGGCAAATATTGGAATGCTTGATAGACACATGAACCTATCTTCATTGCTCGAGTGAGCTCAGCATATACTGTCTAGTAAAGATATCACATCTTTTGTAATATTAGAGACAATACACAATTAACCAATTATTTTCAACAAGATCATGGAGTGTGATCCAAAATATTGATGGAATAAAAACATTTCATTGTCAAAATTGAGAAGCCACAAAATAATTATGATAGATTATGAAAAGTTAATGCATCTTATTCAAAATCTTGGTAATGTGACTTCAAAATATTAATTCTACATAATCTTAAACCAATAATTAAGAGCTAGATTTCAAATTAAAATATTATAATTTTTAAATAATTATTACTAAAATATAATAATAATAATAATACAATTTTTGAAGGATTTGAGCAATACAAATCCACAAAACCCAAATAACACTTGCATGCTAGAACCTACCACAAAGAAGAAAAGACAAAGAAGAGGCAAGGGTTTGGCTTTGAAAATATGGAAAATTATCTTATCAGACTGAAAGAATGAATGGAATTTACAATTGATAAATCCTTATAGAAAGAGATCGTAAAACTTAAAAGGGAAACACTAAGAGATAAATGACATTTAATAATTAATATTTAATTATTAAATGTAAATGCATGTGCATAAAGTGAAATCCTAAGAAGGGGGTAAAGGTAATTTAATAAATTAAATTAAATTAAGCTTTTATTCTAACACCCCCCTTAAGATGAGCAACATTGCAACTACAAACAATGCAAGAAAAAACACAGAAACTACAATGTTGAAAGTAAACTTGGGTTCCAGTAGCAAGGCTTGATGAGGTACCCAATCACAACCAAATCTCTATGAAATAGAGAAATAGGGAAAAGCACATGGGAAAAACCCTACTCCAAATAGAGATAGAAGAAGCCAAAAAGAAAGAAAAGAAGGAAGGAAGGATGCATCACTAAAACCCCCCAAGGATAACTTCCTTCACCCCAAACATAAAACATAGTTGAAGATACTATGGAGATGCAAAAGGTTTAGTGAAGTTGTCTACAACATGCTTAGTAGTGGGAATGTACTCCAAGCTAATAGATCCATCCTAAATTAGATGCCTAATGAACTACATGTGAAGCTCAATGTACCTGGTCCTTTAATGCTCAACTAGGTTACAAGAAATGTGTATAGCACTTTGATTGTCAAACCAAAGAAAGTTGGGACTATCAAGAGGAAATCAAAACTCTGTCATCAACTATTGAAGCCATAAAATCTCATGACTAGCTAGCACAACTACCCTATACTTTGCTTCTATAGATGATAATGTGTGATCATGCTGCTTCTTGGAAGACAATGTGATAGGACAAGAACCTAGATAGAAAAATAAATTCAGAAGTAGACTTCTGATTATCAATATCACCAACCCAACTTGGGTCTATATAACCAACAATGTGAGGATTCCCTAATTTGCAGTGAATGCCATAACATCTAGTATCCTAGATGTACCTCAAGATATGTTTGGAAGCTTGCCAATGAATCTCATGTGGATCATGTAAGAATCTAGAGTCAAGTCCAACCAGAAAAGAAATACCAGGAAAAGTGTGTGTCAAGTACAACAAACTACCTACAAGTTATCTATATAAAGTGGAATCTGCTATAGGAGTAGTGTGCATGGTAGGTAAAAAAACACTTGATTGAAAAGGTGTGGGAGTAGGTTTGCAATCAAGCATGTTGAATATCTAAAGCATATCAAGAGAATCCTTCTATTGGAGTATGGTTATCCCATCTGATGACTGAACAACCTATAGGCCCAAAAAATAATGCAAAAGTCCAAGATCTATCATCTTAAATTTCTCTCTTAAAGAAATCATAGAGTATGAGATACCTATAATGATGAGGTCATCTACATAAAGCACAAGTATCAATAAGTTAGCTCTATGATTTTGAATGTACACTATAGGATCTAAATGACACAAAGTGAATAGTGAAGCAAGAAAGAATTAATCCATCTTCTCATACCAAGCCTAAGGGGCTTGTTTGAGACCATATAAGGACCTTTGAAGCCTGCATACCAAAGAAGAGTCCTACACAAAACCATGTGGGTGATCCATATACATCTCCTTGTGTAGGTCTCAATGCAAAAAGGAACTCTTCACATCCATCTGAAAAAATTGTCCATCCCTGAGTAGCGCAAGAGAGAGTACAAGGAAAATAGAATTCATCTTAGAAACAAGAGAAACGGTCTTGGAGTAGTCAATACCCTTGCTTTGTTAAAGTACCTTCACAAAAAGACATGCATTGTACCTATCAATAGAGCCATCTGCAACATACTTGGTATGGTACAACCACTGACACCAAACCAACTTTCTTCCTTTCAGAAGAGGAAAAAGATTTTATGTGTGGTTCTTCATCAAAGAAGAGTACTCCTGATCCATAGCCCTATCCTACTCTAAGTGTCCTACCACATGTGAAAAACTTTTTGGATCATCTAAAATGGCATGACTTAATAGTCCAATACTAGAAGTCTGAGCATGAGTGCGACAAGAATCTGAAGTATCACCTACCATAGGTCTTAATGCATCAATAGTATCATGAGCCCACTTAGAAAATCACCAAACAATTGGTGGATGCATTAAAGTGGGGTCAACATCAAGATCATCCTTAAAGGATACATAATCCTATGGAGGAGTAAAGGAAGTACTAGGTAGTGAGGGAGAAGCTCGTGATGGATGATCCATCTAAGGATAACATTCATCAAGCTAGGCATCTTGCCAAAACAAAACATCTTTGGAATTAGGATCAAACAACTTGTATTCCTTCACATCCTCATAGTAGCCAAAAAAGATGAGTCTTTGGCTCTTCCTCTCCATGGCTTTCCATGAGCATCTGGAATAAATGCCCAAGTCTCACTACCAAAAATCTAGAATGTAGAAACATCAAGCTTGACATGAGTCCAAGCCTCCTCAAGAGTCAAATTTCATAATTCCTTGTGAGGCATCTAATTCTTAATATAGTTGGTATAATTGATAGCCTCAGACCAAAGTAAATAACTCATAGCTCGTGATTGTATCATACAATTAGCCATCTCTTGTAATGTTCTATTCTTTCTCTCTACAACCCCATTTTGCTAAGGGCTATTGGGAACTATGAACTGATATTGTAAACCATTCTTAGTGCAAAAATATCAAAAATATTGCTTCACATATTTCCTACCATTGTCAGTGTGTGTATGACCTGACTGCTTCTCCACAAATGTCTTAAATATTCAAAATGAATCAAAGACATCAAACTTGCATTTAAAAAGTATACCCATACGTGTCTAGAGAAGTCATCTATGAATGTAAGCACATATCAAGCACCTTAAAAAGATGGAGTGAGAAATGACATAAGATCACTGTGTATCAACTCCAATGGTGCCTTACCAAGTGTGGATCTACCTATCGAGAATGGACCCTTGTGATGTTTTCCTTTTGCACAACCTTGACAAACACCATCAATACAAGAGATCTGAGGTAGGTCGATCAATAGCTCTCATGTACTCATCTACGGTAGATATTTTTAGTTGACATGACCAAAACACTCATGCCAAAGATTTCTCATTGTGTCTGCATGAGCAATAAGAGAAACACCTATAGAATAGGATCTCTCAAAGACATCAAAATGATATAAGTGAGATTGAAGATCAGCACTCCTAGTAGAAACAAAAAAGTTAAATCTTGATAGCAATATCACAATTTGACTTGCTGTGGAAATTATCTCCTACTTATCAAGAAACAAAAATGTCATGACCATGGAGGTCTCAAATAACTACATCATGTCGTGAGAGCTCAACTATCTTACCAAAGCTACAATAAAAAATCTGAAAGACAAATAAGATGTTTTTAGGAATGGTCAGAACCAAGAGAACATCCTGTAGTGAACCACCCTTGAAAGATATAGTGCTTGAACCTAAAACTGAAAGTTGTGTGGAGTCACCAACTGTAATCTATGTAATAACACTTTGAGCAAGGTAACAAAATTAGATGATTGTTTCATGTAGTGGGAAGCACTTGAATCAAGAATCCAAGTAGTTGTAGAAGAAAATGCTCATGAAAAAAGAGCATGTCCTTTCCTTGAAGGGAGAGGTGGTGGCTTTAGAGAAGTAATACAATGTTTCTATAGGGTCTCTTCTAAAGCCTTGAACGATGTTTCTAACACCTCAAAATTGGATTTCCTTTCTTTCCACAAAAACTACAAGGATCACATGTAAACTTTTTAGTCTTAGAGGAAGACTCACCAAACTTAGAAGATTTACCCTTCGGAGTGGATTTTTGAGCATTTGATTTAGGAGTAGGCTTGGAGGAGCCTACTCAATCTATCTTGGGCTTCAGATTCTAATTTGACTTCCCTGTAGATGTCTAAGAAACCAATGCCTAGCTCTTTTTGATCTTGTGATAGTATCCAACTATGTAAGCTTGGACTATTCTCTAGTCAATTGATCACAAAAAACCTCAAAAGTGGGCATGGTAAATCTAGGACCCAAAGCATCCATAACGGAATGGATGGTACAAGATAAAATCTAAAAGTTTCCTCAAAACTTTGGCAAAATCAAATAGATGCACTCCTTATCTTTCTTCACTTTCCTACACCCGTATAACAATGTTCATTGTTGTTTCAACCTCATCAGAAAGTACTCAATAAAGGGAAAAGTATCTAGTACAAGTGAAGTAAGCTTTGCCTTAATCTAAAGTGCTCTAAACTCATTGATCATACCAAACAAGTCCTTGAACTTGTCCTACATTTCTTGAGGAGTATACACTCATCAAGATGAAACTATAAACTATCTGAAACACTCAAAGAACTTAGAGCCATGGCTTCTTCCATCTTATTCATGTGTTATAAAGTTTGATATTGACTCTGAAAAACTGGTTGCACTATATCTAAACAAGACCACAAACCCTTTGAATGAAGAAGTTGTTGCATAGTAGATTTCCATGTGTGATAGTTATGTGGGTTTAGAAAAACTAGGCAAGAAGAGGTCTTAGCTATTTTTCTAAGAAGGTGTCTAAATTTTTCGGATATATTGATATTGTAATACAAAATAATTGAAAAAAAAAACATATTGCAAAAAACTAAACACCAACTGGTAGAAGGAATGTGTATACAAGAAAAGAGAGAAAATATTCAATTGAGTATCACAAATACCTAGTAAAAAATACCAATGAAATAACAAAGAATTTGGAAAGTGCTTGAGAAGAGATTTTTGGTGCTTTTTTCTGAACAAAAAATGAAGCTAAAATGAGCAAGTTATGCCCCCTAGAAAATAGAAAGCATCGTTTGACTTCAAGCAAAAAAATAGGTACCAAATTGGAAAAAATAAATCCAAAAACCACCTTGACCATCACATTTGTCTCGGAATTATCTTTTCGACGATATCTCATTTTCCCAAAAATGCCTCTATATGCTCAAGTTATCGTGAAAAGACCAACAAGACCTCTGTAAAAGGGAAAAAAGTCAAAAAAGGCCTTAAGCCCTTAAAATTGAGCCCATGTCCTACATGTGACTGCAGGCTGGGAAGGGGTGGCTATGGTGGCCTAACAGCGGAGCACGGGCGGATTGGTAAAATAAGGCAAAGCGCATAGAATTTAACAATGACCACTGGTAGTTACGGTGGGAGCTAAAACCATCAATGAGTGATTAGGTAACTGTCATGGTATTTTTTAAAAGAGCTCCATTTTTAAGAGACCCCCATAGTTGCACAAAAAATAACATAATTAATCCAATCAAATCCTCGTTCCTGCTTTCTTCAAAAATATGAACAAGCTATAGTAGATCTGACTTTGATACCATGAAGAATTTGAGCAATATCAATCCACAAAACCTGAATTATAATTGCATGCAAGAATCTATTATAGAGAAAAAAAAAAAGACAAAGAAGAGGCAAGGGTTTGGCTCTGAAAATCTAAAAAATTATATTATCAGACTGAAAGAATGAATGAAATTTACAATCAATCAATCCTTATACAAGGAGATCGTAAAACTTAAAATGGAAACCCTAAGTGGTAAATGACATTTAATAATTAATATTTAATTATTAAATGGAAATGCATGTGCATAAAGTGAAATCTTAAGAAGGGAGTAAAGGTAATTTAATAAATTAAATTAAATTAACCCTTTACTCTAATAATTTTTAATTATAAGAAACTATGAATTATCTTAAATTATAGTATGCATAACTATTTCAATCAATTTTTATTTTTTTAAACTAGAGTTTAAATTAAGTTAGAGCTGAAACTAAAATTTATATTATAGATTTTTTAATGTATTTAATTAATTCAAGGGTATATATATATTCTTGAAATAACTATGGAGCATTTATTAATAATTTATTAAATTATAGTGCGATTATGTAAAAAAATTAATTAGAAAATATTTGAAATTAATTTTCTTTCCATTATTTTAGTTAAAATAATTATTTCTATTTTTCTATCTATTTATTTTTGTATCTCACATTGTTTTCCCTTCTATTCCATATATCTCTATCTTCATCTTCCCATCTACCTCTAATATTTTGTCGATTTATGTCTTCTTACTTTTTAGCTTTTCCATATTGCTTCTTCTATCTCTTCTTATATATTTATCTCAAACTCTTAATCACTTGATAAGTAGGAGATATTTGTCCACAGCAAGTCAAATTGTGATATTGCTATCATGATTTAACTGTGTAGTTTTTGAGTCAAACTCATTGGCCCATACTTCATGAGTAGTGGTTTAGATAAACCCATCTCTCATGATAATGAATAGAATACTTAGCACTCATTGGATCTAGTTGATGCTCATAGAGGTGAAGCGCCAGGGTTTCCCAGAAGGTCACCCATCTTAATCATTTGTCACCTCCCATCTCTAGTCTTCTCCTTCCCTCCCCCATTATCTACTAGTCAACTTATTTATTTCCAACTTATCTTTCCAATTTCTAATGCTTTACTATTTAATACATGTATTCAAGACTATGCAAATCAATCTTTCAAATTTTGTGATTGATCTCAAACCACTATCATAATATTTATGTTCCTTTAGATTTAACCTGTGACTTATCTATTACACCTTTTAAAAGTGGGCCAATGTTAATTGAATAAAACAAAAAGATAAGAGAAAATCTCAATGAGAGAAAACATCAAAATAATTATTTTTTAATCCTTACAAAGAGTTATACAAAAAAGTGATTCCAAAAAATAAATTAAGAGTCTTACATTATATATTTATGATTTTGAGTGCTTTATAATAGTGTTTTCAATTCCATTTTTTAACATGAGAAATTAATTAACTCGTATCATTCATATGTACTTTTAAATTTTCTAATAATTTGCTAAAATCATAGATATTAGATTTCCAAATAATAATTAATTATAAAATAGATCTTATAAATTAAATTGAAATGATTTTAAAAACTTTTCCCCTTTAATCATTTTTTATATTTATTTATAAATATATAAATTAAAAATTAAAAATATTTTTAAGAAACTCACTTAAACTTATCACCACCACAATTTAAAAATTAAAAATATTTTTAAGAAACTCACTTAAACTTATCACCACCACAATTTTATGGAAAAAAAATAAAAAACACAAAGAAATGAAATAAACTGCGTTGAAAAAGATGAGGACGCTAAACCAGGACTTTCCTATCAATGACGTTGCCCGAGCTCTACAATATAAATTTGAATAGCTGTCTTTAAAAAAAATAAAGTTTTGAAAACGATCTTGATAGGACGCCTACCAACTCAAGACTTTCATATCAATAAATATTACTATGATGTACATTGAATAGCCATCTCGAGGGATACCCGGTCAAGTCAATGCGCCAGAATTGAATCCTGCTTCACGCACCTACCTTGCCTTGCCCAAGATTAAATTTAAGCATACAAATAGTAGAGAAACCATAGTTCATTGTCCATCCAGCTCTACAGAATTGTGTAAGACTGTTGAAAACAAAGAGTTCACAAACATTTTTATAGAAGATGGGTCTGAACACCCATATTCAAGACACCACTGATAAGGTACTAGGTCAAAGTTGTATGTTTTGCGATGCAATTGTAAGAATTCTTTTTAGTTGCTTGCTGGATGAAAGCAGTGAGAAGAAGAAGAGTGATGATTCTTCAAGCCCACAAAAAGTATCATCACTTGTTGCTGCCCACCAACACTTCCGTCAGCTGCAACATATTCGTCTATCTTAGAAATTTTACATGATGGTCCAATTTTATATCATAGATATTGTATATGATGATCCAATTTTTATATCTTAGAAATCTATCAATATTCGTGGAAAATATTTTTGAAGTATTACATCATACGTAATTAATTTTTATCTGTATTGTTCCAATTCTTTTTCCATAAGGTTGACGAACAAGAATGATATTAAAATTTAACATTTTTCATTTTTTCTTTAGTAGTTTTTAACTATTGATTTTCAATATAATAGTATGAATTTTTTTTACATCAATATTTTGAATAGAGTTCTGTAATCTATCATCAAAATGCTATGGCTTGTTCCACATTTCATTCTCAATGTGTGCCCTCACAAAGGTAGTTTTCTTAGAATTTTGTATTTGTGACACCCAAAATAGTCTAGGGTCCGCTTGGCAGCAGGTGGAATAGGCATATGTAATTTCTTAAAATTTTGAATTTTCTGTTTGGGTGTACCAAACCGGAATTGTCAAAGGAATATAATTTAGGAATACATATTCTAATTTTGGCCCAAAAATGAGCATTCGCAATTCCATCTAAATAGATGAAATTGGAATACTATTCTTATTCCAATTTTATTTGTTTTAGAAAACATAAATTTTTTGGTCCTTGAATTCCCCATCAAATTCTTGCTGCTGAACCAAACAGAAAATAGGAATATATATCCCTATTTTTAATTCCAGAATTATTATTCCAGAATAACAATTCTTATTCCCATATTTCTATTCCTGCAGTCAAACAACCATTAGTGAGCTTGGTAAATCTACCCTATCTAACCTGTGTTACAAAAGATTGAAATTCCTATAAAGTCCAGTCAATTAAAGCAACTTTGAAAATGAAAATTACACTCGTTCGCTCAAAATATCTGATGTGGGAGGAAATAAGTGAAGATGTTTCAAAAAAGTTTAGATGCAAGAGCTCAAGAGTGATTTGTTTGTTATAGCTACTATATAATTCATTGTAAGCCTACAATGATTGTGTAGGATTTCGTAATACAGATAGAATATAATTAGAGCTGAAATATGAACAAAGATTTCATTATGTGTTCTCAGCTTTCCTTTTCAACTTACGTGCTTTTTAGCCCAATAAATGTTCTTTTCTACTTTGATGAAATCCCTCACTCACTCGTTGTACATGACTTTGGACAAATTTATGCTATTGAGACTAAACTCTTAACGTTTGCTGATGATGGATGAGGTGCAGCTAAAAATAGAACGAAATTACATGTATCAGCTCTTTTTGGGGTTTGCTTAATATAGCCAAGTGAGGTGTAGCTAAAAATAGAATGAAAAACAGGGGAATATTTAAATTCTCCCTCTTTCAAGTTCTCGCTGCCCTGGCTTATATAAGTGTTAAAATGAAATGTTAAATCTGTAGCCATGTTTTTTAAATTTTAATTTCGTTTATTTATCTTTGTAAATATTTCTTTGATGTTGTCTTTCTTAGAAACACAATTGTTGAGGCCATACTGTTCATATGTCATTTGTGTGCAAGTGTTGCACAACCTTGATGCCATCACACACAATTTGTAGAAAAGAATCAATCTTGGTATATTAGTGGTGAATTCATTATGGCATATTAGTAGGAGTACTTGTAATTATACCCATTGTGCATCACACCCTGTAATTGCTTTACAGATAATCTTATGCCGGATAACCAGTGCAAAATTGGGAGCGTTGGAAGAGGTTTGATAAACTACAACTTGGTTGCAAACATATAAAAGAAATAGCATGAATACATTTGACACCAAGATTTAACATGGAAACTCAATTTGAGAAAAACCACCAATTGCAACTAGTTATGGGTATGTGCATGATCATGGTCAACCAAACTATGGCCTTAAGTGGCAGTGAAAAATCAACAAATTAGGGTCATGTCAACTTGACACATAATTTTAAAGTGGTTTTGAATTTTATATCAAAAAATTTGTAAGAAAATAATTTGTAAGAAATTGAATGTAGTTTCCAAACTACTAGGCCTTAACTGGAGGAAAAAATATTTGATTGGTCAAAAGTTTGGATTTTAATGCAGTACTGCAAAAATTTTAGGGCGAAAATAAAAAGTAGGTGTATGTCTGACAACCTTAATCAAAATCAAATGATAATATTTTAAATATAATTATAGATATAAAAAGTAGACTTATGCTTGGATGTGACACATATTTTTGAGTATTTTTATTCTAAATAAATAATTAAATATGAATTTTTTACTTAAAATTTTTTGAAAAAAAAAACTCTTGTGTCTGACCACCTTAACTAATTGAAAATTTTACCAAATTTTATTTTTTTTCTTATATTAAGTGAAGCATAGAATGTGATGCAAATTTTGGATTTAAAAAATGTTATACCATTTGAAAGTTATAGCTATTTTTCAATCAGTATGTCAATCAACACTTTACAATCATCTTCATTGAAAATTAACTAATAAATACTTACCAAACTTATAATTTGATAGCAATTATATCAATGGAATCTTAAGAGTGTTATAAATTTTTTTTTTTGTTTCATTCAATTTCGATGAAAATAACATTGTCAAATGGCTACTCGAAGTCCGAGTCTTAGTGAAACCCTTCTTAAGTACATTTTTTGGGTTGACCAAATAGGTTTGGTAAATACCAAGCCTAATTGGATACCCAAATTTAAATTGAGTATCCGATTATAGATCGGATACCAAATATAAAATCAGGTATCTGATTATTGTGAATTTTCCAATCAGGAGGGATACCACCCACATTGGAAATTTTAGAGGGAAATTTTAGAGGAAACTTTTAGAGGGAAACTTTAAAGGAAAATTTTAGAGGGAAATTTATTTTCGGGAAGTGTGGGCATTAATATTATTACTATTAAATATTATTATTATATATGATTATAATTGTTATTATATATAGCAATATGCATGATTATTATGATTATTATTATTAAATAAAATATAGTTATAAATATAATTATTATTATAACTAAATATAATATAGTAATATATATGATAAATATTATTATTATTAAATATATATAATAATATTATATGATTATTATTGTTATATAATCTAATATATATCAAAATATATAGTATTATATTATTATTATATTAAAATATATAGTAATATATTATTATTATTAAATATAATATTGTCATGAAATGCATCAAAAGGGGTCATAGGTCTCAATGCATTTCCTGACAACATATGTCATTAAGGCTCCTAGTGACCCCTTTCGACACATTCCCAATGGGTCCCTAGGGGTCATAGGGCCCCTAGGGAAATATGTTGTTATGAAATGTGTCAAGAGGGGTCATAGATTAACCTATGACCCCTCTCAATGCATTCAAACCAACCAAATGTGTCCCTAGGGGTCCTAGGGCCCCTAGAGACATATGTTATCATAAAATGTGTCGAGAGGGGTCATAGATTAACCTATGACCCATCTTGACGCATTAGAAGCAACCAAATGGGTCCCTAGGGGTCGTAGGACCCCTGTTGTCATGAAATACGTAAAAAGAACACATTTGAACCAACCAAATAGATCTATCATAAAATGCATTGAGAGGGGTCATAAGTTAACCTATGACCTCTCTCAATGTATTAGAATCAACCAAATGCATCCTTATCATGAAATGCATCAATAGGGGTAATAGGTTAACCTATGACCCCTCTCGATGCATTAGAACCAACCAAATGTATCCCTAGGGGTCCTAGGGCCCCTAGGGACATATGTTGTCATGAAATGCATCCCTCTCAGTGCATTGGAACCAACTAAATGCGTCCCTAGGGGCTCTAGGGTCCCTAGGGACATATGTTGTCATGAAATGTGTTGAGAGGGGTCACAGGTTAACCTATGACCCCTCTTGATGCATTCAAACCAACCAAATGGGTCCCTAGGGGTCTTAGGGCCCCTAGAGACATATCTTGTCCTAGAATGCATTGATAGGGGTCATAGGTTAACCTATGACCTCTCTCGACGCATTGGAACCAACCAAATGCGTCCTTAGGGGCCCTAGGGCCCCTAGGGACATACGTTGTCATGAAATGTGTTGAGGGGGGTCATAACTTAAATTATGACCCATCTTGATGCATTAAAACCAACCAAATGTGTCCCTAGAGGTCCTAGGGCCCCTAGGGACAAACGTTGTGATGAAATGCATTGAGAGGGGTCATAGGTTAACCTATGACCCCTCTCAATGGATTAGAACCAACCAAATGCGTCCCTAGGGGCCCTATGGCCCCTAGGGACATATGTTGTCATGAAATGCATCAAGAGGGGTCATAGGTTAACCTAGGACCCCTATCAATGCATTAGAACCAACCAAATGGATCATAGGTCATAATAATAATAATAACTAGCTTATATATATATATATAAAAGCTAAGAGATATCCTTCTTGAGGTGCCTATTGCACTGAGTGATATTATGAAAATAGGTGCCTCGAGAAGGATATCTCTCAACTTATATATATATTTGTAGCACTCGTGATGCAAATTGAAACACATTATTTTTAAAATTATAATTCGTTATAGTTAATATATTATGATTTTTTAAAATTATTATTATTTAGTAATTTACAAGAATAAATAATAAATATTATATATAATATTTTATGGTACATTATAGATTTTATATGCTCACTTAAAAAATATGCTTAATGAAATAGATTCCCTTTGAAAAAATAAATAAATCACCAGCTATATAATCATTAATACAATCAATTTTATTTTTTATTGAACTAATTAGAATTAAACTTTGGATTGGAATTAGAGTTTTCATTTGAATTAGTGTTTGCTTAAGTCTTATTCTTAAAGCTAGATTATTATTTCCAATAGACAAAAGGTCATAGTGGGACTTCTTTAAGGAAATCAAGAGTTAGAGAGTTATTAAGGCTTCAACTTCTATAATACATGGTTTGTGTATTATTCATTAAATTAAAGTCTCAAAAACTCTCTCGTGTTTCTTTATCTCTCATCCTTCATACTATGCCTACCTCATACCTTACCCTCATCAACCCCCCCTTTCTCTCTCTCTCTCTCTCGGGCCTAAATTATCCTCTTTCTATATTTTCCTCTATCTCTCCCCACTCCCCCTTTTATCTTTCTTCCATCTCCCTACCCCTCTAGCAATTGCTTCCCCCTAAATACCTTATCTATCTTAATGTCATGTCTCTTACTCTTTCTCACACATCTCTCTTTCCCAAACATATAATACATATATCTCCCCCCATAATTACTCTCTTTCCCTCTCTCCCCACCCTCCTCTCAACATATCTTCCCCTATTTAACCCCCCCACTCCCGTCCACCCACTTATCACTATTATCCTCTCTTCCTTCCTTCAATACAATGTCCATCTATCACATTCCCTACTTATTATATTTACCCCATTTCTCCCCTATTCCCTCTACCATTTCCTCTTTCTCTTGATTACCATATAGCCCTAGCCCATGTCTCTCAACCTCTAGGCACTCCCCCCCCCCCCCCTCTCTCTCTCTCTCTCTCTCTCTCTCTCTCAAATGTCAAGTTTAAGATGGGAAAAAATAATCTTGAAATTAAAATAAATAATAGTAAAAAAGACTTTGATTTGATAAATATTGTAAAAGGTAGTGTGGATATTAAAGAATAAACATAGCACATAATATAAGACTATCATAATTTTTTTAGTACAAAAAGTCCTTATATAATTACTAAAAGATCTAGAACAAAATATAATTCAAATTAAAAATTAAAAAATGATAAAAATTAAAATAATTAAAATAATTTTTTTAAAATTACTCATTTATATATTTTTTAAACTTATCTATTTACATATTTTTTAGAAATTACACATTTTTAAAATTATTTTTAAAAATTACACATTTACACACTTTTAAAAATTATTCTCTTCCTCTCTACCTAATCACTCTCCCCTTCGAAATTGTCTCTTGCTACCTCACATTGTCTTAAATTTCTCCCTTTGTCCTATTTCCACCCCTACTTACCATATCCTCTCCTTTATTACCATTTATCTCTACATCATCTCTTTGCCTCCCTGCCTCCTTAATCTCGTTAAGTCTCCTCTCCCTCTCACAATCTCTTACCTCTATTTACCCTCTATATCTACCCCTAAGTGCTAGCAATGCATTCACACTAACTGAAAAGACTCTCTCTCTCTCTCTCTCTCTCTCTCTCTCTCTCTCTCTCCCCCCCCCCCCCTAAATTATCCTCTTTCTATATTTACCTCTATCTCTCCCCACTCCCCATTCTATCTTTCTTCCATCTCCCTACCCCTCTAGCGATTACTTCCCTCTAAATACCTTATCCATCTTTACATCATGTCTCTTGCTCTCTCACACACATCTCTTTTTCCCAAACATATAATACATATATCTTCCCTCATAATTACTCTCTTTCTCTCTCTCCCCACCCTCCTCTCAACATATCTTCTCCTATTTAACCCCCCTGCCCCCTACCCCCCCACCCCCCACATCCACCCACTTATCACTATTATCCTCTCTTCCTTCCTTTATTACCATGTCCATCTATCACATTCCCTAATTATTATATTTGCCCCATCTCTCCCCTATTCCCCTACCATTCCCTCTTTATCTTATATCCCTCCTCCTCTCACAATCTATTCCTCTTGATTACCATATAGCCCTAGCCCATCTCTCTCTCTCTCTCTCTCTCTCTCTCTCTCTCTCTCTCTCCCCCTCCCTCCCTCTTCTCATCATGCCTCCATCTCTTTTGGACCGTAATTTTCATCTATCCGCTAATTACCACATCTCTCTCTCTCTCTCTCTCTCTCTCTCTCTCTCTCTCTCTCTCTCTCTCTCTCTCTCTCTCTCCCTCCCTCCCTCTTCTCATCATGCCTCCATCTCTTTTGGACCGTAATTGTCATCTATCCGCTAATTACCACATCTCTCTCTCTCTCTCTCTCTCTCTCTCTCTCTCTCTCTCTCTCTCTCTCTCTCTCTCTCTCTCCCCCTCCTTCCCTCCCAAATTCCTCACCCCATCACCACTTCCATCCTAATTATTCTCTTTCTCTCTACCTAATCACTCTCCCCTTCGACATTGTCTCTTTCTACCTCATGTACCTTCCTACATTTCTCCCTTTGTCCTATTTCCACCCCTACCTACCATATCCTCTCCTTTATTACCATTTATCTCTACATCATCTCTCTGCCCCTGCCTTCTTGATCTCTTTAAGTCTCCTCTCCCTCCTCTCACAATCTCATACCCCTATTTAGCCTCTAAATCTACCCCTAAGTGCTAGTGATGCATTTACACTGACTGAAATGACCCCTGCTCTCTCTCTCTCTCTCTCTCTCTCTCTCTCTCTCTCTCTCTCCATTCAATGTTTTTTATTCATGTAATTAAAATTAAATTTAGGGTAGAAATTAGACTTTTAATTTTCCTTAGTGTATATATATCTTGACTATATGTGTGTGTCTATGTGTCTATGTATATATAATTTCTCTTTCTATGTATATGTGTGCATGTGTGTATAGGTGTGTATATGTGAGTCTATATATGCATCTTTCTCTCTCTATGTCTATCCTAAACCCTAACTATCCTCTTTCTTGAGCTCTATGTAATGTCTCTACCCCCTCCCTCTCTTTAGTATTCCCTCTTCCCCTTATTAATTACCATATACATTTGTATCATCTCTCTCTCTCTCTCTCTCTCTCTCTCTCTCTCTCTCCCCCCATCCACTCATCACCAATTCTATCTATTCAATGTCCTAATTTTTTTTTTCTATCCACCCCATCTCTTTCCATGTCCCTATTTTCCCTTTCTACCTCATCTCCATCTATCCTATCATACTATTTTCCCCTAATTACCATATGCATTTGTATCTCTCTCTCTTTCTCTCTCTCTCTCTCTCTCTCACACACACACACACACACACACACACACACACCCTCTCCCTCTCTCTCACCCTCTCCCTCTCCTCACACTCTCTTATTCTCTCTCTCTCTCTCTCTCTCTCTCTCTCTCTCTCTCTCTCTCCTCACACTCTCTTATATTTCTCTCTCTCTCTCTCTCTCTCTCTCTCTCTCTCTCTCTCTCTCTCCCTCCCTCTCCCTCTTCTCACACTCTCAATTTCTCTCTCTCCCACACATTTCTATCTCCCTAATTTATCACTTTAATGCTCTCCCCTTCCTTCTATCACAATATCTTCCCATGCTCTCTCTCTCTCTCTCTCTCTCTCTCTCTCTCTCTCTCTCTCTCTCTCTCTCTCTCTCTCTCTCGTGTGTCACCCTCTCCCTCCTCTCACATTCTCTCATTTATTAAACTTAATTTTATTTGTAAACTTAAATTTTATTTCAAAGCATTTTCTTAACATTGAAAATTTAATATTACTTCTAAGCCTTCATTTAAGTTTATCTTTAAAGGTTTGACTACATTGTAAGGTTTGTCCAAATTTTTAAATTTCAACCTCACTTATAATTTTTTATGTAATATCTAACTCTTTGTTCCAATTTTAGTAGATTTATAAATTGATTTGATATATAAATTTTAATAAGTTTTAAATTAAATTTGATATAACTATATATTTTTAAACATTTAAATATGTTTCTAAATTAAATTTGGTGTATTTTGATATTCTTTAAAAATGCATATAAATATAAATAGAAGATTTATTTTCAATATCATAAATGCTTGTAATTAAAATCAATTTTAATTTTTGTATGTTTCTAAATTAAATTTGATTTTCTTTAGCTTTTTAATATGAATAATAAAAGAAGTAATTTAAGTTGAAAATTATTTTAAATTTGATATGCCTTGATATATTTTAGTATGTTTCTAAATTAAAATAGTTACTACAAAAGAAACAATAAAAATCAAAACCAATATTGAGGGGAAGAAATTAGAAGTCCAAACTAAAAATCTATGAGAAGAAGATAAACATGGAGAAAACAAAGAGAGAATATCTAAAAGTAAGGAATCAATTGAGCTAAAATGGATCCAGAATTGTCATTAAATGTTTTAGAGGTGGATCTGTAATTGCCAATAAATGAACCAAACCTGATGAATTTTTTTATTTGTTTGTCCCATCAAACTGTAAAGGCATCATACTATACATATGTAATAGGGAATTGCAAGTATAAAATCTGAGAAATTTTTATTAATCTATACCTTATTTCAAAGCTTCCAATTTTGCACATTGAGGAGGAATGTGGTAAAGCTAAATAAAGAAACCAATCTGTAATGTGTTACTCTATACAGATTAAAAGATAAATAAAGATACTAACCACATTAAATTTTAGCTATGGAGAAGCATGTTTTGATAAATAACATAAATCTCATGAAAATAATAGGAATCTCATGAGAATAGTAACGCTATAATGGATTGTCCAAGTTAAAGGAGGAATTATTAAGGGTATTTCAGGAAACATCAACCCGATTCCATGAAGCCAACCAAGATGTCTTGCTCTCCAAAAAGCTCTGAAAAATAATCAGCCGCTCCCATTTCGCCCTCCTCTGCTGATTCTCTCTTTATTTTCGAAGGAGAAGCACATAATTGGATTGCCTGGACCTCCTTTAAATGCACATTCTCCCAATCGAAAGTTTGTATGCAGTGAGAAAAATTAGATCGGGAAACATGGCTAGTCTTGAAATCAAGAGAAGTTGGGCAGATAGAACTATTTCTCTCCTTTTCTTTGATGTACCCATAGAATGGTGTATTAACTTAAACCGTAACTGTAGTGTGCAGTTATATATTAAACTATTTACATTATAAATAAAATATTTACTGGCAAACCATTGGAATTTGCAGTGACTGATGGAATCTATTTTTAATGCTTTCATTGTCCACTTGTATGCAGTTCAAATTTGATGCGGCTGCCCCATGGAAGATCACATCTACCTAGAAGAAAAATGACTAAATATGAGCTAGAAAAACTTGTGCAAATAATAAAACAATTATGAGTTTAACAAAAATGCACATGACTTCTGGATGTGGTAGAAAAAATTCATCATAAAATAATAAGATGAACGTCAATTTTTTTTAAAATGCTCAAATGTTTACATTGACGAATGCTCTCACTGTAGAAAGCATCTCAGCTTAATAACAATAATAATATATGTTGCCTATAGTATATTTAATATTTATTGTAAAAATATAATAATATAATATTATAATTATATATATATATATATATATTAATATATTATATTTATAGATCATAATAATAACATATATTATTATATTAAATAATAATAATCATAAATAAATCATATATAATAATGATGATATATATATATATATATATATGATACATAAGTTAATGAAATTTATTTACATTGTCCATAATTCTCTCCAAAATTTGGGAATAAATATCGGATATCAGATATCTGATTTAATATCGTTATCTGATATGAGATCGGATACCTAATTAAACTGGCATGATTTTCCCAACATTTTCCCTATCACTGTAGACCCAACAATATCACTTTTCATGGGCCATTTTTACGGGTTTTGGGAAAATTGACTTTTTGGGTCCCAAACGATTGAAAAAGGTTCGATAATATATCTTTAGGTGTCTGATATTGTCATCTGAATGGGAAGCGGTAGTCGTTGAAAGGCTAAATGTAAAAGGAAGGTATCGAATGAAGTCATTGTGGCATATAGGGAAAGGGACAAGGTAAATCACCAAAGGAAAAGACAAGGTATGTTAAATGTGAGTCAAGTTGTTGATGTATTGGTTGAACGTGAAATCATAGAGTCAGATAATGAATATATGCAGTTGGGAAATGAAAATATACCAATTGATAATGATAATGCCAGGATTGAAAATTTAGAGAATGAAATGCTACTAGGTCATAATGTAAATTGCATGATTGACTATGCTAAACATGACAATGTACAAGAACCTTACATATCTCCTAATTATAATCAACATGAAGGTTCTAGAACACCAAAATGGATAATTGAAATTGATGAAATGATTATTACCAATTTGGAAGGAAATAAATTAAAAAGAACCATTTAGTTATGGGCTTCAAGACTATATAAGATGTTTTTCAGCACCAAGACAATGGTGGAGCAATGTTAGTTTTTCATGCACTTATTAAAGATGCAAACGATGAGACCTATGCTTTCCAAATTGAAGATTCATGTCAATAAAAAATTGGAATGAAATGCCATTATTGTGAAGAATCTTTTCAGTGCTCTCAATAGCATTGGGAAAAATACCAGGAAGAAGGATAAGAGAGTTGCTCGAAGGGTTATTACAACCTCTTTGATAAGTCATCATTTGAGAAAGGGTAGATATATGAGACAAACTTGTATTGACTCACACCTAAATCATACTACTTTGAGAAGAGCACTTAGTAGACGAGAGAGAATTGATGATCCTCTTCAAAATGAAACATGGGCTTTTGTGGTGGGAGACTTCCACATTTTGATAAGAAGCCATTCGATGATGTAAAGAAAGAAATTACACAATTTTGACACTCTAGCTCAAGAGTATCACCCAATGCTAAAGATGTGTTAAAGTTGAGAATTGGTATCAGAGGCCACATGCCACATCCTAAACATTATTTGGAGGTAAGTCAAACTATGTTATTCAAACAATTTAGAGAGAGTCATCTAAGTCTTCATACATCACAAAGGGATTTTGAATCTTTGAAGCCACTTTATTGTGTGCCACTTAAAATTCAAAATACATGTTGTTGCAAATATCATGTTGAGTTTCCTATGCACCATGAACTATTATGCTCCATCCGTTCTACTTTGCATAGTAAAGAAATGTTGGAGAATTGTGGTGCTAGTGGTCTTCCAAAATCATCAAAATACTTGTTAGATCAATTTTTACATCGTAGAGTTGATGGTTGTTTCTTTTTATGAAAATACTTGCTTAAATGAGAAGTGTTCAGAATGTGGTGGCTTATCCAAGTTTGACACATGTTTCCATGAGGGGTGCGAACAAGATCTTGGGAAGACAATAGTAAAAAAAAGGTATATGAAATGGTGAAATACACATTGAAGAGTGGGGGTGAGGGCTCTAGATTGAATTGGTTGCAAAAGAAATTAGTGTGGCTAGTTTTATTTCAAATTTCAAGACAAATCTTTTCTACAAGTATGCAAGACATAGTCACAGGTCTCAGTGGTTGGATCAATAATTTAGAATGTGTAAGGAGACTTTTCTCATTGGCACTATTATATTAGTTGTTGACTTTGCTAAGAACTACACATTGCAACCTCAAAATGAGACATAATCTTAGTATTACAACTCCATTCAGATTGTTATTTTCATCCACATAACATATAGACATGCCCCTAATAGTGTAAAAGATGATCAAAAGATTATTAGAGAGTATTAATTTTATATGAGTGATGATAGATCTCACTCTCACGAGTTTGTGCAACATTGTTTCAAGAATTATTTTGATTTCTTACAAGAGTATGCAATTTCTATGGATAGACATATCATTTGGTTAGATAATTGTATAGGTCAATTCAAGAATGTTTTCATGTTTTATTGATTGTGTAGAATGCATGTAGAGAGGGGGTTGCCTCATATTTGTAGTTTTCTTAAGTCTAGCTATGTGAAAGGGCAACATGATGGAGCAGGGGCATTTGTGAAGAGAGCTCTAGTTAAGGAGCAATTTAAGATTTTAGAAGTAGAGCTTCTTGATGCTCGTAGCATTGTTGATTGGTTAGTTCAACATTATCATAGGGGGAGACTCTTGATTTAGTAGTACATAGGTTCTTTTGGTTGGTTGAGGAAGGGTCCATAGGTGATAGATTAGATTGTACTACAGTGCGAGACTTATAAAAAATGCATTCATTTCAAAGCTCTAATTCTAGTACATGGACCATTTGGACACGATAGCTAACTTGCATTTGTTCTAGTTGTTTTCAATGTGATTGGGATCACTATGAGTCAAGTGAGTAGGTGGGCACATGGGCTCCACATTATCTTACTCCATGTTTATCATAACCTTTATCAGAAATGATGACATGGAAAGTTCACTTGAGCATAACCATCTATTAGATCTTCTTTAGCTAGGACATGTCTTTGCATTGGTTGCACCATAGGGGAATGATGAGAAATTAGATTATTGATTAACACATTGTGTAAGAGGTAAAAAACACTAATACATTAGGGGTCAATTTGCGATGGCAGGCAAATGCAATGTGTTTTTGGCTTCTTTTTTTTCAATTATAGCCCGACGACGTCGCAATTGGTATGTCAGCGGGATATAAGAGAAAAAAAAAAGGAAAAATGTTGCTCATTTGTTATAGCTACCAGACGTGGCAAGGGCAAGTTTGAGGGATAATGAGCGATCGATGTATCAGCCATTGCAGGGGCAGGCGCAGGAACAGAGAAAGAAGCACCCTGTTGTTTCATAATCTATTGACCCAGCAGCTAATCGAGGAACTAGTGAATGCGCTGGTGCAAAGGCATCCCTACTATAAATTATATATCCAATAGTAGGGGAGCAAGCCACTAAGTAAAGTCTATACTCGTGCACCAGAATTGGGGCAAAGGAGCATAGAAGAAGACCAGCCATTAGTTCGCAGGCCATCCTGCATCATCTAGTCCATCAATATCCATAACCTTAATAGCAGTTCCCACCATACCAAGGCAACGATATAGCTAGAGCCATTGAAAGGAGACTCGTTGCCCTCTACTCTAGCTGCCTATTCGACGTATCAAATAACAAATGGAGGTGCAATAGCAGGTTGTGTTTGATCAGGAAGGTGAGCTATCATTTTAAAACCTTGATGGTCTGCCTCGTTAGAGCTAATCTCTGATTGCAAAGGAGAATTAGATTCCTGCAAATACAATAGCAGTAGTCAATGTAGTATAAGTCTTTCAATTTTTTCTGTGTTAGCAGGGTTTGGCGTTGCAAGGTTGGACATTTCATATGTTTTCACACATTAACTAGAGATCATTGGCCTCTTCAAACTTATTGTCCAATTTCCTCAAAAAAAATGGTTGGTCAGGTAGGAATCACTTCAAAATTTTTGCATTTTGAATCTTGTAATAAAATAGCTTTTTGTGGGTGAATGAAAGTCAAAAAATAGATTTAGTTGTAAACATTAACAGTGCCTACACTTTTTTGCGTCCTTGGATGCTCATCTAATCACAGCTTCCAAACATTACCATGATGTAGATCTTCCAAACATTACCATGCCTACACTTTTTTGCGTCCCTTAGATTTCAAGGAGCATAGATTTAGTTTAGAACTCCCATGAAATCATTGGTAAGTACATGAAACTAGTAATCCATGCATTGATTTCTCACAATAGGAAAAGATAAATGAATACCACAACCTATCTTAAGACAAGATACATGAAAGCTATATATAAAATCAAGATTCAAAAGTAAAGGCAGTTGTCCCTTGATTAAGACGCTTCAAGCAATACCTATAAGCTACTAGTAAAAATGTAGTTGAGGTATAGACTCTGGAAACCGCACACATCTACATATGGCAATCAAATTTCTTGTCCAAGCTACATTTTAAGCTTTTTCCTCCAGTTGATCAAATGTACACTCAAAAGTTGTATTTTCTCTCATATTTAAAGTGGAGGAGATTTGGTTGTATTTTTATGCACAGTGAACACTCCTAGTGGAGATTGGTCAGCTAGTAGTCACTTAGCAATACCCTCACTAATAAATGACAAACTCAATAAACTCAATTATTCCAATGATTTTTATATACTCCAAATTGTCCTAGGTAGGATCTCAGAAATACACTCCAAATACATTAGCATTAACATATAGGCCATATCCAATCAAAACAAAATGTATAATGGTCCCGAAAAAATCATTCAACCTGATTGTCATCACATCAAACCATCTATAGACAATGCCTTAGGTTAAGCCACCCGTTTACTTAATAAAAAATGGGCATGTTTAATGCTTTGGTGGCCCCAACCAATCATTAACATATCAAGGCTAGCAATATTTCTCTTTTTCAATGCTCTATTATCTTTTGTACATACTTCACTGATAATGTGGAAATGAGTATTCATCTATCACCTACTACATTGCTTCCCAATTTGTAAAGTTTACACAAAGAACTGACAATGATCCTTTCATCATAAGTGATTCCAAATATTCTGTCAGTTTCTTCTACTTAAACTATAACCTTTACAGTCAGACACAACTTTTGTTAAGTCAAGTTGTAACTACCATATTCCGCAAGTCATCTCCAAAAGCTTTCCATGGAAAATAGAGGTTGGCCAATGTCTTCTCAACTTAGGCCTATTCAAAGGATCAACCCTATGGGTTATTTCCCTATATCACACCACCGCTCTATCCAACAGAAATTCAATGAAGCAAGGTAAATCAATTCTTCAAGTGGATAAATTTTATTTGATTTACTTTCCAAGTTACTTTTAATTTGTCCTTGACCAATTTAATTTGGCCACAAGGGGGATTTTAGACTATACCTTTTCAACAACTTGACCATGTCACCACATCGTTAAAGGAATACCACATTCACTTGGGCAGTCAGTTGACCATGAATTTGTTAAGGGGCCCCTTATAAAATTTAGCTTCCTCTCCTTGTACAAGGATTAAACCAAATGTGTCAGCAAATGCTTTGGATGTTTTAGGTCTTTTTGTAGAGGTTGGAATAAAAAACTCAAGAGAGGGGAAAGTATGATCTTATGGATACGTTTAGGTTTGTACAATAATATCTATATAAGTTATCATCAATTTTAACAATGAATACATAGAATGTTAGGTAGGACATCATATTTACATCTTGTGTACATATTACAATCCTATCCTTTCAAATAGTTCCATGGATTAATCAACTCTTTAATAGAAAAAACATGTGGATGAATACAATTCAATCATTTCATTAATTTGTTTAAATTGAAGACTAAGATGATGGAAAAAAAACAATGGAATTCTGAAAATAGAAGATAAATAATGAATGCTCCAGCAAAGGTACAATGGCTGAGATGAGATCCATTCTCATTTTGTCACTTTCCAGCACTACGACTACTGAAATCCCTAGGGACATAGGAAAAGCATATCACATATCCTATCAAATGACCCATGATAAAAAGGTCAAGAGCCTTCTACTAGTTGATCAAAATTAGTTCTTTTCCCATGATTGTAGTTCCTAGTACTAGCTAGTCTACTTAATTTCATTAAGTGAAGTGTTTGAAAAACTAGGTAGAAAGGTTTATAAACCTTCTATTTATGAAACAGAACAAGGATAGTGAGGTCTCTGTTTCCCTTTGGTGAAGTGGTTACCTAGGACACTATAAGGTGTCATGAAATTGACACCTTATATTTATCCTTACAAATTGGATTCTCAATTTCTCACCCACACAAAGGACATTCCTATATCACTTGATTCATTAGCTTTCATAACCTTCAACAAACCAGCCAATCTAATCATTTGATCCCACTCGAAACACGTAACATCAGTTCACTGTCAAACTGTGATAGGCATGCACTATTCCATTGAGATAGTCACAAAGTGGTTCAGAGACCCTCTGATTCCCAACCATTAGGATACAATTAGGATTCATCCTTGCATGTGATTATAGCCATATACCTTCAATAAATTCCCTATGTGAGCAAAATCATGACTAATTTATCATATCTCTATTTTATGCAATCTAAGACAACTTTTCATGGTTTTGTTTGATCAAATACACATGGATTCTTGTCCATGGGTTCCTGCAAAGAAGAGGTAATATAATACACCTTTCTCCCCACCATCTATTTGAATTTGGGGTCTTGGTCCACATTTTATATTACAGATTTATTTGTACAAACTTACAGATTACCCTAGTAAGGGTTTGGACAGCTTACACAAAAAGTTGAATAGCTTTTCATCCACATAATGAAATTGAGTGCTTCACAAACCAAAATAAAGTATATTTGACCCTCTATCATCTACAATAAATGGATCATTAGATGGGTACCAATATTGCCAGAAAAGGACATAGAAATCAGACTTCTTTTTTACTAATTAAAGTAAGGATTATGCAGGATTCGATTGAGTTTTATATCCTAATATAATACATAATTTGAGTGCAGATTCACTTCTCAATTTAAAGATGATTACAAGCTACCCTGTGGCACAAAAATAGATATATCTAGGCTCCCTGGTCATATCCTATAGACAAAGAGTAAGTGATATATGTACTTCTTCAATGCATTATTGTGGTTATCTTTCTCAGCAAGAAGATTAACATTGAACAAGAACATAGTGATGCATGCTGTGGAATCAACTTACAAGATAGGAAATGATGATAAAGTTGTCCATCTTTTTATGTACTTATTTTACATTTAAGCTTCTATCTACAAGGTTATGTCTTAAAATGTGGCAGGAAGGTTCTACAGTTATAAGTAGCATCACTTTTAGATTTACCCTTGTTTTCAAAATATGATTCGTTTGAGTCCTTTGTAATGTCCCCTCTTCTAGAGCATAATCTAATGATAATAAGGGTGGAACAATTAAATGATAAGCGATTATAATTGGAATATATTAATTGATTAATTAAATAACAATAAATAAATAATAAGTATTATAATATAGTCTATTATTTTCTATTATCTTTATCAAATAGATATATTATAATATCAATTTATATATTGTAATAATACAATATAAGATAACTTTTACAATAAATTAAATAATAAACTTATTACTATTGCAAATATATTTTTATTGTAAAGATATTAATTCTAATTGATAAGATTTAATGAAAATAATAATTTAAATTCTACATAAGAAACATTAAATAAATATTAAATGAAGAAAGAAAGAAATAATATTTATTATTAAATATATACTTAATAATAATAAAAATATGTAACTATAATTTATTATTGAATGATTGTTAATACATTATAATATTCTTATATTATAATTAATGATATCATTCCATGTATAAATGGAAAACATAATAGACATCATCAAGTATTCTAATACTAACATATTTATTAAATATCTATTTATAAATATAATAAAAATGAAATAAATTATATATACAAGTTATATTATAGAATGAATAATATAAACTAAGTCTCTAAGTGACAAAACCTTAGCAAAGATTCTAACATAAACATTACAAAATATTTATACATATAAAAATATTTTAAATAATGGCAACCAAGTCTAACTATCGTGACCCTTCATGCTTTACAATATATTTAGGGGATGATGGATCTATTTGAAGGAGGTACACGACATCAACAAGTGAATTATATCTGAAGGTCACTATTCGCAGAAGAAAGTGATCGAACCTTGGCCTCTACATTGTAGACGGGATAAGAGAATTTCCAACACCGAGAGCAGAGGAAGGGTACCTACGCCAGACGTTGCAAACAAAAGACCATGGCACAATTTCCAGTAAGATCGATCATGTTCAGACAAAGGGTTCGGTTTAGAGAAACCAAGCTTTATGTCCTGTATGACACAATTGGTGCATGCACTAAATAAGGAGAAAGCAGATTAGAAGTAGTCAACAAAAACCGTTTGAATTAGCACATTTTTACATAGGCAACCCACAACAAATACACTCAGCAAGAATAGTCCAGATGAAAAGGAGAATATAGATAGAGCGGTGAAGATTCCAATGAATATCTTAGTTCATGATTGAGGAAAGTATATTTGAGAGGAATGATTATAGAATAAAGAGTCCAAGCAAAATGAATACTATATCTTTTCACTCTAGCATTGGCATCACTGGTGTAAATATGTTGTGCAGACCCGTATCAAAATGACTCAGAAATAACATTCATATATAGTATTGACGTCAACCTTCATACATCAAGATAATAGGCCAACTAGAATAGATATATATATTTCTACAAGGGGACATTATAAATTGATAGATATCCAATCAATAGGAAGAGTATATTTCTCTTACATCACAATACATCATTAACATTTACATAGAGTAACTATTGGAGATATATATTGATATTAAGAGGAACCCCACACTCTACAACAGCGAGGGTCAAAAGCTCAAATAAGTCATAACCATATCAATCTCTAAATTAAGAACCCATCACAATTTGAGTTATAATAACATTGTCCTAAAATGACCAAGACATCAAATAGGGGACATTACATCCTTGAATGGAATTTAGTTCTTAGTTCATTAAGATTCTACATCTATCCAAGAAATAGTTATTTTCATTTGACTATTCATGGCACGTTATGTTTATTTTTTTGGATTGCAACTGCTCATACTATTTTGCATTTTCTTTAAGAAAATTTTGAATTGGCCTTTTCCTCTAATATCTTGGAAATAATATGTTTGATCTTAGTAAATTATGAATACGAAAATATAAAATTTTGGAAGACAAATACTACATTGAATATTCTCAGACATATCAATTCTGGACGGATTGCATTTGATCTCTTCAATTTTTATATGTAATTCAGATAATCTAAGGAAAATCTAGGCTTAATTTAAAAATTGTTTCTCATTTTGTGCTGTAGATCGTGGATACTATTTCGTTGAGACTATTTCATTGCTAGTTGCCTTAAAAGTGCGTTATAGAGATAGAATTACAATATTACGAGGGAATCTTGAGAGCTGTCAAATCACCCAAGTGTAAGATATCAATGCAATAACTACTTGTCTCATGATTTGCAAGGAATTTGAATTTTTGACTCCAATATTTGAATTGCATAATTTTTTACTTAAAAGTAATTTTCAGGAACACATATCTATTTTTCTATGTAATATAAGAAGATAATATGTTTCCTCAAAAATTTGGAGTGCTGGTGTTAGGGTCATAAAAGTTGTTTTCTTTCTAATGCTAAGCAACTGCAATATTCAATAAGTGGGATTCTTTGCTATGCTGTCTTGTGTGTCTATGAAGGCCATGATTAGATTGGAAATGAGGAATAAAGTGGGAATTGGAATTAAGGTCAGAAGACATTCATGCTCATGCTTAAAGCAGACACGTACATTGTTTGCCATTTGAGGCTATATCTAAATTATGGGAGGCAAAATATCAGTATCTGAATGGGGAGATTAGAAAGGTGACCAAAATTTTCTTTTCTTTTGTTTCATTGTAGATCTTCTACTTGCACGAAGGTCTCTCCCCATCATTGGACACACAAGACAGCATAGCAAAGAATCCCTATTTTTTTTCCAAATCAAGGCTTGCACCTTATCTTATATATTTATGTGAGTGCCTATTTATCTGTCCATATACATACATATGTACATACATACGTACGTATAGAGATAGATATATGGATATAGATATTTGATTAATTAGTGATGGTTTAATTTTGAGCCCACAAACATGTCTGCCAGAGAACTTACAAATCCACTTAGGATCAACATGTCCACCACATGACTTTATTGCAGGAATACTGCTGCAACATGCACTAATGTGCTTAGATATCACATTTTGAATTTTCAGAAATTGACTTTTGAGTCAGAATTAATCTGACCTTAATCATATGTCCCTTCTAACATTTTTCTATTGGATTAATCAACCTAAAAGCTTAAAAATCTCCTCAAAATACGTATTTTTAATCAATTCATTGACCTCACCTAGTTTTCAAAATTAAAATATAAAAATAGAGGTTAATGGAATATGTCTTGCCTTGTAGCTTATATGTAATATGTCATAAATTTTGTTCCTTTTGCCATGCCATGTAATATGTCTTGCCTTGTAGCTTATATGTTTTGAAATTGTTATTTATAGGCCTTGTAGCTTCTATAATTTGATTTTTGGAGAGCTTCTACAGCTAAGCAAGAAGGTCGTTGCACGAGTTATAGCCGCACGCTCGGGTATGAAAATTGTATATTTTTTAATCTAATGTATATTTTAACTAGAATTTTAGCTTATATGTTTTGAAATTGCTTTTAGTGGCTTAATTTTGTAAGGTCTCTTGAAATAAGACCTTCAGGCGGTTGGTCAAAGTTTTACAAATAATCTTATCCACAAATTTGCCTAGAGCAATTGACTAAATGTTATAAAAGGTGATTGGGTTAAATGTCTTAGGAATAAAGTCAAAGAAAGTATTTTTAAAATATTAAAGTATTTAGCTAGGTCTAAGAAGATTTGTGTACTTTCAATAGTTTTGCTTAGTTTGTGAAAGTTGTAGACTGAAGTTTTCATAGCCTGATTTTAGCTTCCTGCAAAGAACGATCATGTCAGATAATATAAGTGAAGAACAAAATAGGGAGATAATTGCTAGATTGTGGTCTAACTTGAAAAGAAATGGCGATGGAAAATGTTGTTGTCCTTGCAAAATTTGTAAGGGCTTAATCTGTAGAAGACTACTAATCAAAACAGTTAAGAGACATTGTAGGGAGAATGGTCACATTGAAGGGGGGCATAAATATCATCCACTGGTAAGTTGTTCATTATATCATTTTAACAATTGATATACATATGAAATCACTTGATGATGAGTTGATTTATGTTAATCAATTTTATATAGGCTGATCTCCCCAAGCAAGTACATGATATGAACCACAACAATCCGAAGAATATGGTTTTTGAAGTGGAGGAACATGGAGTTGTGAATATCCAAGGTGAAGATAATGATCCCATGGAAGATGACGATCATGCGCTAGCAAACACAATTGAAGATGATGGTATAAATACATTGATCCATGACACATTTAGTCCAAGCGTATCTGATCATGATGATGATGATAGCGTCGATGTACCTCTACTTGAGAAGGCATACGAGCCCCTATACAAAGACTCCCAAACAACTTTTCTCTCTGTTGTATTGTTGTTGTTGAACTTGAAGGTTATGAATGGTTTATCCAACATAACAATGTCACATATGTTAAGGTATGTCATATATGTCTTTATAGTTAACAAAGGGTGAATAATGTACCACTAATATTGTTTATATTAACAAATTATATTTTTTTCTATAGATTGATAGGAAAGTTTCTATTACCACCATCAAATATTATACCTCGCTCATATCGAGAATTATCTACTGTTATGAAAGATATTGGAATGGAGTATGAAGAAATACATGCTTGTCCCAATGATCATATTATATATTATAAAGAACATGAATTTGCAACACAATGCCTTGTATTTCATACGAGTAGATATCGAACAAATCAACTAACAAAAAAGGTGCCTCAAAAGGTTCTTCGTTACATCCCCATTATTCCATGGCTGCGACAATTATTCAGGTGTAGTAGCTTGGCTCAATTTATGGATTATCATGCACGCAATAGAAGTCGAGATGACATTATTCAAATCCGTGCGGATGGTTCGACATTTATGCACATAGAGGAAAAGTGGCAAAACTTCAAAGAAGAACCTTGTAATTTCAGGCTTTCATTGGTAGCGGACGGTGTCAATCCATTTGGAGAGATGATATATGTTTACTCGATGTGGCCTATTTTTGTCATCAACAATAACATTCCTCCGTGTATGTCAATAAAGAGGGAGCACATTATGTTGGCAATGATTGTTCCAGGTATGTTATCATTTGATAGTTATTAATTTACATGTACTTACAAATCTTGTAGTAAAATAGTCACAATAATTATGTAATGTTACTGTTCATTCAAGTAGGTAAATATCAAGTTAAAGATATGAATGTATATATTGAGCCTCTTATTGATGAGTTGGTGGAGTTATGGAATGGTGTCACTATGTATGACATGTCTAGACCAATAGAACAAAGACAATTTCAATTCCATGCAATACTTGCATGGACAATACATGATGCCCCAGGGCTAACACATTTCTCTGTTATGTTATAGTGAATTCAAGTTGCGCATGATAATTCTAATTATAAAATTCAACATATTTAATAATCCAATTATATCATTATCTTGTATGTCTTCAAACAAAGGGAAAATTTGTATGTCTAGTTTGTGGTCCAAAGATGAAATCTCGCCATTCAAAAAGTTTAGGAAAGCAAGTGTTTGATGAGTGTAGACACTTCCTCCATAGGAATCATAAGTATCAAAGTACGAAAAAACATCTTTTCAATGGGAAAGAAGAGACTACATCAAAGCCACGAAGAATGACACCTCGCCTATGGAAGTTGGAATATAATAGAATTAATCGTCGAGGTAATGTCATTCCACCTAATGGTTTATGTTTGTAACTTATATATTTCTATTGTGATTTTTGTTGACTAATTGTGTAATTGATGATCGTGAAGGTCATCAAGGCAGTACTGACAACCTTCCAAAGGGACTAAAAAGATATCCCAGACAATTTAGTAGGTTTCCCTACTACGAGCACTTACAAATTGTGTATTTGTTTGATACTATGCATATTGGAAAGAATATAATAGAGACATTGTGGAAAATATTGGATGGAAGGTGTGACAAAGAAAAAATTGTCAAACTTTGTAATGACATTCATGAATCCAATCATGCATTGAAGAATTTCATTCACTCAAATAGCAACGAAGATTAGATTAATATAAGTGCCCTTCCTTGGTTATTAATGGAGCAGCAAAGTGATGCCATAAAAGAAGTCATACGAAAAATTTGATTTCCCATAGGATTCTCTACAAACATAAACAATCTCATATAAAATAAAAAGTTAATTTGGGCCAGGGCTCAAAACACATGATTGGCATACTTTCATCAAGGTAAGTTATATTCTTTTGTATTTACAATATATTAATAAACTACGTGTACTGTTCATTATGTTATGTTAAAAAACAATGAAATGATTGGTTTATAATTATTGCAGTACGTGCTTGCTCTATCTCTCCCAGAGCACTTAAACAATAACATCAAACAAGTGATATACAATCTTGGAAAATACATGAGGTAAGTAGTAATATCTATTCAATTTATATATCTATTTATTTTTTTCGCGATTTGTTTTTCTTGCTATGTAATCTATTGTATATTATTTTGTAAAGTCTTGTATCTATATACTTTTTGTGACTTGAATCTCTTAATGTAGGTGGTTTTCATCTAAAGAAATCCATAAAGAAGATATAAACTATTGGAAGAGAAGAATTCCTCATTTACTGTGTGAAATGCAAAAGTGTCTACCTCCAACTTTTTTCAATGCACAGGAACACTACCTCATACACCTAGTTGAGGAGATTGAATTGTGTGGACCTGTACACACTAGGTCAATGTGGATGGTTGAGAGGCACTTGAAATCTTTGAAGGCTTTGGTTTGACAAAGAGCACATCCTGAGGGTTCTACGGTAGAGGGATATATGGTATACCAGACTATGGTGTACATTACTGAATATCTTCTTAAGTTTGCATCAAATATCCATGTAGATCACATTTGGGATCTCGAGCCTTTTAAAAAATTAGAAGGGGAGTACTTGATGGGGAAAGGTACATTGAGGAAAGTGAGAGGTAATAAATTATAAGATGTTATTGTAATAAATTATTTCTTAATCTTCAAAATAAATCTGTTGTCAGTTGTCTATTTTTTTTTTGTACAGGTGCTCGAGAGTGGGATGCGCTACATTTGTATATTACAAACAATCTTGATTGGATGATGGTATGGATTGAACGATGTCAACATTCTGGTCACACATTAACATAGGAAGGTGTATCTTCATTGGTTAAAGAAGCTCATCATAATGGAGATTCCAATTTTATGCAAAGGGAAATAGATTTAGCACATGGTTTAAGAGATTTCCAAGTACGTAAAAATTTATTATTAATCACTCGTATGTTTATCAACTCACAATACAATAATTTTGACATATTTCACATATTTTTGCAGGTTAAACACCACAAGGCTATGTTCTATAATGGTCAGAAGTTTCGCGTCAAAGTGTTGGATGACATGAAGAAAACTTGTGATTCAGGAATAACTGAAGTCTTTCAAGTGACTAATATTTCATCTAGAAATGACTTACATCCTTGAGAGTCTGAAAATTGATACTATGGCATTTTGGATGATATACTTGAGTGTGACTTTGGTTCCTTCAAATTAGTACTCTTTGTTGTCAAATGGTATAGGCTACGACTTAATCCAAATGATCTTGATAGAACTGTTATTGAACATGATAATTAATTTACAATGGTTAATACAAGGTCGTTTGAGCTAGTTGGGGATGAGTCCTATGTTCTTCTAAGCCAATGTGAGCAAGTATTTTACTCAGAGGTTCCACATAAATCAGGTTGGTCATTTGTTGTTAGACATGAACCGAGAGGAAGGCCGATAAAGTATAATGCGATGGAAGAAGAAGATACCGAAGAAGTAGAAGATGATGTAGATGGTGATCACAATCGACAGTTATTGGATGATGTTCCTAACACAAATTTTCATGAAGAAGAAGAAGATGATGATGACGATGATGCTGCTACTGATGATGATGATGATGATGAAGATGATGTTGATGTTGATGATGATGATGACGACGACGACGATGATGGTGAGGATGATGATGATGATGATGACGATGAGGATGATGACGAGGAGGAGGATGATGATGATGACGATGATGATGATGATGATGATGACGACGAGGATGATGATGATGTAATTTAGAGATATGCCATCAATCCTTAATCTATTTAATATTCATTTCTTGATAGAAATATATTTGTCTTATATGGTTACATAGTTTATTCATTATCTATTTTAAAGCTACAAGTTTCAACTACAAATAGAATACTGCTAATGTAAATTAACTATTAATCTAAATTAATTAAATAAAACTATTTAAAACTTCAAGCATTAAATAAAACTATTAATCTGAATTTAGTTTAGAAAATGAATTTCATTAAATATCTATAAAAGGGAGTTGTACCTAGAATAAAATTCATAGGGAAAACATAATATAAGTGTTATAATGTGAGCCTGATTTAAGTGTTATATTGTGTACCTTTTAATGTTTTTAATTTTTATGAGATGCTTATGATGAATGTGATTATGATTATGATGTGATTATGCTCACGATAATTGAATTACATTTGCAAGAAACTAAACCCCTTTCAGGAGCATCCCACACAGTCTCATGGATTGACAGGTATAAGTCAATACTCCTTATAGACAGTCTATTTAATACACTTATCAATAGTAAGATTGATGTCTTCTAAGATCTCTCCCATTTGCAGGTTCCAACAAATAGGTATTTGTCAGAAGTGTCTTCCTCGAGTGAGGGAAATATAGGAATAGAAGAGGAAAGTGAGACATGTCATTTATCTAGAACAAGGAGATTAACTAGAGGTCAAAGGACTAGAAGGAAATTCAATAAATGCATGAAATTTTTCCTTGCTCAAGGGGGCTCATGTTCTTATGATGATGAAATAGAAGGCAACATTGAGGTGCCCATGAGGTACCAACATCTACAGAAACATTGGGTACCCAAGGAACTTCCTCCAATAAACACTAATTTTTGTGTTAACGAGAGGATATATCGCATAGCACCATCATCATTACATGGTTTGGGCCTATTTTCTATGGATGGCATAAAGGTTTCTTACAACAAAGTTTCTGAATTGATGGAGTATGTTGGACCATGTTATGATTACAAAAGTTGGATGCATATTGTTTAATATAAAAAAAGTATGGATAGGTATGCCCTCTCAGCAAATTATATACAACAGCAAGACAATAATCAAAGTAAAAGTGTGGCTATATACATTGATGGAAGGCCAAAAGCAAGAAGGAATATTGCGGGTTTTATAAATAGTACACAACCTGGTTCAACTATAAAGCAACCCAATTGCATATTTGAGGTGTGCAAGGGAAATCGTGTATTCATCTGTGCTATAAAATCAATACATGCAGGGGAAGAGCTGCTTATTAATTATAATTTGAACTGCATAGATACAAACAAGGCTACTATCATGGGGGTGGTACATACTATTAAACCAACTTCTAATCAATGACTCCAACATACCATTTAGTCAATAAATTTTTGGCTAACATTTTTATACTTGATCTTTGACACAGGAGCACAATATGGAGCAACCACCTGGAGGGGATGCTGACGATGCTCCCGGCTCATCTACACATGAGCAGGTAAAACTCATTTGTAATTGTGCAAACTAGATAGAAGCAAAATGTTATTTTTTTAATGTTGTTTTCTTCATTGTTTTGGAGTAATTTTGATAATACTAATACTATTGTTGTCACAGAGGGCTAGTGGTCAGAGGGAGGGAAAGGAACCTGTAGTCCCTCAGCAGGCCCCCCCCTGAGGAGGACCCTTTCTATATCGATTTAGCAGAGATTGATGACCCGATCGGTTCGATTAAAATTAATTTAAAGAAAATTAGCAGAGAAATTCTATGTTTGGAAACCATAAAGCCTATGACTCAACAAATAAAAGATAGGGCATCTGAATTGTTGCACACCTTTAAGTCCTTAAAAGTAAGTATTAATGAAATTTTTAATTATAACAAGAGTTCAATAATGGTTTTTATGTTATGCTCTTTTATGGCATTAATTAAAATATGGATGCATTGTCTTTACAGGGTTTTTTGCATGATTTCTAGCCTCATTCCCACGATGAGGGTGCTATAGGTGGTTCAGGTAGATCGCATGTTCCATTCCCCACTTTTGTTTTCCACTGAATATATATAGGAATGATCATAATCATTGATAATACATGCTGCAACAATCTTTTTTTTAATGCTCTAACAATCTTGTCCATGCTAGTCCACGCATTCTATATTTATGCATACTCTAACAATTTTATTCTTCAGCTTCAAATCCTATGATGACACCGCCTCCATCCAAGACAATCACAAATCTCTTTCCAACTGCTGATTCAGCAACACGCAGCTTACAAGCATCGACTGTTGCACCATCTACTGGTACACAAATCCCTCTTTTTCTCTCTTTCGTTATGTGTTTAAGTGTTATGTGTTTATGATGTAGATTATAATGACCCCCCTTTCTAATGATTCTATTTCTAATGTGTATGAGTTACTTCATGATAAATGGAGTTGTCTTGCTTTGATCTTCCTTAGTAGTAATGAATGCTTTCATCATCTTCAATTTATATATCAACCCCTGCAAATATCAACCTTTCAACTTGTGACTGATGAACCCTTCTATGGCTGTCTCTACAATCAATTAGGCCTAATTAGCCCTTGCCTAACAAAGCAACTACCTTTTGTTCTTATTATCAACCTCCCAAACCTTTACAAAACCTTAAGGCATCTAATAAATAGTAGGATTCCTCAACTTGTTTAACCCTCCATGCATTTCTAGATACTTTTCCATCAAACCCTCCCTTTAAGGGTTTCTAGCCTAGGTCTTCCTAGAAAAGACCCCAAATCAACTTATTAAATCTTTCTAATGGCTCAAACACTTTTAAACAAACCCTCTTAGATGTTTTCAAGTTGTATTTAGTCACTCCAACCCTCAGATCATCATATTCACCATGTGGTGCCTTGCAAATGCACCTTCACAGTTTTTTTTTTACAACTTTTTAACATCAATTATCATTTGTTCTTTTATGATTCATGACAAAGACTTATGAAACTTATGAAACTTTTTGCAATAGGATCTGCAACATCATTTCCTGGATGTTCCTATGTTCCTAGTACAAGAATGGTGAAGGATGTCATTTTGATCGTCAGCGACGATGAAGGCATTCCATTAAAAGTAGCCAAAGTTCCAGGTACTTTAAAGTTATTATTATTCTATAGTGATATAATAGTAATTTAGTTTTTGATCACTCTTCATCGACTAATCATCCCATGATTGTTTTGTAGGGAATGATATTTTTTGGAGAAAACTTGCTGATGAGTGTTTACGAATATTCAGGCCCACCTTGCGTACCTGGTGGAATATCATATGCTAACTAAAACCCCAAACCACTATTTTGATTTCCTATCATTGCTAGAATAGTTTTCCTTTTCATCCATTTCTTGAACTATATTAAAGGTAGCTTCACTTCAATTATGAGTCTAACATGTTTTTTTTTTACTTAAAAGGTGGAATCTCCAAACCAAAAAGTTGAAGGATGATCTTATAGAGAGCATGACCCAACTTTTTGGACCTTGTGCATTCGAGAGAAACAAGCTCCTTGAAAAAGCTGGTTTATGTTTGAGGTATATTAGGGACCAGTACAGAAAAATTTAGAGAATAACCCCAGGTATGATTGTTTGCCCTATGTTCCTGAGGCTGAGTGACAGGCTCTGATTTTGGATGGAAAGTATAAAGTTGATAGGAGAGACAAAATTACACCAGTAGATCAGAGTATAGCAAGGTATGTGATACTATTGAGAATGTAATTATGTACTAATTAACCTCTATATTTATACTATCTAACATATTTCAAACTTTTCATAGATTGCCTGACACATCAAAGGCAACAAAGGCAAGAATAAAAAAGCACAGGACACACAAGCTCGGCTCTGGTGGTTTTTTGAAACTTCAAGCATGAGTTGTAAGTATTATTAAATGAAAAATTGTATCAAATTTTTTATATATTATCATGGGAAATGCTAGGATAGACTAGCTTGTCTATGCTCTTGATCCACAATTCCAACCCTCTAACATAAATGGAAACCAAAACAAACATCAACACAACCCAAAACAAATAAGGTCTAAGGCAAACTTGCTGTTACCAGTCATAAGGCAGATTGCAACACTTGACCTTTATTCTACACACCCAACTAAGAGTGCAATTGGATCCTCCAGGACTCCCAAACACCAAAGATAGTTTAGAACAACTCCAACATGACCAAAATAAGGTTTAACAAGGTTGGAAACCCTACTAACTATTTACCATGCAAACTATTGCAACCAACCTAATGCAACTTTGCAACTTTTGTATTTCCTTATGATATTTTAACTACCCTCCATTGGTTGATGAAACAATGCAAGTAAAATTCACCATACCATGCAAAAATGTAGGGCTCAAAGTTCAAGAGATGCCTCATAGAATAGGATAAGAGAATTGGCTTCCAACTAGGCTATAAAGCCGTGGCTGAATGGCCACGAGCTGAAATTAGTGTGGAAGGTTCTAATAATGATGCATCTAAGCCACAGGTAAATAAGCTAAATGAAATTTATTTCAAATTGAATACTTTACCAATTAGTCTATTTGATGTTAAGTTCCAATATAAAGTGAGTATATGTGTTTTAAGCAAGCAATGATAACAATGCGTAGGATGTTGGAATGCAGCCTGAAAATCCTTCTACAGAATCTGTGGATGCTGAAGGTTCACATGATGTGCATCCTAGTGGTGGAGGTATACATTTGCTATTAAAATTTGTATATGTAATTGCAATTGGCGTTTGGATTAACATAGCATTTTGTAAAGCATTTGTAGAGGATCGAGGGGTCGATGTCCATGAGCGTGTTGATGTTGAGTCCAGACAAAATGATGTGGTCAGATCAGGTAAAGAGCACCACAGTTATGTTATTTAAAATAATTAAATACTTGTAGCAATTATAATAAATTATTTTTAATTTAACTCTTTTATTTTTTATTATAGAGGACCCCCCTTTGCAACAACATAGGAATTTGAGACCATCAAGAACGGTGAACAGAACAACTAATGAGGGGGGAATTGATGATGACATTGATGCTCGTCTTAGTGCTTACATAGAAAGAAGAAATAGAAAGAAAAAAAAGAAATGATTGTCATCTACATACCTTAATTGATAATGACTGAATTTTATGTCTCAATGAATTTAATTATGTGCTAATGAATGTTCATGAATTATGTGTTAATGCAGAATATTGATGAATGTTGCGTGTTAACGAATCTAATGTGTTAATGAATGTTATCATGTGATATTGATTGAATGTTATCATGTGATAGTTTTTGGGTGATGCGATGTGCTACCCTGCCCATAGGTGGTTAATTATGTGGTGTTCCATGTTCACTAACAGTCATGGCTTTTGGTGCAACGGCAAATGGGCCCTACAATTGGTATCAGAGCCTGGTTTTGGCTTGGTCATGGGTTCAAATCTCCCCGGTGCCTTCCCGACCCGCGTAAGTACCTGGTATGTGTGTCGAGGGGGAGATTGTTGGGTGATGCGACACGCTACCCTGCCCACAGGTGGTTAATTATGTGGTGTTCCATGTTCACTAATAGTCATGGCTTTTGGTGCAATGGCAAATGGGCCCTACAATAATGATTGAATGTTACATTTTATTAATGGTTGAAAGAATGAATGAATCTTAGATGTTAATAGAGAATGTAGAGTGATGTTAGGGGTAGGGGGGTGGGGCCAAATGAGCTTCCACCTTCACGTGGTTGGCCCTGTTTAGTAGAGAATATTAAACTATTCTCGAAACAAAGTGAAGCTCAATAAGATAATAAATATTTCTTTATTTTGTCCTATGTTTAGATTATTGTCCTATGCATCTAAGGCTTCATGCTTTGAACTGTCATGAAATTCTAAACTCGTGAGCTCTTTAAAAACATGAGGAGGGAGGCTAATACAATTCGAATACAAAAATATGCCCATAGATATCAAGCTCACAAGGCTTACAAACAGTTGCGATTGTCAGCCATTTTCATTCAAGCAGGTTTACATGCAATGGTTGCTCGTAATGAATTTCACTTTAGGTCTCAAAATAAAGCTTCAATTATTATACAGGTATTTTCTTTTGCCTCTTTGGAAAATGGGTGGTGTCAAGTGTGCTTTATCACTTGAGCATTGTCTACTCTTTGGCATTATGGTGCAAGGTCTATGTCCATAATAGTATACAACATTGGCTTTTTGGAAACCTCGATGAAGCCAAGAACTGGATTTTTGGATTCCCAATGGCTAGCTCTAAGACCAGGGTGCTGTTCATTTTAGCTTTGGCATAACATTCTCATCTAGGTTGGTAGATTGATCTTGGAAGTCAACTAACATTTGGAACATCCTTCTGATTTTGGAAATCATTATTTGTTGTCTAAGATTTAATCTCATGGTTACCATTTACAAAGAGGACTAGAGCAACAAGGAAAATGGAAAATGAGGGCAGGCCTTAACTCCTCAAAGGTGTGATGAATCAATGTAAAGTTGCTGATTTTACTACGAGGTTGGTAGAGGACTGCAGTAGATTGCATAGAGAGAAAACCAGCTTGGAAGAGCCTAGAATTTTTTGCCCTTTGTTTCAGAGGTTTAAAGGTAAGAGCCAATGCTTCCATTCTATGTGGAAAAAATACAAAGATCACAACACCTCTTCAACACAAACATGATAACCTAAAGATTATGTACTCAAATCTTCTTTTTCCATTCTAGTACATGGAAAGTGCAAATTGAAAATGAAGTGTTTCCACTGCTTGAAAAAGCATATTGCACGTGTTTACATTGCATTTTAAATTGTTATATTTTTCAATTACAGGCACAAGTTTTTAAAATGACTTTCAGAAAAAAATGCTTTACTACAATCTACTAAAATATATAGCACTTTGGGATCATTTTTTATCATGAACCCTCTTTTCCTTTCATGCAGTATAAATGCATTTTAAATAACTCAATTGTTGATATCTTCTTTTAATCATATTGAATATGTTTATGGGATTGTTGTGTCTTGATTTTTGTAGGAAAATAATTTAGCACTCTACATTGTGGAGGGGCAAGGCCATAGAATTTTGTTCCTATTCTCTTAAGCAGATAAATTTGTGTGGTTTCTTACCATCTATGCTTTTATCTTTAGCAGGAGAAAAGAAAATGGGTTTTGGCTTTTGCAAGATTATTTTTGGTGGTTATTGGTTCAATTATCTCCCATGCCACTCCTGAAGGTTTTTATTTACTGGCAAGGCTTGTCTACTGCTACTTCTGTAGAATTATTTACTCATAATTGTTTTACATATTAGAAAGTATTGTCATTCTTTAAGAATGTGGCAGAGACACATATATTGATTTGCATATGAAAAAAGTGTTTGCCACACTCTTGTAGAATTTCCTTTATCTATAGATGATGCTTCAAACTTGGTTGGTCATTTATTTGCACTTTGGAGAGCACATCTAACAATATTCTCAAGCTAACAACTTGCACATTAATTTTCTTGTTCTAGGAAATGCTCTTCATGTAATACGAGAAAAACTCAATGGAGAAGCAAACTGGACAGGCGATGATCCTTTCTTAGCTTGGGATGGTGTGAATTGTTCTCAAAGTCATGTTGTTAAATTGTGAGCTATTTTGGTCTCCTAGAGTTTCTTTTTAGAGCATGCAATAAATTTTACTTGATAGAAACAATTGATATTTTTAAAAATAGTCTGAATTTTATTTCAGAACTTTGTGATAATTTGCAGTTTTGCATACACTTTATTTTCTATGATTGACATAATGAATACAATATTCAATGAAAAAACTTTATTGGAAGGGGATCGACAATTTCAAGTGTAGCAGAAGCATCAAATTAGACAAGAAGTTGTCTGGAAAACATATAAGAAGTAAAATGTATTTTAAGTGATATTTAATGAGTCAACAAATTTGTCTGATGGTGAAGTAATTGATCTGTCAAATTATGTTCTAGGTCTTATGCAGTTTCTCCAGTGCAATTTGGTTCAACAATGAGCTTTTATTGTTTGGTAAATGTATCTTTCTGTATTGTATCCTGAGGTATACCTATTATTGCTCAAACTAATGCTTAATATGAATCTAGCTTAGCTGAAAATCAATAAGAACAAATTAGAAATTAAAATTTCTTGCACTCCTGGTAGCATAGGACAATCTAATTGGTTCAGTGGAAGTAAAATAATATAGGTGGTGGGCATGCTCAATATTGTTTTACTCTAAAGATGTAGCTTTGACTAGATGCCAGAAACCACACAAGTTTTAATTAGGATCACATTTATTACATCAGATTGTAGACCTATTCAATTGGGTATTTTTGATAGATTAGAAAAGTAAGCAAGATCAGAAGATTCATTAAATGACAATAATGAACAGACACAAACACAAATCAAACATAACTCATCACCAAGCCCTCCTAGTGGTCTCTATTCTTGTCAGAATGATGTGTAAGAAACCAACCTTGCTATGTACGTAGCAATAACTCTTCCATTGAATCAACAAATTGAATGAAAATCAGCAGCAATTAAAGATAGCTACTACAGGTTTCTCAAAAATAGTAGTCGCTGAAGAATGGGAATAAATTTTGACTATGACTTCTAGAATACACTCACCCTCTAATAATTACATTATGCAGATATTAGTGGTGGTGTATTCTCATACCAAAAATTTTGAACAGAATATAAACAATTACAAGTCGCAAATCAAATTACTACACTAGATTTTTCTCATATTATTAATGACAATATCAACATTATGATAGTTTGTAGCAAGTCATTACTGCCACTATGTGCAGGCCTTTGGTTTGTTACTAACATTAAGAATACTAGTGCTCTAATATTATACCATTACTATCCCTAATAGGATTATAATATTATAATATATTATTATAATCATACCATTGCTATTTTTTTTTGAGTAATTTTGGAGGATTCTATTTGAAGCCCCACCAATAATATTGAATAATAAACAAATAATTTTTTTTTGTTTTACTTTGTAACTATCGCATTTGCAACATCAACCCCTAAATTGCAACAGGGATGCTGTAGCAGTGATGCCTAATACCCATCACAATTGCATTGGGATCCATCACAATTGCGATGTCAACCAAGGGGATTGCGATGGGGTTTCTGTAGCGACGATGCCAAAATCTTGTCGTAATTGCATTGGGATCCGTCACAATTGTGACGCATTCCACAAGAATTGTGGCCAGATGATGCCAGAATAAAGTGGTAGTATAGCAATGGATAGCTGTTGTAATTGTGATGGATGATGATAGACGTCATAATTTGTGACTAAAAATGAGCTACGTCTGCTACTATCGTACTGGCGACACATGGCTGTCGTAATTGCGACACATAGCTGTTGCAAAATGATGCCAAATGTATTAGTGAAAAGCTTGCAAAATCAATCATAGATGATGATGGATTCACATATCCTACTGGTTTAGTGGTTATCACTAGAAGATGGCCGTGGACATACATTCTTAGAAGGAATGGAGTTCCTACATTCGAAGACTATCAAAAAAACAAAATAATTCTCATATATTCACATCTTATTATAGCAACAAATTTAAAGTTGTTGAAGAATCAAGGAAGATCAAAAGTAAAAGAACTTTTTACTATTACTAATGTTGATCATGAAGCCCTTTTGGAGACCCTAAAATAGAGAGAGGACCTTACTTGAACACTTGACTAGGTATATTTACTTCTTATGTTATTTTGTTCATAATGATTTAGTGAACCGATGATTATCTTCTTTAATACAATACATTACTAATATTTTTTATAATATTGGAATGTAGGTACATCATGAAGAGTAGTCATGCATGAAGATAGAAAGCTAAATAAGGAGCAAAATGAAGAAAAATCTATTCTATTTTTTACAATATGATTTTTGACAATACTTTTATTGACACTATGATTTTTGGTAGTTGTGTATTGATGTAATAATGATGAAACACTTGATAAATTCTAAATTTAAACTTTTTGATTTAACATAAGAAACAAAGATGATTTTACTTAATGCAATTTATGTGGAGGGACCTAAAAAATGATGATTTTAATACATACTAACACCAAACTTGCACTGTACCCAATGCCAAAAACTTGAGAGAGGTAAAAAATAATGTTTTTTCTTTTCATACTAACCCTAGTGACACCCTTTTTCTATCCGTGGAGAGCCTCCATCATCTATGGCCACCTCATATCGAGGAGTCTCCAAGGTGCTCTAAGTGCCTATCAAGGTCGATCTTCCAAGGGTCGTAACTCGGAGCTTGTGGATTCTATCAATGAAATGTCAAATGCTATAGGACAGTCATGCTGAGGCCTAAAATTACCTATCTCATTTTTAAGAGATCACATTCCATTTGGATTCGACACAAGGATCTCATCGGATGCCAAAACTCGCAGTGTGGCTCAGTTAATAGGTGCACCATGGTGTAACTTTGAAACCACTAATTTTTGCATCAAATTATCAGTGCCATTAGCTCTGGATGGGTGGGTGAACCCTAGTGACACCATTTTTTTGGTTGCAGAGAGCCTCCATCGTCTGTGGCCACCTTGTACCAAAGAGTCTCCAAGGTGCTCTAAGTGCGTACCGAGGTCAATCTTCTAAGGGTCATAACTCAGAGCTCATGAGAGCTATCGATGAAATGTTGAATGCTATAAGATGGTCATACTGAGGCTTAAAATAACCTATCTCATTTTTGAGAGATCACATTTCCTTTGGATTTGGCACAACGATCTCACTCGATGCCAAAACTCGTAGTGTGCCTTAGTTCATAGGTGCACCATAGCATAAATTTGAAACTATTGATCTTGGCATCAAATAATTAGCCCCATTAGCTCTAGATTGACAAGTGAACCCTAGTGTCACCCTTGTTCTGACCATGGAGAGCCTCCATCATCCACGACCACCTCGTACTAAAGAGTCTCCAAGGTGCTCTAAGTGCGTATCAAGAACAATCTTCTGAGGGTCATAAATTAGAGCTCAGGAGGGCTATCGATAAAATGTCAAATCTTATAGGATGGTCATGTCAAGGACAAAAATAACCTATCTCATTTTGGAGAGATCACATTTTTTTTGGATTCGACACAATGATCTTACTTGATGCCAAAACTCATAGTGCACCATAGTTCATAGGTGCACCACAACAAAACATTGAAATTGCTAATCTTGGCATTGAATTGTTAGTGCCATTAGCTCTAGATGGGCAAGTGTGTTAGGTGATGTGACACGCTCCCCTACCCACAGGTGGTTAATTATGTGGTGTTCCATGTTCACTAATAGTCATGGCTTTTGGTGCAACGGCAAATGGGCCCTACAATTGGTATTAGAGCCTAGTTTTGGCTTGGTCATGGGTTCAAATCTCCCCGGTGCCTTCCCGACCCATGTAAGCACCTAGTATGCGCATCGAGGGGGAGATTGTTGGGTGATGCAACACACTCCCCTACCCTCAGGTGGTTAATTATGTGGTGTTCCATGTTCACTAATAGTCATGGCTTTCAGTGCAATGACAAATGGGCCCTACAAAGTGAACCCTAGGGAAATCCTTGCTCCAACCGTGGAGAGCCTCCATCAGCTATGGCCACCCCATACTAAAGAGTCTCCAAGATGGTTTAAGTGTGTATCGAGGTCAATCTTCTGAGTGTCATATCTTAGATCTCGTGAGGGCTGTCAATGAAATACTAACACTATAGGATGTTCATGTTGAGCCCTATAATAAACTTTCTCATTTTTTAGAGATCACATTCTATTTGGATTCAGCATAGTGATCTCGCTCAATGCTAAAACTCACAGTGTGCCTTAGTTCATAGGTGCACCACAACATAACTTTGAAACTATTGATCTTGGCATTGAATCGTCAATTCTTTTAGCTCTAGATGGGTGGGTGAACCCTAGTGACACCCTTGTTCCAACTATGGAGAGCCTTCATCATCCATGGCTACTTTGTACCAAAGAGTCTGCAAGGTGCTTTAAGTGCGTATTAAGGTCAATCTTTTGAGGGTCATAACTTAGAGCTCATGAGGACTATCACTAAAACATCAAATGCTACAAGAAATTCATACTGAGGCTTAAAATAACCTATCTCATTTTTGAGAGATCACATTTTTTTTTGATTTGGCACAACGATCTCGCTTGATTCCAAAACTCCCAATGTGCTTCAGTTCATAGGTGCACCATAGTGTAACCTTGAAACTGCTAATCTTGGCATCAAATCATCAGCACCATTAGCTCTAGATGGGTAGGTAAACCCTAGTGACACCCTTGTTCTAGATGTGGAGATCATTCATCATTCACGACCATCTCGTACCGAATAGTCTCCAAGGTGCTCTAACTGCATATCAAGGTCAATCTTTCGAGGGTTGTAATTTAGAGTTCGTAAGGGCTATTAATGAAATGTTGAATACTACAGGATAGTCATGTCAAGGCCTAAAATAACCTATCTCATTTGTGAGATATCACATTCTGTTTGGATTCAACATAGCAATCTTGCTCGATGCCAAAACTTGCAGTGTACCTCAGTTCATAGGTGTACCATAGTGTAACTTTGAAATTTTTGATCTTGGCATCAAATCATCAATGCCATTAGCTTTGGATGGGTGGGTGAACCCTACTGACATCCTTGTTCCAATCGTAGGGAGCATCCATCGTTTGCGGCCACCCTATACTAAATAGTTTCCAAGGTGCTCTAAGTGTATCGAGGTCAATTTTCTAAGGGTCATAACTTAGAGCTCATGAGGGCTATCAATGAAACATCAAATGCTATAGGGTGGTCATGCCAAGGCCTAAAATAACCTATCTCATTTTTGAGAGATCATATTCCATTTGGATTCAATATAGTGATCTCGCTCGATGCCAAAAATTGTGGTGTGCCTCAGTTCATAGGTGCACCACAGTGTAACTTTCAAACTACTAATCTTGGCATCAAATCATCAACACCATTATTTTCAGATGGGTAGGTGAATCCTAGTGACACCATTATTCTGGTTGCAGAGAGCCTCCATCATCCACGGCCACCTTGTACTGAACAATCTCCAAGGTGCTCTAAGAGCGTATCGAGGTCAATCTTCCGAGGGTCATAACTCAGAGCTCATGAGGAATATAGATAGCCCCTTACCAAGTTTGGTGAACTCATCTAATTAATAATTTAAAGTTATAGCAAAAATTGCTCAAAATTACAATTTTACAACTTTTGCAACTTTTTCTTACAAAGTGAAAATGAGTGCAAAGAATTAGTTAGGGGTTTGAGCATGACCATATCAGGTTGGAAAGACCTATATAAGGTGTGAAATGATAGAATGCATTAATGAAGTCAGTTTACATAAAAGTTGCATTATATGCAAAATATGGCCTAGAAGGCTAACAATGGGAATGCAAGGGATTGTAGGGTTTGTAATACTATATAGCATGGAAAATGTCTTATTAGGGACTTTAGATGTTGATTAGATCAATAATGGGCAAACAATGTAATGACAATTTAAATGATTGTGTTTGGATCTATACAAAGGACAACAAGAAGGTATGTTTTGGATGATTTGGTTCCTAAGTTTTGTTAAGTGGATCAGTATGGGTAATCTGATCAATGTGAGAAATTTATAGATGCTATTCATATAGATATGCTATTGGGGAGCCAAGTTAAAAATGTTTGACCCAATCAAGTCTCTTAAGTTGGGATATTTTGAGGTTATGTTGAAATTGAAAAGTTGTAGTATGAGGATAGTAAGAAAGTGAAGGGCTATTTATCAAAGATTATGAGTCTAGGAATGAGTTCATGGTTGGTAATAGAATCCATGGTTTAGGAGTGGATTCCTTCAGTGTGTTAAGATTAGATTTGAAGCCAAAAGTTAGTTTCAAGGTTGAAGGTGAAGTTTAAAATCAGATTTGGGTTATGTGAACCTTTTGTAGGAGGTTAAAAAGTGTGTTGATGTTATTGTTTAAAAGGCCATGGATATTTGTTGAAGCCTTTGAGTTCATCCCAATTCCTTGATATACTACCATCCTTTTGTGAATCCCCTTACTTAAATTAAATTTTATTAAAGGTGTACCAAAGGGGTCTGCATCATTCTGCCAAGATAATGAATAAATCCTATCTAAAACTAAAACAACAATGAAAAAAATGGTTTTCTAGTATGTCACTCATTTCTATGGTTTCTCTCTATAAATAAGGTTTCCCTATTTTTCTTACTCTAAATCACATGATAGAAAGTGAACTCTCATATATTAACTATAGAATTTTTGATAGAAAAGAAATATAACTCGTGATAGCATTTCAAATTAAACATTGCATCCAAATTTTGTTATAAAGGTTGTTAAAATGTTATTCAAAAATTATTGTATTTGAATCAAATATAAAAAACATGATCAAAATTAATGATATTCCATAAACATGAACAATACACATGATCCACAGTAAATTGAACAATACTAGATAGTAAATTAATATGTATATCATTGTGCACATAAATGACAAAAATATATATCAAATTACATGTATCCATAGACAAATTACAAAATATATATCAAATTTCATGTATCCATAGACAAATTACACAAATATATATCAAAATACATAGATCCATATACAAAATGTGGCTGATCATCCCATCAAAATGTGTATAATATCATTATTTCTATAAACAATGTGTCATATGCCATCTCAAAATGTCTCATGATTCATCCTATGACAACTATACTATCCTAGGCTACTAGTGGATGATCAAAATGCAACCTCTTTGCTACACTAGGTGCATCAAATGCCTCCTACATAAACAAAAAAGGAAAACCCAAAGTTAGACTACTAAATTTATATGATTCTTTGTATCTAACATTGAATTACTCAAATATGTTTGTCAGATGAATCTACAACTTAAACTATAACATTATAATTCATAGCATGCTAAATTTATAACATATAATCAAGAATTCAAACTACAACTTACCTATGTCAGCTCCTCCTTAGGATATAGTGGTTGCATCAGCAAAGATACAAAACTCTGCCCTCCAACCTCGTGTGCACTAGGAGTTTCCTATAAGATACAAAATACTAGTTGTTAATATCATGAAAATCAAGTTTGAATGTATTTATGAAAATAAGGAAAATAAAAAATAAATGATACTTATACATATAATGGGGCTCTTGGTGCAAATGGAAATGCTAGAGCCTCTACGATGAGGAATCTGCATGGGCTCATTGCCAATAGCCATGCCCTATACAATAAAGAATGTAATTAAATTTCATTACCACAAACATTTTACAAGAATGAATTGATATTTAATCAAATAAAAATCACCTAATTACCTTTCCTTTGCCAATGGGTCCTGACTCATCCCTCGCACTTTGTGCCCTAGGGATAGGTGATACCCACAAGAAAAAAAAAAGATTAGAAATCATATATGCTACAATATCAAATAGAAAAAATAATGAGAACACAACATAATGTACTATAGATGTCTTAAGGCCAAATGAAATAGTCGAGAGTGTGGCATAATCAACCTATCTTAGCTCCTCCTTAGTCATCAACTAAACATGAATGAAGATCACATACATGTATAAGCCAGTATGGCTTAAAAATTAAAATTACCCTATTATAAAGATTAACTTTAAATCGCATATGTCATAACAAAAAAATGTATACATGTAGTGATACAGAAGGAGTCCATGACTTTGCATACCCCTCCTCTCCTACATCAGGGTCTATAGCCTATGCACGTGCATCTAGTGTATCCTCATCAAATACAAATTGATACTTAAGAAGATCACCTATGGGACCTAGAAAAATATTCTTGCATGTTATACAAGTATGGGGCACACAAACATGTGATGATCTCACTGATGATGAACTCATGCAATCATCATCAACATGGGGAGGTAACACTAACCTAGCCTAGGATATCAATAGGCTACTCAATTTATGGATTGCTCTAATAGTCAGAGAGCTAGCCTCTACAATGATACTAGGATGTTGCACTCGAGAAGGGGGGAGACATCACCAACTTTCTTCCACTGGGCAAAGGGTTTATGCTGAGGAGCTCCTCCTCCTACACCTATGTTGGGGTTCATGCTCCAATAGTTCACTTTGAGGCCCAACACAAATTTTTCATACAATTTTCTAAGAAAATAAAATGACACCTCTAAATTTCTATGTGGAGGGATGTCAAAAATCATCCACCAACGATCCCAAAAGTTCACATGTATGGCATCATTTGTGCACCATTTAATTGATAGTTTGGGCTTTTTGTGGTTGACTTGTAAACCAATTTTTGGGTTTACAAAAAGGGAAACCAAATCATCTTTACTTATATTGAGGGTTGCAACCTCATCATAGTCCAATCCATCATCAAATATCTCATGCATTTAGTCACGCTAATGAAGAACGACATTTTGTTCATTGGTAAGTGTTTCAATGTTATCCACTATAGTGTTTAACATGGATAAAATAGGAACCAATGCGGGTATAGTATTATATGTTGTTTGCAAAGCCTTCAATTCAGTGAGATTTTCAAATATCTAATCCTCAATTCGAGGAGGGTTTTGAGGGGGTAGGGGATCATTTGGCAAATGATTTTGAGGGGGCACTAGATCATTTGGTGGGGGGTTACAAGGAACAATATTTCTCGTCTCAATATCATCATTTTGGTCAACCATACCTATTAATTTGCAAAAATAATTTCTATTAAAAAAAGTCTAAATTTCAACAATTTCTATCGATAAAAACCTAAATTTTAACAAATTCAATTAAAACTAACAAATTATAATAAAATTTAACAAATTTATAATAAAATTGATTGAGTACATTAAAACAAAAAATAAAAAGTCAATTACCTATATCATGTATCCATTCCAAAATTGGATATTAGAGCTCAAAACAAAAATGTAGTGTGAACAAACAGCCCTCAAGTTTTGCTCTTTTTTTCAAAAATAATAGTACAAGTATCGAGTATCTGATTTCATATTGGATACCCAATATTATCAGATATTCAATATGATATTGAATATCTGATAATATTGGGTATTGGATACCCAATATTATCAGATATTCAATATGATATTGAATATCTGATAATATTGGGTATTAGATACCCAATAAGGCTTGGGCCTACTTTTTAGCTTTGGTATCAGGATGGGTGGAAAAAAGTCAAAGTGGATTTTGAAATGCTTTTAGACATTTTCAAACTCTATCTTTTTCACATCACCACTTTTTGGCACACCATGATCTTGCACACATCCTTACTATTTTTCACTCTTTTGAAGTGAGCTCTATTAGGAGCCAATCCTATTAAAGTTTATAAAACACATTGTTAGGTGTGACCCCATTAGAGGATTTAATCACCCTATTAGGAGTGACCTTGTTAGAGGTCTTTTAAACACTTAAATAGAAATGCCACCTTGTTAGAGGATTTACAAATAGTTGTCAAGCCAACTCTGTTAAGAGATTTAGATAATTGCTATAATGGTTAAAAAGTAACAATGACATGACTTGATTTGGATACAACTGAATTGCTAATTACAGATCTCGATTTTGGCTTGTATACTTAATCCTTCTTGATTGAATATATCTTTTCATCTTCTTAAGGATATTCTTCTTATCCTTCTTGATTTTCTTCCTCTTAGAATTGTCAAATCTTCAATTATCTTCCATCCATACTCTCTCTTCTAATCCTCAACTTGACTTTATATTTATATCTTTCATATTATCAAGTCAGCTAAAATACAACTTAGAATAATTAATATTCATTTTCTCAATAGGCTAGAATCAACAAATAAATCAATTGAATTCAATATGCCAAAATAAGGAAATCCTTCGTTAGCTGACCCTTCTTGGTAGACACTAACTCAAAAGTGATTTTCTTGTGTTAACCAAGTGAACTCAGACAACACTACATTTTTGCTAAGTTCCTTTGGTAATCGAGTGAGCTTGGTTAACAATGGTTCAATTCCAACATTTTCTTCATTAACTAAATGAGCTTAGTTAACATTCATCTTCCAAAAACTTTCCTTTTGATGCCCAGGTGAACTTAGCAGAAACTGTCTTCTAAACTAGGCAAACTCTAGAATGCTCAATAGACATAGAAAACTGTCTATAATGCTCAATAGACATAGAAAAATGTCTATAATGCTCAAGTGAGCTTGTCATACACTAACTAGAAATAATATGAAATTTTTTGTAACATCAAATACAATACACAATTAATCAATGGTTCCAAAAATCTCCCTCTTTGTCATTGATGGCAATGCAACATGTCATAGTACAATAAAACTTTAGAGAAAGAATAAAGCAAGGAACATATCCTTAGTTTCAATCTGATTCTCATCCATGAGAACTGCCTCTATCACTATGAACTCTTTTTTCCTTCAATTTCTTCCTTTATTAGACTACTTCTGATTATGCCAAGTTCATTCTCTCTCTCTGACATCTCTACTTTCTATTTACAAAATTTCTATGACAAAATTTTTTTTCATAAAATTTCTATGTGATATGAAAAAAAATTTCTCCCTCTTTGACATCTCATGCCAAAGAAAATATTTGGTGAATATCAGTATACCTCAAGTAATGATTCATTTACAAAATGCCCTTGTCAATACTGCACCAACTGATTGATCTTCAACATGCTCTAGTTGATGCATCACTAAACTTCATTTAGTGAGCTTCAGATAGGGGAATGACCCCTAGCTTACCTCTTAGATACATAAATGCATCCTTAGGTAATGGCTTGGTGAATATGTCTACAATTTATTCTTTTCTATTTACATATTCCAATTTGACTTCTTTATCTTATACCAATTCTCTCAATAAATGATATTTTATAGCAATGTGTTTTGTTTCGGTATGCATCACTAGATTCTTTAATATATTGATTGCACTGGTGTTATCATAATATATAGCTACTGGATCCTTGATCTCTTCCTTCATACCTATCAATAATTGTTTGGACCAAATAATATTTGAACAATTAACTACTGTTGCCACATATTTTGCCTCTGCTATGGACTGAGAGATACAATTTTGTTTCTTGTTTGTCCAAGACACTAATATTTTACCAAGAAAGAATGCTCCACCACTAGTTCTTTTTCTTTCATCAATACTTCTTGCCCAATCAACATTTTTGAATACTTTTAAATCCAAATTGCCTCCTACTTTGTACCATAAACCATAGTCTTAAGTACCTTTTAGATATTTCATGATGCTTTTAACTATCACCATGTGATTCTCTTTGGAATTTACTGAGAATCTTGCCACCATATTGACTGCTAATGCAATATCAGGCCTTATATGCACTACATACTGCAATTTTTCAATCATTGATCTATTTGTGGTCTAATCTACCACTTTAGAATCATCATTTTTGGAAAGCCTATGTCCAAAAAACACAGGGGTTCCAATTGGTTTTGAGCCTTCCATTCCAAAATTATTTAATATTTCCTTGATATATTTAGATTGAGTAATGTAGATACGATCTTTCATCTATTGAATTTGCAATCCAACAAAGAATTTTATCTCAACAAACATAAACATCTCAAATTATTTACTCATTTCTTCTAAAAATGCCTTGTACAAGTCATCATTTCATGTGAATAAATGTCATCCACAAATATTTCTACCAACACAATCTTCTTATTTGGTCCTTTTTTGATATACAGACTATTGTTATCATTTGTTCTTTGAAAACCAATCTGTACTAAGTAGTTATGAAGTCTTTCATACAAAGCTCTAGGAGCTTACTTAAGACCATATGATACCTTGTGTAATTTTTCGACCATATCCTTTTTGTTAGGATCTACAAAACCTTCAGGTTGTTCAATGTAGACTTCCTCATTAAGAATTCCATTCAAGAATGCAAATTTTACATTCATTTGATAAATTTTAAATTCTTTGTGAGCTGCATATGCTAGTAAAGTTCTAACACCTTCCAATATTGCAACAAGAGAAAAAGTTTCACCATAATCAATACCTTCTTCTTGAGAATAACCTTTAAATACCAATGTTTCTTTGTTTCTAGATACTTCTCCATCTTCATTTAGCTTTTTTTTGAATACCCACTTTGTGCTAATTGCATTTTTATCCTTGGGTCTCAAAACAAGAGTCCAAGTTTTGTTCTTTTCTATTTGTTCTATTTCTTCATTCATTTCTTCAATCCAACTTTCATTTTCCAAATCATCTTTAACATTTCTAGGTTCAAATTCAAAAAGTAAACATGTACTAAGCTCAATTTGTTTCTTGTCATTATTCCATCTAATTTGTCTCCAATGATATGATCAGGTGCATGATTCCTTCTAACATATCTTGCTAACACAAGTTCTTTGGATTTGGAGAGAGTTTCACTAATTTCATTATGAACTTCAATATTGATCTTGAGTTCCACTATCTATGACTCAGGTCCATTAGACTCAATTTTCTCTAGCTCAATAACTACTAACTATGACTCGGGTCCTTCGAACTATTACTCGGGTTGCACTATCTATAAGTAGGTAGTTGTTGGAGATTTTGGGGACTCATGAGGTGAAGTCTCCTTTCTTCAAGATAGGTTTGGTAGGGTGTCAGGTTCATTGTAAAAAAATCTTGTGTAATCCTTAGGCTCTTTGTTGCCTTCTTCTTTACTCTTTTTCTACAAACTCATGAATTCTCACACGTGCACTTTGTATGATTTTATGACTAGAAAAATTCAAACACTTGTATGCTTTACTTCTACAGGAATATCCTAGGAATATACCTTCATCACTATTGACATCAAATTTTCCTTTCTTAGATTCCTTCAAGATGTAACATTTGCTACTAAATACTTTAAAGTAACTTACCTTAGGTTTGTAGCCATAACATAGTTCACAAGGAGTTTGATTTGAGTCTTTCTTTAGCTATACTCTATTTAAGGTATGAACTATAGTGTTTATTGCTTCCTTTTAGTATTTGATGGCAACATTCTTTTCTGTCATCAATATTCTTGCACAATCCATGATGGATCAGTTCCTTCTTTCAGCTATACCATTCTACTGAGGTGTACCATGGGCTAATACTTGTCTTTTAATTCTTTTTTCAATTCAAAATTCATAGAATTCATTGGAGATGAATTCACCACCTCTGTCTGATCTCAAACATTTCAACTTCTTTCTAGTTTCTTTTTCTACTCTTGCCAAATACCACTTGAATTTTTAAAAATCTTTTGATTTTTCTTTTAGATACATTATAGTCATCATTCTAGAATAATCATCAACAAAAAGAATGAAAAAATTATCTCCACTATAACTTTCTATTCCAGTAGGTCCACATAAGTCTGTAAGCACAAGCTCTAAGACTTCTTCTGAATGATAGTTCTTTCTTTTGAAACTAGTCTTTCCCATCTTACCAATTTGGAAATTCTTGCATAGACTCATATCAGGGTTCCTCAAGCTAGGAATACCTCTTACTCTTTTATGTTTTCTTATCTTAACCATATTATCAAAGTTTATATAACATAATCTTTTGTGCCATAACAAACTTTCTTCTACTTGAGTAATAAAACATGAACCTTCACTGAGATCAAAATAAAATAGGATTACCTTTTGTTTGTTTGCTAGATCCAACCAAATTTCCTTTTCCATCTAGTAGTTTGACCTTCCCATTCATAAATTCTACCTTGAAGCCAATGTTATTCAACTATGTCACACTTAGTAGATTATGCTTTAGTCTTTCAACCCAATAAGCATTATCACATATAAGATCTTTGGTCAAAAAAATACATGTTGTTCCTTTTATACAACAAGGTTCATTATTTCCAAATCTTACATTACCACCATCATAATATTCCATTTGCTCAAACTTAGTTTTATATCTAGTCATATGATGTGAGCAACCACTATCAATAATCCATATATCATTTTTGCTAACATGAGAGATAAGTGACATCTTATCTCCTTCATCATCAAATTCATCTTTTAGAGAAATATATACCATTTCATTTTCACTATTATCAAAATCTTTAGACATAAAATAATATTTCTTACATTTGTCCTTGTAGTTCTTGAATTCCTTCTTTCTTTTGTACTTGTTTCTTTTCTTTTCACCCTTTTTTCTTTGTTTGGGCACCTAATAGAATGCGACCAATTTCTTAGCAAGAAAAATAGATTAGAAGAATCTTGCCTTTGTACTTTCCTCTACCTTTGGAATATTTCTTTGTAAGTAGGGCTTCAACAACTTCACGATCATTGTCAGAACTTTCTTTTGTTTCACCTTCACTTCTTGATTGATTGGACTTTGATTTCTTTTTCTTTTTCTTGAATGAGATTTTGGCTTCAAATGCAAAATCATTACCTTTGGAACTAGGAACATAGCTATTATTTTTATCCAACTCAAGAGCTATCAATCTTCTGACTAGAACATCCAAATTTATATTGCTATTTGGATCACATCTCATTTCTTGAATAGAAGACCCTCTAATTGCATAGATAGGAGAGAAGGGTTCTGAGTACCTTGCTTACAACTATTTTATCATCAATATCTCCTCTAGATGCTTTGATTGCGTTCATGCTTGCTTTGATTCTTTCCACATATTTTGCAATGTTTTCATCTTCTCTCATTTTCATTTGATCAAATTGTCCTCTAAGACTTTCTAATTTGGCTCTTCTTACATTGTCATCTCCTCCATAGATGTTTTTCAATTTGATCCACATTGCATCATATGATTTGGAGTATTTTACTTCATCAAATTCAACATAAATAAGAGTAGATGCAATATCAATCATGATGATGTTATGATTTCTCTTTTGAGCAATATCTTCAACTAATAATGTTCTAGAAGGAGTCTTTTATTTAGTATCAAGATACTTACAACCTAAATCATTGATAGTTGCTAAATGTAACCTCATAAGTCCTTTCTACACCACAAAGTTGTCTTTGTTCAACTTAGGATTCTCTCTTCTGTAAGACATCCTGATCTTTAGCTTAGGTCCTTGAAACCTTCTCTAAAAGCACCAAGAGCTCTAATACCAATTGTTGGAAATATAAGATGGGTAACTAAGAGGGGAGGGGTGAATTAGTTACCACTGAAATAAATCTTAGATCCCTTAGATGTCAGTACAAAATAAACCCTTGAAAAATTGAACTCTGTTGATGCTTGGTAAACAGACAAAAAATGTTGTAACTCAGTAAATACTGAAAATGCTAAGAAAACACTGAACATGAAAGTCTTAAGATGTTACCTATGATTACTTATTACTATAACTTATTTGTAAGCATATAAAATAAATAGAATGAACACATTTGACAACAAGATTTAATGTGGAAACCCAATTTGGGAAAAACCACCAATTACAACTAGTTACTATTTTTCACTCTTTTGAAGTGAGTCCTATTAGGAGCCAACCCTATTAAAGGTTACAAAAAACACTATTAGGTGTAACCCTATTAGAAGATTTAATCACCCTGTTAGTAGGAGTTTCCTTGTTATAGGTCTTTAGGGACTTCAATAGAAATGTCACATTGTTAGAGGATATACAAATAGTTGTTAAGCCAACTCTGTTAAGAGATTTAGATCACTGCTAAAATGTTTAGAAAGCAACAATGACATGAGCTGATTTGGATGCAATAGAATTTTTGATTACAAATCTCAATTCTAGCTTGTATACTTGATCCTTCCTAATAAAATATATCTTTTTAGATTCTCAAGGATATTCTGCTTATCCTTCTTGATTTACTTCCTCTTAGCATCATCAAATCTTCAATTATTTTCCATTCATACTCTCTCTTCTAATACTCAACTTGACCTTATATTTATATCTTTCATATTGTTAAGTTGGCTAAAATACAACTTAGGATAATTAATATTCATCTTCTCAATTAGCTAGAATCAACAGATAAATCAATTGAACTCAATATGCCAAAACAAGAAAATCCTTCATTAGTTGACCCTACTTGGTAGACACTAACTTAAAAATAATTTTACTATGTTAGCCAAGTAAAGTCAATAGTGCATATTTTCTAAGTTCTTTTGGTAACCAAGTGAGCTCAATTAACACTCATCTTCTGTAGACTTTCCTTTTGACACCCAGGTGAACTCAGTAGAAACTATCTTCTAAACTAGGCAAATTTTAGAATGAATGCTTGGTAGACATAGAAAACTATCTTCAATGCTCGAGTGAGCTCGACATACACTGACTAGTAATGATATGGCATTTTTTGTAATATCAAAGACAATGCACAATTAATCAATTGTTTTAACATATATATGTATATATATATGTATATACATATATGTATGTATATACATATATGTATGTATATACATACATATATAGATACATATATGTGTGTGTGTATTACATGCTTTCTTAACCTCCATATAAATTATCTAGAAAATCGTTACAGTACAAAGCTTCTGTAGTCTTATCTACCAATGATTTCCACACACTAGATAGGTTTTAATAAGAAAGTTTAACATGCCTCTTATTCACCCAAAAGTTGTGACAAAAAGACCCAAGAGATTAAAAAAAAAATCCTACTAAGTAATTTAGTTTTGAAACTTATTTTTGGTAGTGTGAAGAGAAAAAATAATCTACACAGAAAAGAAGTGGCCTCATTCATAACTGCTCAACAACCCTTTTGTCAAGTGCAACATGTTCACTTATAATTGTTGCTTTCCACTTTTATGAGTTACATTACTTATTGATTCATGAATATGAAACTTCATTGTATCCCCTCGATCATAAATGAAACACCACACTACAACATTTGGGGTCATCTTGTGATCCCAACTTGTGATGGCAGTGTAATTTGTAGAATTTTAATGTTTAATTGGGTAATTATGATATTGACATGATTATAAACAAAAAAAAGAGAAACTTGAAATTAATCATTCCCATTTGATTGATTTGGTAAATTTATGCACAAAAGATTTTGGAGAGCTCCAAACAAGAGTTTTAGAGAAGTTGCAAAAGAATGTGGAGATTAGTGTGGATATCTACAATTTTCTAGCAATGTGCTTGCTCTGTATTTTTTGGCCCTTGCTCTACATTTTTTTGCCATGGCATTTTTCTTATAATGCATTCTCCTTATTATTTAGTTTTTCTATTGTTTCACACTAAATTTTAACATCTTCCTCCCTAAATGAGATCTTAAACTTAATAAAATGTTTTTGGTTGTCCAAGGCATCAAATGAGCTTGACTGTATTGTAATAATATCTAGTCAATCCATGGTTGTTCCCTAGCTCTATGATTCTGTTGGCATGTCATGCCCTTATAATCTTTGTACCCTTTCTCTTGCTGTATAAATTTTCTAAAATCCAAATAATAAAATAATAAAACTCACTCAACTCATGCTAAGTGAGTTACCTCAAGATCCTATACAAAAATAATGTAGACTAGGAAAAATGGGCAAAGTTCACAAGAAATTTTACAAAAACATATCATAGAAGATATTTTTAGAGAGAAATAAGCCATAACCTAGTTAAATTGGCCTACTCTCTGATTAGCTAAGTTGATTACAAATTCCTATAGAACTGTCATCAGAATAGGTACTATAAAAAAAACAATCAATGATTCCTAGTTAGCAGGATCAATACTATTTTCCAAGGTGATAAAATTGCATATGCAGATGCATCACTTGCATGTCAAGAATGAAGTGCATTCCACAATTTAGAATGAATGGTTGGATATAAAAGCTTCATACACTATCCCAATAATGGAAGCCAAGGATGTAACCATGCATGTATTGGCACAGTCTCTCTTTGAGGATCCCAAGTATCTACTATTGTTGTTAATTTGGGCATCACAATATGATCCAAAATGTTATTAAGTACTGAAATTGGTAGTAACTTATCCCATATCTCTAGAAGAAATGGCATAGGTTGAGGGTCCCTTGGCTCCCAAGAATATGTAGCAACTATTCTCACTATTGGAAGAATAAATTTAGTAAAGAGTTGAGTGTAAGGAGTTGAAGAAGAAAGTTCTTCTTTTGTGTAAATGCCATGATCATGAGGCTCTTTCCCTCATAGAAGCCTCTACCACAATGACATTACCTCTAAACCGTACAAAGGATGTTGAAGTAGTTCTCAACCTTGAAACTCTCTTAGAAGCAATGGATACTTGGGATCATCGTAAGGAGACTATACCAATACTTGAAACACTCTTATAAGAAAATGTAGATGCAATACACGAAAAATTGCACAAATTATAGTCCTCTTAATATTTGGACTAAAAATTTTCAAAGATGCTTGTAAGTTATTCCAATGTCATAGTACCTACCACAAAACTTTCCTCAATTCTATCCAATGGCTTCCATAATATCCTCTACGTTTTCTAGCTATTTTTTCTATCAATTAGTCTCTTTCTAAAGCCCTTCCTTTTCCTTCTGGTATATTTCCATAGACTCTCTCTTGTTCCTTAAATTTTGATTATTAAACTTCTGAATATCTGCCTCTACCATACCTAAAATCAACTTCACATTATGTTGTAACTCTAGCATAGGTGTTTGATACTCAATAGATTTCATTTAAACATTGAAGTTTTCAAGATTGGTCAACACACTCACTTGCGGACCTCTCATGTCAAGAACTTTCTATACTATTTTGACACCATGTTCTTGCTTTTGATCTAATATTTCTTTAGGTGTAATTTCTTGTAAAACATTAATTTTGTTGAACAAATGTAAACTCTTAGAAAGTCCATTGTTATTTTCTATTAGCATTGAAGAGCTTCCCTTGAACAAAATCAAAATGAAGAGGCATAAATGAAACACAAATTACGACATTTCCTTCATTGCATCCATATCTTCTCTTTATGTCCCTAAGCTAGATAATAATGTCTATTTGTTCTCATCAACAACTAAGATAATTAGTTCTCTACCACTATTAAAACTGATCAATGGGAGAAGATAGTCCAAATAAGTAATCAATATGAAATGGGAGTTGTGTTGATGTAATAGATATGTAAGTATGTATGTATACATATATATACATATTTATATGTATATATGTATGTATACATATATATACATATGTATATGTATATATGTATGTATATACATATACACACACATATGTTTGTATCTATGTATCTCTTTATATATAGAGAGAGATATTTTTAAGGTGCTTATTACATCTTAGCACAATAGAAAAATTGATCCAATTGCAGACATAGTCCAAAATCCAAATAATAAAAAAATCAAACTCACTCAACCTATGGTAAGTGACTTACCTCAAGATCCTGGACAAAAATAATGCAGGATAGGAAAATGTTGAAAATAATTGATCAATTATATATTATCTTTGATATTACACATATTTCAGGTCTTTACCATTCAGTGTCTGCCAAGCTTGCTTCAACAATGAAGCCAATTTCTAGTGTTTTTCGAGCATTCTAAAGTTTACCAAGTTTAGAAGATAGTGTCTACCAAGTTCACTTAGGCACCAAAAAGAAGTTCACAGAAGTTTATTGTTAATCGAGCTCACTTAGTTAACAAAGGAAAGTTGGATGGAACTAGTGTTAACCAATCTCACTTGATTACCAAAGGAAGTTTGCAAAGATGCAATGTTAACCGAGTTCACTTGGTTAACATAGGAAAATCATTTCAACGTTAGTGTCTACCAAGTTGGGTTGGCTAACAAAGAATATTCTTGTTTTGGCATATTGAGTTTAATGAATTTTTTATTGGTTCTAGTTGACTGAAGTGTGTTAGCATGAATTTTGATGATACTATATTGCGAGAGTATCCTAAGAATTGGAGAGTATTGATATGTTGCATTCATGACTATGTCTATCATTGATGTGAACATAGTAGTAATTCTGTAAAGTCTGGAAGAATAGCAGTCAGAGATCTTATGTTGCATAGAAAATGTGGAAAGCTTAGTAATTCATAGTTGAGGAAATGTTCCAAAGGTTGTCTTAATGGCATGGTTAATGCATTGAGTCTGAGTCGATGGTCTATAGAAGTTACAACTGATTGACTGAGAGTAGTGCAGAAACAAAGTATTGGAAAACATTTTTCTAATGATTGATCTCTATCTTTCATCTAAGATGTAATGAAGAGATGCATAGTCACACAGTGATAGAGGACAATTCTATGGTAATATTAGCATGTGTTCAAGACTTTGTATTGTATATGTGAAGTTTTGTATAGACTGTGAGTTGGTCATGCTATTGTAATTGTGAATTAATTAATTATCTTATTTTAATTAATTGAGAAATCCTCAAGGCTAACTCAAGGAATTATTATGAAGATGTGGTACAATGGAAAGATGTTTTCCTTGATTGCAAGTGTGAGAGAGTATCCAAGTGCAAAGAAGCACTGTAAAGTGCAAAAATAGGTAGAGAATTTGGAGGATGTGAGTAAGAGATCCAAGGGATCATTGGATGCATAGTATGAGATCTTGTTACAAGATTTGAAGGAGAAAAAGTCCATTTGATAGGACAGAGACAGAGAAAGGAAGTACATTTTGGTTCTATTATTCTACAAGGAATAATATAGAGATCATTTAGAGAGTGGGTTCATCGATCTCAACCTTGAAGCTATATGGGTAGTGGGTCTAGTTGTCTTCCACAACTCCTAATAGGGTTGAAAAAACTCCTAACAAGGTTGGGACAACTCCTAATAGGGTTGGAATCTCCTAACAACGATTCAAAGTCTCCTAATAGGGACTCGTGTGTACTAAATGCTATAAAAAAACTCCTAATAGGGTCTAGCCTCTAACAAGGAATATTTATATTAGTACATAATCTTGTGGGTACCATCCCCATCAGGGTTTTCTCTCTAATCAAGGGTTTCCATAGTTAACATATTTACTGTTAATTGTGTATGAGTATCTTTTTATGGTTTTAGTTTATATTACTCACATGGTTAAGTTTGTTAAAATTAAATGATTGTGATAATAGATGTGTAACTAATTCACCCCCCACACCCTAGTTATATCAGTGGACTATATATTCTAAAAATTGGTATCATAGAATTAGGTCCTTGAAGATAAGGCTTAACAACTTTGGGACATTGATGAGAAATATGTTTAGGAAGAATAGTCCAAGATTCGATGGGGCCAAGTATGATAGTTGGAAGGAAAAAATGAAGACTGATCTATTATGCATGGGTCCAAGATATTGGCTTTTGATGAAATATAAGAAGAAAATTGTTGAAGAATAAAAGCTAGAGGAATGCATTGAGAGAGAAAGAGATATGGTCATGTATAAAATGAGAGCTAGAGAAGCCCTATTGTCAACTCTTCTAGAGAATGAATACAATCAGGTAAAAGCATTTCAAACTTCTAATGAAATTTGGAAAGCATTAGAAGTTACTTTTGAAGGTGATGATCATACAAAAAGAATGAGATTGCAAAATTGGATTTGTGCATTTCAAGTTGCTAAGATGATGGAAGATGAATCTATCAAAAGTTATGTTGGAGGAATATTGGAAATTGTTGTAGGAATTTGGTCTCTTAGTGGAACTAAAAATATGATGAGTTTATATGGAACATCCTGAAAAGTTTGACACCGCCATTCAAGAAAACAACATAGATGATTTAGCTAGTAATGCTCTACACCCAAGATTTCACAAAGGAAACACATTGCTTGGAAGATTAGAGTCTGTAGAAGTAGAATTTAGTTAGTCTAGAGAACTAGCTAGATTTGAGATAGATTTTAGTTCTCTAAACATTAGACCTAATTTGTCAAGAAGTGCAAGTGGAAGAGGAGGCTTTTCCAATAGCAGAACATCTGAAGAAGATAAGATTATTGAGGAATGAACAACCCTTCTAGTAAGAAGAGAGAAAGATGTTAAGAAAGTATTTAAGTTTTTGACTTGTGATGAATATGGACTTTTCCAATAGCAGAACATCTGAAGAAGATAAGAAGATTGAGGAATGAAAAACCCTTCTAGTAAGAAGAGAGAAAGATGGAAAGAAAATCTTTAAGTTTTTGACTTGTGATGGATATGGTCATTATGCATCTAAATGTCCTAAAGAGAGAAAAAGTTTAAAGGAAAGTTTAAGTCTATAAGAGATAAGGATAGAAATTATTTGTATGCTACTAAGGATGAAGAATCAGATGAATGAGGTCAAAGTGAAAGTGATAATGAATTAGGATTTGTGGCCATCAAGGAAGATGATCTTCATAGAGACATTAGAAAAGAAGGAGCTCTACTTACCCAAGTTAAGAAGAAATCAGATTAGATAATTGAAAGTAGATGTTCACATCACATGGATGGTGATATGAATAAGTTTTCTTAATTCAAAAATCATGATGGAGGTATTATTAGAGTTGGTATCTAATGCAACAACATCCTAGGCTTTCCTGTAATCATACATGTTTGGAGGGATTTTGGTTAAGTGTTGGTAGAGATATGTTGTCATGGTTGAGGATTTGTTGGAGACACCTTGGAGAACCTTTTCTCATGATTTCATAGAGATTGGATGCATTGAGTTGAAGTTTGAGCTATTTGAACCTTATTGTTGGAATAGTGTTTTTTTTGGTTTCTAGGTGCATATTGTAGGCTATATAACTAATTATCCTTTATGAATGATAGGCTTCTCACTTCATGGATTGAAGAGGGCCTAAATTAATTCCTTGTATAAAGAGCACAAGTTCTAGTTCATTATATATTGGGAGATATGGCAATTCTCCCAGAGTATCAATTTCTGGTAGTTTCACACAATAATCTATTTTGTGTGACTTTCACAATGGATGCACATTTTGCCTCAAGGAATCAGATTTTTTCATTTAAGGGGTTGTAGAGGACCTAAATTTCTATCTATGGGTTGAAGTATGAGTTCTAATTCAATCAGAGCTAGGAGATATCATGATTTTACTTAGATATCAATTTATGGACATTTAATTGATGTTGTAGGCCAACTTGTGGCATTTAATTTATGTATTTGTATTTAACTTGTGTTTTGGGCTGACTTATGGCTTATATTGGTATAATTAGGGGTATTTTGGAGTCTTTTAATTATTGATTTTTGGGATGGAAAGAAGGATAGATGCAAACTTGAGGAGCTAGAGCTACGGCTTAGGAACTAGAGGATCTCTTGGTGGACCTGCAGGTACAAGTGTGGATTCTTCTAGGTGTTCTTATCTAGTTGTGTATCTAGACTAGATGATATTGGTTGTAAGTTGGATCTTGTTAGATCTTGTAGAATTGATTGTATTTTTTAATTGTTGTTTGTATTTGGCCCTAACCCAAAAGGCCTTACAGTCGGGCATATTATATGCAATTAGTTATATATCTATGAATCAAGAATTGTAATTTGGTATCAGATCTTGCATTGTTGTTTCTTGTTGTTGTGTTTCCACTATGTGGTAATATTGCTAAGGGCTAGGACATGTCCTTTGGGCATTCTCCTGCCTTGCAATACATTAGTATCAGTGCATCCTATCATATTATAGGGATTGGATCTATTACTCTTGAGGGAAAAACTAAAATTGATGATGTTTACTTTGTTGATGGTACATCAGTATCAATGCATCCTATCATATTATAGGGATTGGATCTATTACTCTTGAGGGAAAAACTAAAACTGATGATGTTTACTTTATTGATGGTTTGAAACATAATTTTTTGAGTGTTGGATAATTGGTAGAAAAGGGATATCTATTGCAGTTCATAGAGAAGACTTGCATTATTAAAGATAAAGATGGTAAGCTGATTAGTATTGGAACCAAATCTAAAGGTAATGTATTTCAGTTGAATCCCACTAAAATTACATGTCTTGTAGAAAAGGTTGATAACAATTGGTTATGGTATAGGAGGTTCTATCATATAAACATTGATAACATTGTCAAGGTTAGTAGTACATTTGCAGTGAGAGATCTTCCTAAGATTATTAAGCCTACTAATGTTGTCTACAAGGAATGTATTTTGGCTAAGTAGAGGAAAATGTCTTTTCCTAGCAAGAAGTTCTCTACTATAGAGAAATTGGAGATTGTTCACATGCATTTGAGTGGTCCTACAAGAACCAGAGGATTCTATGGTGAAAGATACTTTATGATTTTTTTTGATGATTTCACTAAAATGATGTGGGTAGCATTTCTTAAAGAGAATTCAGAAGGTTTTGAGAAGTTTATGATATTTAAGAGTAGAGTTGAAAATGAATATGGTGTTAAGATTAAATGTTTGAGATTAGATAGAGGAGGATAATTCACCTCTAGAGAGTTCAACATGTTCTATGAAGAGAATGGAATCAAAAGACAATTATCTTCACCTAGAACACCTAAACAAAATGGGATTGCTAAAAGAAGGAATAAGTTAGTAGTAGAAACAACAAGAGTGATTTTATTTGAGAATGATTTCTTAAAGATATTTTGGAGAGAACCAGTTAATACTATAGTATATACTTTGAAAAATGTATAGATTAGAAAATGTATGAGCAAGACACCTACGACTTATGCTTTGGTCATTTACCATCAATCAAATATTTCAAAATATTTGGGAGAAAATATTACATTAAAAGAGATCATGAAATTGGTAAGTTTGATCCTAGAATGATGAAGGTATGTTTCTTGGTTAGTCATTAAAAAGTAAAGCATACAGATGTTTCAACTATAGAACTAAGACAATAGTTGAGTGCACAAATGTAAGTATTGATGAAAAGTTTGGTATTAAAAAGAAGATGGTAGATTTTAATTTTGATGAAGAAGGGGATAATTCTAGAATTGTTAGACAAAATGTTAAAGTTCTCTTTGAGACTAACAATGACTTGCATAATGATGTATCTATTGAGCATAGAGAAGAATAGATATTTGAACCTAGAGAAGTCAACTACTACCTCTAGTAGAAACATGACAAAGAATCACCCTCTAGAGTAGATAATTGAGAGAAAGGATAAAGGCGTGATGACAAGGAACATAGTGAATAAGGAATTGTGTCTAATTTTTCAAGTGGAATCTAAAAGAACAAATAAAACTTGTAAGGATGATCATTGGATTCAAGCAATAAAAGAAGAATTGGATCAAATTGAGAAGAATGAGACATGGGAGTTAGTTCTTGGACCTAAAGACTTGAATGTGATATGAACCAAATGGGTATTCAAAAATAAGATGAATGCACAAGGAGAAGTTGTGAGAGATAAGGCCAGACTTGTTTGTAAAGGTCACTCGCAAAAAGAAGGAATATATTATGAAGAAACATATGCACTTGTAGCCAAAATGGAAGTAGTAAGGATGTTCTTGGCTTATGCAACAAGCAAGAATTTCAAGGTTTATCAGGTCAATGTCAAGTTATATTTCTAAATGGAGAACTTGAAAAAGTAGTCTACATTGAGAAACCTAATTGATTTCCTCTTACAAAAGAAAAAGAGATGGTATGCAGATTGAAGAAAATATTGTATGGTCTAAAGCAAGTACCTAGAACCTGGTATGCAAGGTTGGACAGGTATTTGTCTAAGCTTGGATTTATTAAATGCATAACAGATGGTAATTTGTATTTGAGAAAAAATGATGATGGTTTGTTCATCGTTGTAATATTTTTGGATGACATAATATTTGGAGGAAATGATAAACAAAGTGATAAGTTTGCTAAAGAGATGAAAAATGAGTTTGAAATGAGCATGATAGGAGAAATAAAAAATTTCCTAGGACTGTAGATTGTGTAGAGCAGAGATGGGATATTCATTTCATAAACAAAGTATCTGAAAGACTTGTTGAAAAGATTTGGTATAGAAAGTTACAAACCTATTGATATACCCATGATAACAAGTTATCTAGTAAAGATGAGACAACTATAGTTGAGAAAAAGAAGTGTAGATCTATGATTGGAGGATTGTAATATCTAACTCACATAGACCAGATATAGAAAATTTAGTTGGGATTGTAGCAAGGTTCCAAGCTGATCCAAAAGAGTATCATTATGTAGCAGTAAAAAGAATATTTAGATATTTAAAAGAAACATTTGATTATGGTATTTGGTATGACAGATCAAGTGATTTCACTTTGTGTTCATGTATTGATGTAGATTAGGCAAGTAGTATGGATGAAAGAAAGAGAACTAGTGGTGGAGCATTCTTTCTTGGAGGATGATTGGTTTTTTGGTTGAGTAAAAAATAAGACTATATTTCTCAAAGTATAGTTGAGGCAGAGAATGTTGTAGCAACAAATTATTGTAATAAAGTTATGTGGATAAAGAAAATGTTGAAGGATATTGGGATTGATTTTACGAAACCTTTTATCATTTATTATGATAGAAAAAGTATAGTGAGTATTCTGGAATCCAATATTGCATTCTAAGATAAAGTGCATATCAATTAAGTATCATGTTTTGAGAGATAAGGCAGTAGAGAAGGAAATATGATTGGATTATGTAAGTACTAAAGATTAGACTATAGATATCTTTATGAAGCCTTTTCCTAAAGATACTTTTGTGTACCTAAGAGGTATGTTGGGGGATATGCCCCTACCTACTTTAGAGTAGATGATGCAGAGAGTGCATCCATCCAGTGGTACAAATAACTATGGTTATACTAGACTGAATTCTAATGCTTCCTCTATGGGGGAGTATTTGGTATGTACTAAGTCATTGAGGACTCTTGGTATATGGTATTTGGTATTGAATAGTGTCCTTGGACACTTGAGTAGATTGAAGAGTTGGAAGTATATTATAATAATTGGTATTTAGCAATTGGTATTTTGTACTTGTATTGACACCTTTGACATTTATGTCAAAGGGGGAGATAATATGTACATGAAAAACATCTCCTAGACAATAGGGAGAGAGAATGTGAGAGAGCCACCTATTGAGATGTCAATGGGGGAGAGTTATCTCTCTAAGGAGATTTAGAAAGATTCATGTAAGTGCACATAAGGAAATATAAGTGCACAAAAGGAAATGTAAGTTTATAGAAAAAATATCTCTATTGGGAAGATATGTAGCCAAAAAGTGTTGTAAGTTGTTCACTATGAACAACTGATGCCAATTCTAGTAGCCAAAGGATTTTAAATTGATGAAGAGGATTTGAGAAGATGACAACAACAATAGTAGCATTTAGTTTGGTATTCTTGTAACTTAGATGTTTTTTCATCTATGTTGCCATTAATGCCAAAGGGGGAGATTTTTAGTATGATGCTGATGATACTACATTGGCAGACTATCCTAAGAATTGAAGAGTTTTGATATGTTGCATTCATGACTATGTTTGTCATTAATGTCAACATAGTAGAAATTCTATAAATATTGTAAGAATAATAGTTAGAGATTTTATGTTGCACATAAACTAAGAAAGTTTTAGATGGTCTAGAGACATGCTCCATAGGTTTTCCTAAATGACTTGGTTAAATGCACTAAGTCTAAGTCAATGGTATACACAAGTTACACCTAATTTACTGAGAGTGATACAAAAACAATGTATTGAAAAATATTGTTCTAATGATCAATCACAAAAAAGATGCACAATCACACAGTGATAGAGGATAGTCATGTGGTGATGTAAGTGTGTGCACAAGACTTGGTATCACACATGTGAAGTTTTGTATAGACTGTGAGTTGACAATGCTATTGTAATTGTGAATTAATTAATTATCTTATTTTAATTAATTGGGAAAGCCTCAAGGCTAACTCAAGAAATTATACTAAAGATTTTGTATAAAGGAAATATGTTTTCCTTGATTGCAAGTGTGGAAGAATATCCAAGTGTGAAGAAGTAGCGCAAAGTGTGAAAAAAAACACAGCATTTGGAGGATGTGTGTAAGTGTTCCAAGGGATCATTTGATGTGCAGTATGAGATCTGAAGGGGTAGAAGTCTAGTTGAGAGGACAGAAATAGAGGAAGGAAGTACATTTTAGTTCCATTATTCTGCAAGTAATAATACAAAGATCATTTGGATAGTGGGTTCATTGATCTTAACCTTGAAGCTATTTTGGCAGTGAGTCTAGCTATCTTCTACAAATCCTAATAGGGTTGGCACAACTCCTAATAGGGTTGGAGTCTCCTAACAGGGACTCATATGTGATGTATGTTGTAACAGACTCCTAACAGGGTCTATCCTCTAACAAGGAATATTTATATCAGTACATCATCTTCTAGGTACCATCACCACTAGGGTTTTTTCTCTGATCAAGGGTTTCCCTAGTTAATATATTTGGTGTTAATTATGTATGAGTATCTTGCCATATTTTTAGTTTATATTACTCACATGTTTAAGTTTGTTTAAAGTAAATGATTGTGATAATAGTTGTATAATGGATTCACCACTCTTGCCTCTCAGTTATATCAGTGGTATATATATTCTAACAAAGTGATTTTTTTATGTTGTATTCATGATGACATGAAAATGTATATGATATAAGGGTAAAAGCACATATCTGTGTCACCATTTATGATATCAAAACCTGTTTTGGTCAAATTTCATTTCTCTATCAAAACTCAATTTTTTTCAAAAATTGAAAATACCCTTTTATAGATCTCAGATTCAATATCATCATTATATAAATTTTTGAGTGTGTTGATTAGTTATAAAATGTTATAATCTCAAAATATTATAAGTCGATATTTCAACATTTCAAAAGATGCTCCCTCAAAAAAAGAAAAAAAATAGTAAATCATATCAAAAAAATAAAAAAATAAGATTTATCTCTAGAGGAGAGAATCCTCTTTATGAATGTGTAATTTTTTTTCAAGAAGGTATAGATTTTATAGGGAAGTTTTGATGGGAAGAAAAAACTGTTGGATTTTGATAAGGTTGAACTTGAGTACTTATAACAAAGAAAATATACATCAAAAATCATTATTTCTTTTTTTGTTCACTAGCTATACATGTCATCTATAAGATATTTTCAAATTAGAACAAAAAAAGATGATTTGCATATACTTGTTTGATGGGAACTACACCCTATATTTTTTACAGTTAAAAAAGGGACTTCAAAATAAAATAAAATGAATAAATTCTTCCTCAAAAAAATTATAAAAATTATAGGCATAAAATTTATCCGATTCTACAAATTTCTTTAGTTTACATCATCCTTATATTTTAAACACAAGTACCATTTCTTTTGTCATTAATGTTGAACTATCACATTCTAATATCACGTTTCTTTATAAAAAGTGACACAAGTTTGTGCTTTTACCCATAAATATAAGGTCAAGTTGAGGATTCAAGGTAAGAGAATGTGTGGAAGACAAGAAGATGCTTAGAGGAAGCAAATTGAAAGGATAAGTAGAATATCCTTGATGAGCTGCAAAGATATATCTGATTAAGAAGGATCTAATATTGAAGCCAAAATTGAGATTTGAAATTAGAAAAGATAAGTTTGAGTAAGAAATTAGGTCAATAATTGTCACTCTCTAATCATTGTAGTAGTGAATCAAATCTCCTAACAGACTTGGCTTAAAATCTATTTTGTAAATCCTCTAACAAGGTGGTATTTCTAGATTGAAGTTTCTAAAAACCTCTAACAATTCTACTCCTAACAAGGTGATTAAATACTTTAATAGGGGCACACCTAAAACTGTGTTTTGTAACCTTTAGTAAGGTTGGGTTCTAATAGGGATCATGTCCAGAGAGTGAAAAATAGTAACTAGTTGCAATTGGTGGTTTTTCCAAATTGGATTTTCACATTAAATATTAGTGTCTCTTGTGTTCATGCTATTTCTTTTATGCGTATGCAACAAAGTTAATTAAGGTTAATCAAACTTAATATATTAAGATTTTCATGTTCAATATTTTTTGAGTAAAAATTGATATTAAAGTGCTTGCCAAGTTATAGAAAATTGGTAGTGTTAATAGAGTGCCTATGTATTGATTGAATAACAGATGTAATATAGTTTTAATATATTTATGTTTTGGTTTGTTCTAACATTTAAGGAATTTGGGATTTATTTTTGTAGTAACTGATTCACCCCTCCCCTCTTATTTACTCCTCTTATATTTCCAATAATTAGGATTAGAGCTTTTGGTGCTTGTAGAGAAGGTTTCAAGGACCTAAGCTAAAGATCAAGATGTGTTACAGAAGAGAGATTCCCAAGTTGAGTAGACATAACTTCGAGGCATGGTAGGAACTTTTGAATTTGCATCTAGGAACCATCAATGATTAAGGTTTGAAATATCTAAACAAAACTTGCAAGGTGTCTACTAGAACATTGACTATGGAAGAAATTGATGAAAAGAAAAATCATAACATTACGATGATTGACATTGCATCTACTCTTAACTATGTTGAACTTGATGAAGTCAAAGGTTGTACAATTGTTCATGAGCTATGGACCAAGATGAAAGAAAATCTATGGAGGAGATGATAATGTGAATAGAGCTAAAGTAGAAAGGAGAACACTTCAATCAGAAGAAGATGAGGGAAGATGAAAACATTGCAAAATATGTTGATTGAATCAAAGTTAGTGTAAGTGCAATCATATCCTCTAGAGGTAAAATTGATGCTGCAATAGTTGTAAGAAAGGTACTCAAAACCCTTCTTCCTATCTATGTAATTAGATTGTCTTCTATTCAAGAGATGAGATGTGATCCCAATGACAAGATAAATTTGGATGCACTAGTGGGAAGGTTGACAACATCCAAGCTAGATATCTATGATAATTATGTTCCTAGTTCTAGCAAGCTTAAATTTTCATTTCAAGCCAAGTTGTCGCTCAAGAAGAAAGCTACAAAGTATAAAGGAAAACAATCTGAAATTGAAGAGGAAGATAGTTTCACAGTGATCTTGAAGTCATTGAAGCCTTTCTTGCAAGAAGATATCCTAAAGGAAAAGGAAAGTACAAAGATAAATTTCCTCTAATCTATTTTTTTTGTGAATAAGTTGATCACATTGTTGCAGGGTGTCTACATAGAGAAGGAAAAGAAGGAAAGAAGAGCAAAAGTATAAAGGTAATAAATATTTCAAAACCTATAAGGACTATAAAGGAAAAGGTAAGAAGACCTATTTCATGGCTAAATATTCTGATAGTAGTGATATGATGAAATGATCTATATTTCTCTAAAAGACTAATCAGATGATGAAGATGATAAGATGGCACTTATTTATCATGTTAGTAAGAATGACACATGGATTATTGATAATGGATGTTCTCATCATATGATTGATGATAATAAAAAAGTTTGAACACATGGAACACTATGATGGTGGGAGTGTTAGATTTGGAAATAATGAAACATTGTTGTATAAAAGGAAAAGTTTGGATTTCTCTAGCCAATGAACTTAGATGTGACAATTATTACTAGGTTGAAGGACTAGAGCATAATCTACTAAGTGTGGCACAATTGAACAACATTCTATTCAACGTAGAATTCATGAATGGGAAGGCCAAGCTGCTAGATAGAAAAGGAAATCTAGTTGGGTCTAGTAATCAAACAAAAGATAACCTATTCTACTTAGATCTAAGTGAGAGTTCATGTTTCATTGCTCAAGTAGAAGAAAGATAGTTATGACATAAAAAGGTTGTGTCATGTGAATTTTTAATAACCTAATCAAGACAAGAAAAAACAAAAGAGTGAAAGTACTCCTAGTTTGAGGAAACCTGATATGGGCCTATCCAAAAAAATTCAAATTGGAATGGGAAAGAAAAGTTTCAAAAGAAAGAACTATCTAAATATTAAAAAAATGGAAACCCTCATCTCAACACTGATTCCCAAAAAGAATGATCCAAATTTATTAAGCACAAGAGAGTGTTAAATGTAGAAATGTATGAAGTGATGGAGAATAGGGAGGAAAGAGGGTCAATAGGTGTCTTTTATTATGGGAGGAGTATGTGCCTAAATCCTAAAATAAATAAAAGACAAATACTTACCTTGAATCTGGAAAATTATGATTTTTTGTGTTTGTGTACAATTTCAAAGAATTATGTGACTTATTTTTGACTGGAACTATCGAGACAGAGAAAACCTAGAAATATTTTGTCTTTTTGAAGAGAGGTCAACCTTGACCCTATTAGTAGGGCACAATTATACCCTAAAAAGTCAACCTTGACTTGCACTTCTCTAAAAAAATTCATGTTCATAGATCTCGCAAGTTCAATGAAAAGGGTATCCAAATCTGCTCTTTTATTTGTTGGTCCACACCTGTATCTACAAGAAAAATGGTTTGTTTTTTGGATGTGTTGTTTTCCTTAATCAAACCCTAGTTTGAAATTAACCTTGAAATATAATTAAAACAATATATGCATAAACAAAGTAAATTGAACTACTCACCTTGCTTATGTGAAAATTCTTGCGGAGGATTCAAATCATTAAATCCATAAGTATAGATGCTCCAAATGTATGTAGAAATATATGTAGGATGTATGTAGGATGTCTCAAATAAATATCAACAGATCTTCAACATCAATCTTGAATGTATCTTTGCATAGAAGAAGGCTTGGATGAATATGGATGGAGAAATAGGACTCCGTAGACATTGAATCCTTCAATAACTAATAGTGGAGCTCCTTGATGAATTGGATTCTTGAACACTTGGATGTTTAATTTTTTGATAGATAGTAGATCTTCATTTCATGTAGATGGATGCTTGTTCAATTTCTCTTGTGTGTGTTAACTTCATAATAGGTGGTGGATATCAAAATGAGGGAAGAAGGCTCCCTTATATAGAGATCTAGGGCACAAACTCCTAGAGAAGACCAATAGAGGAGCACAAAATACAATTTAACCTTAACCCATATGAAAGAACCTAGATTAAATGTAATTTAGGAGTCTACCATTCTGAAACCTAAAATAGATAACCCAAAAGAAAGAAAATAAACTTTCTTAAGCCCGAGATCCCAAACTTTTAGAAAATGAAAAATGGGACCAAGGATTAGGGATGAGGTCAATCCTACCCTAGGTCATAGTTGAGGTCATACTTGAACTAGGTCAAGGTCAAAGTCAACCTTGACCTAGAAGGTCATCCTTGACCCAAAGGCCAATGTCTTCAGTTTCATAGTGTAGTTTGTTAGAAATAGGTTGGAAATAGAGATAGAGAAGTAGAATAGGGGAAAAATAGTCAGATCCATGGAAAGACCCATTCAATGTGCTTGAAATGACCCCAAACCACTCACTTGGAGGGCTAAATGCTCTTAACACAAAAGTGCTTCCATTTCAAGATGATATAGTATCATTCTGAAGAATTCTTGGAGTTGGTTCATATAGATCTATGTGGACCCATTGGAATAGAAAGCTATAGTGGAGATAAGTATTTCATTCTATTTGTTGATGATTATTCTAGAAGGATGAAAGTAATGTATTTGAAAGATAAGTCTAAAGCTTTTCAAAAGTTTAATTGGTATCTGGCTAGAATTGAGAAAGAGACATGAAAGAAACTAAAATTTCTAAGGTGAGACAGAGGAGGTGAATTCATTTTTAATGAATTTAATGAATTCTGTACTGAAATAGGAATCAAAAGACAAGTATCAGCCCCTAGTATACCTTAGCAGATTGGTATAATAGAAAGAAGGAACAGATCAATCATGAATTGTGCAAGAACCTTGATAATAGAGAAGAATGTTGTAATCAAATATTCAAAGGAAGCAATTAATACAACAATTCATACCTTAAGTAGAGTATAGCTAAACAAACTATGGTGTGGCTACAAAAAAACCCAATGTAAGTTATTTCAAAGTGTTTGGTAGCAAGTGTTATATCTTAAAGGAGACTAGAAAAGGTAAATTTGATATGAACAGTGATGAAGGCATATTTTCAGGATGCTCTAACGGAAACAAAGCATACAAATGCTTGAATCTAACTACTCATAAGATCATAGAAAGTGCACATGTGAAGATTGATGAGTTTGTAGAAAAGCGTGAAGAAGAATGCAACAAAGAACTTGAAGACTACATAAAGTTTGTTTACTTTGAACCTAATAAATTACCTAATCCAATAGGAAGTCAACAAAATTCACCTCCCAAATTCATAAAATATCCAAAAGCATCTAAGTCATAGCCAGGACAACCAAAGTCATAGTTAGAAGGACCCAAGTCATAGTTAGAAGCACCAAAGTTGTAGCCAGTGCAACTAGAGTCATAGTCTGAAGGACTCAAGTTATAGATAGTAGGATCTAACATGATTTGGAAGATTATGGTGAGCCAAGTGAAACATATTCTAAATCCAAAGTACCTATATTAACAAGATATGTCATAAGGCATCATGCACCTGAGAAAATCATTGGAGACAAGTTAGAAGGTACAATGACAAGAAACAAATTAAAAGGTACATGTTTGCCTAGTGAATTTGAGCCTAGAATTGTTAAAGATGCCTTGGATAATGAAAGTTGGATTGAAGCTGTAAATGAAGAGATTAAGAAAATAGAGAGGAACAAAACTTGGACTCTTGTTCCTACACCCAAGGATAATAATGTAATTGACACGAAATGGGTATTGAGAAATAAGTTGAATGAAGATGGAGAATTTTCAAGAAACAAAGCAACATGTTAGTATGGAAAGGTTATTCTCAAGAGGAAGCTATTGATTATGGTGAAATTTTTTCTATTGTTGCAATATTAGAAGGTGTTAGGACTTTACTTTCTTATGTTTTACATAAAGGATTAAAAGTATATCAGATGGATGTGAAATCTACATTCTTGAATGGAATTCTAGAAGAAGAAGTCTATATAGAGAAACCTGAAGGTTTTGTAGATCCTAGTAAAAATGATATCGTTTGTAATTTTCACAATGCATTATATGTCTCAAATAAGCTCTTAGAGCATGGTATGAAAGGTTACACAATTATTTGATAAAAGTTGGTTTTCAAAGGACCAATGATAATAGGAGCTTATATATCAATGAAGGTCCAAACTAGAAGATTGTGTTGGCATAAATATTTTTGGATGATACATTGTTCACTAGAAATGATGATTTGTGCAAATACTTTTTAGAGGAAATGAGCAAGGAATTTATATGTCAATTTTTGGTGAAATCAAATTCTTTGTTGGCTTGCAGAATCAATAGAAGAAAGATGGTATTTACATTGACAATCGAAGTATATGAAGGAGATATTAGAGAAGTTTGGAGTGGAGGATTCATGAAAAATTGGAACACCTATGTCTATTGGACATAAACTTTACAAAAATAATGATTCCAAAGAGGTACATCAAACCACATACAAATAAATGATTGGAAAACTTCAATATGTAGTGCATACAGGGCTTGATATTGCATTGGCAATTGGTATGGTTGTAAGATTTTTAGCTAATCCTAAAGAAAATCATATGATGGAAATAAAGAGAATCATGAGGTATCTAAAGGGTACTAAAGATTATGGAGTATGGTACAAGAAAGGAGGCAACTTTAATTTAAAAGCCTTCACTGATGTTGATTGGATAGAAAGTATAGATGACAAGAAGAGCACCAGTGGTGGAGCATTTTTCTTGGAAAGAGACTAGTGTCTTGGACTAGTAAAAAGTAGAATCACATTTCTCAATCTACAATAGAGGTAGAATATGTTATAGCAGTAGTTAATTGTTCCAATATTGTTTGGTTCAAGCAATTGTTGGCAAGCATGAAGATGGTGATACAAGATCCTTTATTTATCTTTGTGATAAAATTAGTGTAATTAACATATCAAATAATCTAGTGATGGATAACAAGACCAAGCACATTACAATAAAATATCATTTTCTAATAGAATTGGTACAAGAAAAAGAGGTGAGATTGGAATATTTGAATACAAAAGAAAAACTTGTAGACATACTCACCAAGCCATTCCCTAAGGATGTATTCTTGTATCTAAGAGGTAAACTAGGGGCCATTCCCCTATCTAAAGCTCACTAAATGAAGTTTAGTGATGCATCAACCAGAGCATGTTGAAAATTAATCAAGTTGATGTAGCAATGAAAGGGAAAATTGCATATGAAATTTACATTAAGTACACTAAAACATTGTATATTTTGGCATAAGATGTCAAAGAGGGAGAGTTTGATGTCATATATCAGAGAAGTTTTGAAGGTATAAAAGAGGAAGAACTTATTCAGAAATCTTCAAAGCTAATATCAAAGAGGGAGAGTTTTCAATTAGAAGATGTTGCAGTCAAATTAAATAGGGAGAGTTTGTAGATAGAGGGAGTTCACACTAATAGAGGGAGTTCTCATGGATGAGAATCATAATCAAACCAAGGAAATTATCCTTACTTTTATTTTTCTCTAAATTTTCATTGTATTATGAAATGTTGTATTTCCATCAATGCCAAAGAGGGATATTGTTGAAAATAATTAATCAATTGTATATTATCTTTGATGTTACACAAATGTCATATCTTTACCTATCAATTTTTTCCAAGCTCACTCTAGTGATGAAAAAAAAAATTAGTCTCTATCAAGCATTACAAACTTTACCAAGATCAGAAGATGGTGTCCATTGAGTTCATTCAGGCACCAAGAAGGAGCTCACAAAAGTTCAATGTTAACCAAGCTCACTCTGTTAACAAAGGAAAGTTGGATGGATCTAGTGTTAACCAAGCTCACTTGGTTACCAAAGGAAGTTTGTGAAGATGTAGTGTTAACCAAGTTCACTTGGTCAACATAGGAAAATTATTTTAGATTTAGTGTCTATCGAGCTAGGTTGGGTAACAAAGGATTTTCTTATTTTGTCATAGTGAGTTTCATGAATTTTTTTATTGGTTCTAGCCAACTGAAGTGATTTTTTAAAGTTTTATACATGCTAACTTGCCAATATATATGATATAAGTATAAGGTCATGTTGAGGATTGAAGGTAAGATAATGTGTGGAAGATAAGAAGATTCTTAGAGGAAGTGAATCAAAAGGATAAGAAGAATATCCTTGATGAGCTACAAAGATATATCTGATCAAGAAGGATTGAGTATTGAACCAAGACTTGAGATCTGAAATCAAAAAAGATAAGTTTGCATTGGCAATTAGTTCATATTATTGTTAGTCTCTAACCATTGTAGTAGTGAATAAAATCTCCTAATAGACTTGGCTTAACAACTATTTTGTAAATCCTCTAACAAGGTGGCATTTCTAGATTGAAGTGTCTAAAGACCTCTAACAAGGCCACTCCTAATAGGGTGATTAAATCCTTTAATAGGGTCACACCTAACGGTGTCTTTTGTGACCTTTAATAGGGTTGGCTCATAACAATGCTCACTTTAGAATAGTGAAAAATAGCAACTAGTTGCAATTGATGGTTTTCCCAAATTGGGTTTCCACATTAAATATTAGTTTCTCTTGTGTCCATGATATTTCTTTTATGTGTATGCAACTAAATTAATTAAGGTTAATTTCACTTAATATCTTAAGATCTTCATTTTTAGTATTTGTCAAGTAATAGTTGATATTAGAGTGCTTGCCAAGTTACAACAAATTGGTAGTGTTAATTGAGTGCCTGTGTTAACTGAGTGACAATAGTAATATAGTTTTAGTAGAGTTTATGTTTTGATTTGTTCTGACATATGAGGGATCTGGAATTTATTTTCTAGTAACTAATTCACCCTTCCCTTCTTAGTTACCTCTCTTATATTTTCGATAGAAAAATAGGTAGAGTTTGGAAGAAATTTTACAAAAACATACCATAGAAGATATTTTTATAAAGAAACAAGCCATAGACCCATTAAATTGGTCTAGTCTCTGATTGCTAATTCTATAACTTCTAATCATGGTTGCTTGATGGTACAAATTGTACAGATCTAAGTATGAATTCAATGACCTCTAATGATAGGCTATATAAATATTTGTCTTGTCTTAGTTGAAATCAATATCTCCCTTGGATAAATTTGATAAGTCTAATCTTAGTTAAATTAGTTGGGTTAAACACTAACCAAAAGGTTGTCATTTGAGCACCAATTTCAAGAAAACTAATCAGGGCTGACCTAGATAGGGACATATCTCTTATAGAAACACACCCTTTGGTTGCATATTTATATAGGGTGGGGTTGTAGTTGAAGGACATACAAAGAACATAATGTCTACTCCTTTAAGCAAGTCTTCCCTATTCAAACATTTGTAGAAACTTTACATGGTATCAGAGCTTTGGTAGTCAAACCTAGGCTTTGTAAATTAAATGATTAGACTTAATATATCTAGCATCATTTCTCTACCTTCAATGGTATACACAATAAGACCCAAGGACAAGTTTGATGGGAAAGTACACTTTGATGCTTAGAAATTTAGAATCATGGTGACTCTTGAAAAAAAAAATGTGAAAAAGTTTGTTGATTCAACATCCAAATAACCTGTTGTTGAACCTAATAAATCTATCTAGAGTAAAAGAAATAGGAAAGCCATGGAGATCATATTAGATGGAGTGAAAAATGAAATACTACCCATGCTAACAAAACATGAAACAACATTTAATATAATGAATGCATTATTAAGTGCATGTGATGTCAAAAATGCATCTAGAGTCCTCGCACTAAAATGACAACTAAATCATATAAAGAAAAAGAAGGGAGAATCAATGAATTCTTACTTCTTAAGGGTTTCTAGTCTAAGAGATGAACTTGCAAGTATAGGAACCATGATTAATGACAAGGAACTACCACTAATGGCTATGATGGGTTACCAGATTCATGGGAAATGTTCACAAAAGAATTATGTACTAGAGACAATCTTCTTGACTTCAATAGACTTAAGAGAGATTGTCTTCAATAAGAATCTAGAAAAGTTAAGAAAGGGGGAAAGTTGAAAACTAAAGATGAAGAAATTCACGTTCTCAACAAAAATTCCTATAAAGGTAAGAAGAAGCACTTTAAGAAGAAAAAGCATACTCAAAAGAATGAAAAAACTAAGAAAGATCTATCCAACATAAAATGCTTCAAATGAAAAAAAAATGGACACTATAGATCTAATTAACCTAAGAATTCTAAGTAGCAAGTAAACTATACAAAAATTACTAGGAAAGAAGATAACTATGATCCTAAGAATTGTGTATTTTATTCCACACTATCAAATGAAGTCTCAATTAATGCATGAGTGATTGATAGTGGATCATCTTAACATATTATAGGATACAAAGAAGCACTAGAATCTATATCAGAAAAAGTTGATGGCGAAGTCACCATTAGTGATAATTTAACACATTCTGCCAAAGGAATTGGAAATTGCACCTTAAAACTAAAGTTGGGTAGTGTTCTATATCTCAAAGGTGTACTCTATGTACCAAAAATAAAAAGGAACCTAATCCCTATTACAACACTTGAAGATGATGGACATAATGTTGCATTCATGGATGGTAAAGTATTGATCCGGTCTAAGAACTCTTCATTTAAGATATTAAATTTGATTGGTCAAAGAAAGGAATACTTGTATGAATTAAATACCAAACCTACTTGACCTATTCAATCCTTAATTCATGAAGTTGCTAATATAAATGAAATATGGCATAGAAGGTTAGGTCATCTAAATTTCAAAACCTTATCAACTATGTAATAGATGGTAATTGGTTTACCTAAGTTGAATAAAGACCACTCAAGTATATGCAAAGAATGTTCTTTAGATAAGAACACAAAAATTCGATTTCATGATAGCACTAGAAAAACTAACAATATTTTGGAATTAATCCACTCAAATTTTTGTGGACCTATGTTTGTTCCTTCTCTTGGAGGATTTTGGTACTATATACTTTTTATAGATGACATCTCTAGGAAAACTTGGATTTACTTAAAGTGTAAAGAATCAAAAGAAATCCTTAAGAGATTTAAAGAATTCAAAACTTTAACTGAAAAATGATAAGGACACAAAATTGAAACTCATAGGTCTAATAATGGACGAGAATATACCTCAAATTTGTTTAAAGAGTTTTGTAAAGAAATACGAATTAAGAGGGAGTATATTGTTCCTTATAATCCCTAAAAAAATGGGGTAGTAGAAAAAAATAATAGAACAATTATAGAAGCTACAAGAGCTATGATATTTGATCAAAATATAGAATATTATCTTTGGGCAGAAGCCTCTTGTACTGCTATCTATATTCAAAATAGAAGTCCTCACTTCTACCTTAGAGATAAAACTCTTGAAGAAGTCTTTACTAAGATTAAACCTAATATAAGTGATCTTAGGATTTTTGGGTGCCCAGTATAGATACATGTTCCAAAAGAAAAGAGAACTAAGTTAGAACCCTCTTGGAGGAAAGGTATTTTTTTGGGTATAGTGAAACATCTAAAGAATATAGGATTTTCATACCTGATCAGAAAAATATTGAATTTAATAGGGATGTAATATTTGAAGAGGATTTAGCATTCAAAAGAGCCCTAAGTTTTGGAGATCCATCTCCCTTACCTATTTTTGAAGAAAATACTAAATTTTAGTTTTAGAGGGACAACATTGAAAAAATTGAAGATGAAATTCGAAATCTCAATCTTGAGAAAACTCAAAATATAAAGAAAAGACCACTTTGGGCCATTAAGATAGCTATTGAACATATAGCTTGGAAGGATGCCATGATATAAGAATACCAATCCATTATGAAGAATGTTTTTTGGGAAATTGTTCCAAGACCTGAAGGAAAATTTGTTGTTTCTTCTAAGTGGATATTTAAAATCAACCATGCTATAGATGGTAGCATTGAAAAATATAAAGTCAAATTTGTATCTAGAGAAATCTCTCACAAAGAGAGGATTGATTATGAAAAAACCTTTTCTCTTGTTGCCAGATATACCTCTGTAAGAGCAGTCCTAGCTATCGCAACATTGAAGGGATGGAAAGCACATAAGATGGATGTAAAAATGAAAGATTATAGAAGAGGTATATTTGGAGCAACATAAAGGATTTGAAACTCATAATCCTAAAGTTTTTGTTTTCAGGATCAAGAAAGCCCTCACTAGCTTAGGATTCTCCAAGAATGGAGCTAAACCAAATCTATATTATAAAAGGGATAATGATGATATGGTAATTTTGATATTGTATGTTGATGATTTACTAATAAAAGGTGATCATCATATCATAGATCAATGCAAGAAATACCTAATCAGAGAATTTGAGATGACAAATTTAGGACTCATTCATTCTTCCTAGGACTGGAAGTATGGAGAATTCTAAAAACATCATACTTAATCAAGGAAAGTATATATTAGATGTCTTGAAGAGATTTGGAATGTTGAACTATAGATCTATGTCTTCTCCAATGGAGAATAATCTACAAAAACTTAAGGAAGCATCAACATAATCACCTTCCATAGATTCTACTCTATATAGATAGATGATTGGGTCCCTTATATAGTTGGAAAATACAAGACTTGATATTTACTATGTTGTTAACACCTTAAGTCAGTCTATGTGTAAGCCAAAGGAGATTCACCTACTTGTAGTCAAACACATTATGAGATGATTATAAGATACTCTTAAGATTGGGCTTAAATATGAGAAAATTGGCTTAGATTTACATGGATTCATAGACTCAGATATGGGTGGAAGTGTTAAGGATAGAAAAAGTACTTCAAGATGTTGTTTTAGTTTAGGATCAACGATGATAGCAGTACAAAGTTTCATAGAAGTCAAATACATTACAGTAGAAATGGCCTCTCGAGAAGAATTTTGGCTTAGAAAGTTACTTGTATGATTATTTGGTCAAGCCATGAGTCCTATGATTATTCATTCTGATAATCTGAGTTCCATCAAGCTTTCTATGAATCCAGTTTTTCATGATAATTCCAAACATATTGAAATTCCTTACCATTATGTTAGAGATATGGTAGATAGGAATACTATAAAATTAGAATACATTTGTAGTACAAATTGGACAATAGATTTTCTTACCAATCCTCTCTCTCAAGTCAAGATAGATCACTTCAGGAAAAGACATAGTATGGTTAAATTATGAAATATTTTATATTCTTTAAATTGTTATTAATAAATTTTTATTTTCAAGTTATTGACTATTACGGGTTTCATTATTTTTATTCATTATTTAAGAGGTGATGATCTCTAAAATAATGAACACTTGTATAAAAGACATTATGAGAGATGATGATCTCTTAGATAATGTGTTGAATAATAGAGAACAATTGTTAGATCTAGATGAGTTCAAGATAATTTTGATATAGATATTTCTATGCCTATAAGTCACAACTTGGATAAGGGAAGAATTTTATTATTCTCCATAGTTTATCCTGTGAACTGGTAGATCTTAACTCAAGATCATATTTGTGATATAGGCATGCTAGTACCTATGAGTCACAACTTGGATAAAGGAAGAATGTTCTAGATTTTATCCTATATATTACATTCCATGCAATATCATTATCACTACTATGAGTGATAAGTCATACCACAGGTATAGCAATATGAAATAGTATTATGTGTTCATGACACCACATACTTAGAAGATTCAAATAGATATAGAGTATCAATCTATGCTTATTCATGTTAATTGATGATGCTAGATATGCTATCTCTCAGTATGATTATCAAGTTGAGAGGGAGTGTTAATTCTATAACTTCTAAGCATCTTGGCCTAATGGCACAGATTGTACAAACATGAGTATGAATTCAATGACCTCTAATGATAGGCTATATAAATATTTGTCTTGTCTTAGTTGAAATAAGTTTCTCCCTTGGATAGATGTGATAAGTCTAATCTCATTCAAATTAGTTAGGTTAAACACTAACTAAAGGTCTCGTCCTTTGGGTGCCAATTTCAAGAAAACTAATCAGGGCTAACCTAGATAGGGACATGTCTCTCGTAGAGACATGTCCTTTGGTTGCATATTTATATAGGGTGGGTTTGTAGTTAAAGGATACACAAAGAACATAAAGTCTACTCCTTTAAGCAAGTCTACCCTATTCAAATACTTGTCAAAACTTTACACTAATTAGCTAGGTTGATTACAAATTCCTATTGACCTATCATCACATTAGGTACAATAAAGTGAACAATCAATTGTTCCCAACTAGAAGGATCAAATACAATTATCCAAGGTGATAAAATTGCATATGTAGATGTATCACTTGCATGCCATGCATGAAGCACATTCCTAATTTATAATGAATAGTTGTATATAGAGGCTTCATATGTTGATCCAACAATGGAAGCCAAGGATGTAACCATGCATGTATTGACAGAATCTCCCTATGAGGATCCCAAGTATCTACTATTGTTATTAAATTGGGCATCACTATATGATCCTAAATGTTATGAAGTATTGAATCTAGTAGTAATTTCTCCCATATCTCCAAAAAATCCAACATAGGTTTAGGGTCCCTTAGCTCCATGGAATTTGTAGTAGCTATTCTCAGTTTTGGAATAATAACTTGAGTGAAGAGTTGAGTATAAGGAGTTGATGAAGCAAGTGTTAGAATAGATAGTCCACTGATATAACTGGGGTGGGTGGGTGAATGAATTATAGAACTATTATCACAATTATCAACCTTAAAAAAACTTAACCATATGAGCAATATAAACTGAAACCACAACAAGATACGCATAGAATAACACTAGATATTTTAACTAGGGAAACCCTTGATTAGATGAAAACCCTTAGTGGGGATGATACCCACAAGATGATGTACTAATAAATATGTTCCTTGTTAGAGCATTGACCCTATTAGGAGTCTATGAATATATTTTGTACATATGAGTCCTTGTTAGGATACTTTGAATCCCTATTAGGAGATTTAAACCCTATTAGGATTTGTGCCAACCCTATTAGGAGTTGTGGAAGATAGCTAGACCCATTGCCTAAATAGCTTCAAGAGAAAGACTAGTGAACCCACTATCCAAATGATCTCTATATTATTCCTTGAAAAATAATAGATGTGAAATGTACTTCCTTCCTCTATCTTTATCTTTGTCCTGTCAACTAGACTTATGCTTCTTCTAATATTGTAACCATATCAAAAATCTCACATCCAATAATCCCTTGCATCACTTACATACATTTACCAAACATTCTGCTCCTCACACTTTGCAAATACAATTCAATGGATACTTGATATACTTTACAATCAAATAAAATATCTTTCCTTTATACATATCTTCATAATAATTCCTTTAGTCAACCTTGAAGCTTTCCTAATTAATTATAATAAAATAATTAATTAATTACAATTACATCAGCACTATCGGCTAACAATCTAATGCAAAATTTCACACTTGTGACTCCAGGGCTTGTGCACTCACCGATGTCACCACCTATTTTTCCTCTATCACTGGTTGATTGCAAAACTCTTTATTGTATCTCAAAACTAAGATATAAATCAAACATCAGAATGTTTTTCTTCAATACTTTGTTTATATACTTCTCTCTATAAATTAGGTAAAACTACTGTACATCTTTGACTTAAACTCTACAAACTTAACCATGTCATCAGGATATAGTGTAGAATATATCCTCAATTGTGCATAACCAAAAAATCAAACCATTGTCTATACCAATAAGATCTCTCTCTATTATTTTGGTAATCCTCACAGACTTACTACTATGTTGACATCAATGACAAACATAGTCATGAATGTAACATGTCAATACTCTCCAATGCTTAGGATACTCCCTCAATGTAGTATCATCAACATTCATGCTAACAATCTCCCCCTTTGGAATTGATGGAAACATAGATGAAAAACATGTAAGTTCAAAGAATACCAAACACTACTCCATTGATGCTCATCTTCTTCTTTAGGATCAGAATCAGTTGTTCTCAGTAAACAACTCATAATACCTTCTAGCTTCATATCTCCCACATAGAGATATTCCTCCTTCATACTTACATGAATCTTCCAAAATCTTGGTAAAGAGATATCTCTCCCACATTCAACTAGAGAGAGGGTGTTTTTCATGTACATATCTCCCCCATTGACATCAATGTCAAAGGTCTCAATCTTCACAAAATATTAGCTATTATACCAATTGTTAAATACCAATTGTTATACATACTACTTCAATTTTTCGACCAACTCAAGTGTCCAAAGACACTATTCAATACCAAATACCAAGATTCCTCAATGAAAACACATCACAAACACTCTTCCATACAAGAAGCATCAACATTTAGTCTACTCTAAAAATAGTGCTTTGTACCACTAGACTAATGCACTCTTTGCATCATCTACTCAGAAGTAGGTAGGGGAATAACCCCAAGCATACCTTTCAGGTAATCAAATGTATCCTCAGGTAAAGGCTTCATAAAGATATCTGGAATGTGATCTTTACTACTTACATACTCCAATCTAATTTCCTTCTCTATTACATTTTCTCTTTAAACATGATACTTAATAGATATATGCTTAGTCTTAGAATACAATATAGGATTCTTAGACATACTCATTCTACTTGTATTATCATAGTAAATGATTAAAGGTTCTACAAACTCAATTATGATCAAACAATACTCTATTTTTTCTCATCTTCTTCTTTAGGATTGACATTAGTTGTTCTTAGTAAACAACTCACAATACCTTCTAGATGCATATCTCCCGCATAGAGATATTCCTCCTTCTTACATGAATCTTTCTAAATCTCCCTGAAGAGATACCTCTCCCCGATTCAACTAGAGAGAGGGTATTTTTTATGTACATATCTCCCCCATTGACATTAATGTCAAAGGTCTCAATCTTTACAAAATATAGAGAGAAGCAAAATAGGGGGGAAATAGTCAGATACATACAAATACCCATTCGAGGAACTTGACATGACCCCAAACCACTCACTTAGAGGGCTAAATGCTCTTAACACATAAGTGCTTCCATTTTAAGATGATAAATTAAGCCTCCACTTTAGCAAGAGTATGGAATCAATGAAAATGTGTGTTAAATTAGATCGTAATGAAAATATAATCTTATTAAAATTAAAGGGACAAAGAGATCCTCAAGCCCCTAGAGACTTAATTTTTCATCAACTCAAAGATAATAATGAGTGAGACATCTCTAGAAAAAGAGAAAAAGAAAAAGATTGTGATTATCTTGCCCAATGAGAACTTATGTCCCATTGTGAACCACACAAGGAAATTGCACAATTGGAAAGATGGAATTGAACTGCCTAGCGAATGTGGCTACTCACTAGTCAATCCATCAAGGATTCACCCTCAAGAATATTATATTCTATAAGAGTTAAACCAAAAAATATCCAATCTTAAGGATACCTTCGACCTTAAGGGATCAAAAATATATTTGAAACTAGAGGGATCAAGAGAAATCAAGGGAAATACCACATTAGCATACAAAGAAATTAGAAGGGATCTACCTATTGTGGGGTCAGTATGATCATAAGATAATATATATGATATTATTGTAAATAAATTGAAATCATTCCCCAAAGAAAGTAGAACTACAATCACAAAGGAGGAACAATCACATAAGAGATACAAAGGAGAATCCTTTTGGACAATGACCTAGAGACTAAAAATAATTAGTGCTATCAAGTCACAAATCCAAGTAGATTACACAAGGAAACATGTCAAAAAATAACACAAGTACAACATAACATGAAACAACATATGGAAGAATAGAGATTATATATAGAGGAATAATACAATAGGTTTGATTCTTTTATCACCTTGCACTAACGAAGAAATAAAGATTGTATAAAAGAATCTAACAACACTTAACAAACACATGATGGGAGAAACATAGTACAATAGAAAAGAAAAACACAACAAAGGCTACCATGAAGGACTAGCCAATCAAGTGTGTCACCTACTCCCCATCTTGTTGTATATCATTTAGGGAAGGTGCGTAACTCGCAAGAGGAACTATATCCAACTTTGTAGGAATGATAGCCAGTTCCAAACAAGGATCCTCTTGAGAATCAAAATGTTCAATACTAGGTGTAAGTGTCAATTGTTGGGAAAGAATATTAGGAAAATTAACATCAATTTCAATAGCTTCATATTAATCATTAACATCATCAGTATCATCAATAGTATCTTCATTATCTAGATTACTCAAAATATGATCTAAGATATGAATAGAATCATTAGAATCATGCAACTTATCATCATTATTAGTAACAACTTATTCCAACACATCATGTATATTTGTATCCAAAGAAGGTAAGTATTTTTTTAAAACAACATTACTAGCTTTAGCTTGAGAATGATGTTTCTTACTATTGGAAATATAAGGTAGAGGAAAGGTTACTAAGAGAGGAGGGGTGAATCAGGAACCAATATAATCTTTATCTCATTTCACCAATTAATCTTTCATATAATATTCTAATATAATTGCATACATGAAAGAATGAAAGCATTAAAACATTCATAACACTTTGACACAAGATATGGTGACCTAGAAACCTTCCAAATAGAAAATAAAATTGGGATGGGGATGATACCCACAAGCTTTAGTACTGCAGTATAAAGTTAGCCTATTAAGGCTTACAATTGATCACTTATGGTGATCTACCCTATTAGGAGCAATAAGGACTCCTAGGTCCACCTTGTAAAAGGATTTTAAAAACATACAATAAAGTATGCACTTGGTAAAGAGATTTAGCAAAGACTATTAAGTCTACCCTATTAAAGGATTTAACTGATACACTTGTTGGGATGAACTAGAGACTAATCTTTGATCTATAACTCTGATTTTTTGGTTGAGATTCTTGTAATGTGATGATCACTTTCTGTGATAGATGAGTCTCTATTATACCATTGCTTGTAGCCCTTGACTCACACTTTTTCTCATTATATATTCTTCACATTTTCTCATTTGGATATGATACAATTGATTACATATATACCAATCCAAATCATAACTTACTAGAGTTGACTACAATACTCTTATTTCTTCTCTTGATCCTAAACTATGTTCTCCTCTTTTTTCAATAATTTGTACATCATTCTGCAAATCATTGTTAGTCTCAAAGAAAACTTCTAAATTTTTTCTAATAGTTCTTGAATTATCTTCTTCTTCATCTAAAATATAATCTACCATCTTTTATTTGCTACCAAATTTTTCATCAATCATTACATTTTTCACATTCAACTATTGCCTTGGTTCTATAGTTGAAACATCTATATGCCTTACTTTTTAATGAATACCCAAGAAACATACCTTCATCACTTATAGGATCAATCTTACCAATATCATCATCTTTCTTAATGTAACACTTACTTATAAATATTCTAAAATACTTAACTAATGGTGAATGAAAAAGCCATAGTTCATCAGGTGTCTTGCTCATACCTTTTCTGATCTGTACTCTATTCAAAGTGTATACTAATGTATTGATTGCTTCTCTCTAGAATTTCTTAGAAACATCATTCTCAAATAACATTGATCTTGCTGCTTCAGCTATAGATTTATTTTTTCTTTCAACAATACCATTATACTCAAGTGTTCTAGGTGAAGATAGTTGTCTTTTGATTCCATTCTCTTCACAAAGTATGTTAAACTCTCTAGAGGTGAACTCTCCTCCTCTGTCTAATCTCAAACACTTTATCTTTACACCAAATTCATTCTCAACTCTATCCTTAAATATCTTAAACTTCTCAAGTGCTTCAAATTTCTCTATAAGAAATGTTACCCACATCATTCTAGTGAAATAATCAACAAAAATCATAAAATAATTTCTCTGTAGAATCCTCTTGTTCTTGAAGGACCACTCAAATCTATGTGAATGATCTCTAACTTCTCTTTAGTAGAGAGCTCTTTGCTAAGAAAATACATGTTCCTCTACTTAGCCAAATTACATTCTTTGTAGACAACATTAGTAGTCTTAATTATCTTTGGAAGATCTTTTACTACAAATGTGATACTAACTTTCACAATATTATCAAAGTTTATATGACAAAATATCTTATACATCATAACCAACTATTATTAACTTTTAATACCAAAGATATCATTTTACTAGGATTCAACTAAAATACATTACCTCTAGATCTAGTGCTAGTTCCAATCAGCTTATCATCTCTACCTCTAATAATGCAAGTCTTTTATGTGAATTGCAACTAATATCCCTTGTCTACAAGTTGTCTAACACTCAAAAAGTTATGTTTTAAACCATCAACAAAAAAAAATCATTAGTGTTAGTTTTACCATCAAGAGTAATGCATTCAATCCCTATTATATGGCATGCTATATTGTTACCAACTCTAACAATACCTTCATCATGATTTCTAAACTTAACAAACTTATTCATGTTACCAGTCATGTGACACAAACATCCACTATCAATTATCCAATTAGATTTTGTTTCAACTTGGCAAAACTAGAGCTCTTTCTTCTCTAATTTCTCTATCAAGATCATCTTCCTTGATAGCCACAAATCCTAATTCATCATCACTCTCACTTTGACCTCTTTCATTAGATGCTTCATCTTTATTTATGTACAAACAATTGCTATCACTTTTAGGTTTGAATTTTCTCTTATACTTTTTCTCTCTTTTAGGACATTTAGATACATAATGACCAAATTCATGATAAGTCTAAAATTTAAAGATTTTATTACCATCTTTTTCTCTTCTTACAAGAAGGGCTATACCTTTTTCAGTCTTTTTGTCTTCATTATATTTGCTACCACTAGTAAAATCTCCATGTGTGCTTGCATTCCTTGTCAAATTAGGTTGAACACTTAGTGTATTGAAAGTTTTTTCAACTCTAGCTAGTTCTCTAGACTGTCTCAAATCTACTTTTGTGCATTCTAATCTTCCAAGAAATGTTTCCTTCGTGAGATCTTTAGTACATGGCATTACTAGCTAAATCATCTGAGCTACTGGCTTGAATGGTGGTGTCAAAATTTCCAAGATCTTCCATATTACTTCATCATCTTCTTTGATTCCACCATGTGATCGAATATTTGAAAGCATTTTTGATATTTTACCAATATAACTTCTTACTAATTCATCTTCCATGATTTTAGCATCTTGAAATGCACATATTCAATTTTGTAATCCCATCCTTTTTGCATGTGTATCACCTTCAAAAGTAGATTCTAATGCTTTCCAAATTTCATGAGATGTTTCAAGTAATTTTACCTAGGTGCATGCATTTTAGGAAAGGGTCAAAAGTAATGATACTATTTCTCTCATGTTACACATGAATAGATATCTCTCTACTTCACTACATTCTTCAAGCTTTGATTCTTCAAAAAAATTCTTTTTTCCTTTCATGAAGATCCAATATCCTAGACCCATATAGAATAGATGATTTTTCATCTTTTCCTTCCAATTTTCATAGTTGGCCCCATTAAATCTAGGTCTATCCTTTCCAAAAAAAATTCCATGGATCTCCCAAATTTGTTAAAATTTCTCTTGAAGGACCTGAAGCTCTAATACCAATTGTTAGAATATATAGTCCATTGATATAGCTGAGGGGGGGAGGGGGGAACCATAAACAAACTATTATCACAACTATCAACATTACACAAACTTAACCATATGAGCAATATAAATTGAAACCACAAAAAGATACTCATACAATAACACTAAGATACTTATACAATAACACTAGATATGTTAACTAGGGAAAGAGTTGATCAAGGAGAAAACCTCGGTGATGATGGTATCTACGAGGTGATGTACTAATATAAATGTTCTATGAATACATTTAGTACATATGATTCCATGTTAGGAGACTTTGAATCCCTATTAGGAGATTCCAACACTATTAAGAGTTGTGCTAACCCTATTAGGAGTTGTGGAAGTTAGCTAGACCCATTGCCCAAATAGCTTCAAGGGCAAGACCAATGAACCTACTATCCAAATGATCACTATATTATTCATTGTAGAATAATAGATGTGAAATTTACTTCCTTCCTCTATCTCTATCTCTATCCTATCAACTAGACTTCTTCTTATTATCTTGTAACTAGATCACAAATCTCACATCTAATAATCCCTTAGATCACTTACACACATTTACCAAACACTATGGTCCTTCTTGTACTTTGCAAATACAATTTAATGGATACTTGATACACTTTATAATCAAGGAAAACATCTTTTCTTTATACCATATATTCATAATAATTCCTTGAGATAGCCTTGAGGTTTTCCCAATTAATTATAATAAGGTAATTAATTAATTACAATTAGAATAGCATTGTTGGCTAATAGTCTAATACAAAACTTCACACATATGACTTCAACGCTGGTGCACTTGCTAACATCACTATGTGACTATCCTCTATCATAGGTTGATTGCGTAACTCTTCATTGTATCTCAGATGTAAGATAGCAATCAAACACCAGACCTTTTTTCTTCAATACTCTATTTTTGTATTGCTCTCTATAAATTAGGTACAACTATCGTATGTCTTTGACATAGACTCTGTACACTTAACCATGTCATCAAGATATAGTGTATAACATATCCTCAACTATGCATAGCCAAAAAATTAAACCATTATTTTTACCAATAATATCTCTTTCTTCTATTCTGGCAATCTGCATAGACTTACAACTATGTTGATGTCAATGAAAAACACAATCATGAATGCAACATGTCAATAATCTCCAATGCTTCTAATACTCCTCAAATGTAGTATCATTAGAATTCAGGATAACAATAAGCTTTTGTTCTATATAAATTCTATAATCACGAGGCTCATTTCCTTGTAGAAGCCTCTGTTTCAATGACATTAGCTCTAAACCATACAAAGGATGTTGAAGGGGTTCCCAACCTTGAAATACTCTTATAAGAAATGGAGAAGAAAACGTAGATGCAATACATGAAAAATTGCACAATTTGGAGTCCTCTTGATATTTGGACTGTAAATTCTCAAAGACACTTGCAAGTGATTCCAATTTTATAGTGCTTACTGCAACACTTTCCCAAATTCTATCCAATGCTCCCATAATATCCTCTATTTTGTCTAGCCACTATTTCTGTCATGGAGTCTTTTTCTAAAGCCACTCATTCTCATTCTTGTAAATTTCCACAGACTCTCTCTCATTTGATTAAGGTGCATCTCAACTAGCTACTCCAATGATACAATCATCCATCTATCTTTAGATTGTGGAAGCACTTTTTTTTTTTATAGAATCTAGATAGATACAGATAGTTCCATAGACATAAACCTAAAGACCATCATGTGTGCATCCCAGCTTAGGGAAAAATTGGATGTCATGTTCTTGTGCATATTTTTTAATCACATCATCGATAGCTTTCATTTTATCATTCAATTTTTCAAGATTGATCAAGATCTTATAGAAAAATAATGTTGACCAGGATAAATGGGAAGAGTTTGCAAGAGATTTTATGAAAACATATCATAGCAGATATTTTTAGAAAGAAATAACCCATAACCTAGTTAAATTGGTCCAGTTGTTGATTAGTCAGGTTGATTACAAATTCCTCTAGAATTGTCACTAGATTAGGTACAATAAAATAAGCAATCATTTATTCTAAGATAGCAGGATCAAATACAATTTTCCAAGGTGATAATATTACATATGTAGATGTATATATATATATATATATATATATATATATATATATATATATATGTATGTATGTATGTATGTATGTATGTATGTATGTATGTATGTATGTATGTATGTATGTATGTATGTCTATATGTATGTGATATGTATGTATGTATGTGTGTGTTTGTGTGTCTATGTATGTATGTACATATGTATGTATATATGTATATATGTATGTATGTATATATATATGTATGTATGTATGTATATATGTATGTATATATACATACATACATACATATGTATGTATGTATGTATATATATACATATACATACATACACAACCATATGTGTGTGTCTAAGTATATATATAAGTATATATAGAGAGAGATCTTGTGTATTGTGGATTATGGATTATAAACAAACAAATAGAAGAAAACGTGACATTAATCATTCCCCATTTTTTTTGATTGATTGTGGAGAGCTACATGCAAAAAAGGGTGGAGACTTCTAAAAAAGAGTGGAGATCAGTGGAGATCTAGGATTTTGTTGTTGTTCCCTTGTGATCACTACATTTGTTGTCGTGCCATTGTGATCTCTCCATTTTATTCTCATTCCCTTCTGATCTCTATATATGTATGTATGCATGTACATTAACATATATATATATATATATATATATATATATATGCATATGTATATGTATATATACATACATACACACACATATGTGTGTTCCTATGTATGTATGTATTAATATAAACAAAGTGATCTTTTTAAGGTGCTTATTGATCTAGCTACATACATATTCTAGATTTCAAATAATAAACCAATAAAACTCACTGAACACATAACATGGCCAAAGAGAAATGACAACACCAATTGGTAAGTAGATTCCTCCCCTTTGGAAGAAACAATGGCAGAGGTAAAAATGAGATGCTTCCCCTATGTGTAGAAGGAATCTTATAGATAAATATTATCTTGAAAACCCACTCAACTATCCCTATGTTAATGTTGATAGTTGCTCCTTCCAACATTGCTAAAAAGAATGAGTGTAGATCTAGCAACGATGAATGTAGAACCTATCCCAAAGAACCATCTATCTCCTCAAATGATAAAGAGACCTCTTGCAATTTTTGTACATAAGGATCCACAATGAAATCAATCTGTAAAGACCATTCATGTAGATAATGGATAGGAGGGTCAAAGTGAGCCCTTGTGACAACTAAAGAAGATTATTCTTCATGAAAGAGAAGATGAAGATCATCAAAGACATCTCCCAAATTATCTATGCATGACTCCATAAATAAACTTGAAATATCTATTAAGAAGTCATCCACTAATGTTGGAGCTAGAAGACAAGATGTACCCTACTGTGCTAGACCTATCACTATGGAAATGGATGAAGTATTTGCCTCAACAAAGAGAAGATGAATATCATCAATGATGTCTCCTACATCTTCAATATGAGACTCCACGAATAGACCTACAATATTTAGAAGGGAGTCGGCCCATGAAGCTGAAGTAGGAAGACATAATGTTTCCTACTGCACTAAATCAGAAGCATCTATGGCTAGAACTGGATCAGCAGAATCAATTGGAGCATTAGCAGGTGTGATCTCATCTAGAGTTGGAGGAACCAAAGTTAAAGTGACCAAAGATATAATGTCTTCTGGAAAGGGAGGAGTTATGGGATCTCCATATTCTTTCCAAAGAGCCATCCACATATCATAAGGGTGAATGTGCTTTTTAATGATAGGCCAACCAACATAATCGATACTGAATATAATGATATCCAAAATTCTATTAATAGGTGGCTATTCTTCAATGTCAGAGATTAATTTGTTGGAACATAAATAAGGAAATACTTCCTTATGCTCACTTCATAGATGATCAATAATTAAAGCACTCCATTTGTGATAGTTCCTTTTTATCAATGGGGGTCTAACTCCATGCTGACATGTGAGAAAAAGCTCCCTGAGATCGATAAATGTACCCCGACAATGCAAAAATATTCAATCAACATTCCTGATGTATGATTATGTGCTTTATAGGTAGTGTTTTTACAATATGCCACTTGTCAAAATATACAAAGTGGGCTTCTAATTTTGCTTATTGTAACTAAATTTTGAGACTCAAATATGATATTAAGCACTATAGCTCAGATGTACAACAATTTGAAAAAATAATCAAAGCAATACAATATAGAAAAGGCCCTAAGTCTAAAAGTGATATTTTTGTCCACACAACCCTATAATCTGATTGCATATCTAGAAAGTAGATAAAAAATAACGCACTTTCAAAAAAAAAATTTTGAAAATGAGTCCAGATGAGCTCATATGGAGCAATTAAAGTTGTAAAATGTAGGATTAGATAGGTGTAGTCACCAAAAGATGCAATTTCTGACAAATTTGTGCACCAAAACTAGAAAAGAACTACAACACTAAAAGGTTTAAGAAATTCTAGCCAAAATTATAAGAAAGTTGCACTTAATTTGGAGCCTAGATGACTGAGATATGGCCTCCCAAAGTTAGACTATCAAATGAAAAATCAATCTAGAGAGGGTTCTGATCAGCAAAAATGAGGTTAACTTTGATGGTCAAATGGTCATCACAGCAGTTCAAATTTGGTTGGGAATGATGGTCATACAGCCACAATTTTAAACCATTGAAATGATGACATCAACAAACTCAGCCCCCTAGATGACATCACTACTGACATCACCATGTATGAACTATATGGATAAAGCACACAACATCTAATGTGTCATATAGCCTGATGAGTAGGATTTTTGACCTCACAGGTACATGTGCCACATGACTGGATAGTACTAACTATGTAGGGGTGTCCACATGTCTAATCTAGAGTACAATGTTGTCGTGTGTGGCTAAGATGTGAGAACACCATGTGGCATGGTCTTCATCTATCATGTGATAGTCTGGAGAGTACATGGATCCTTATTGTCTAGGCATACATGAAGGGTGTCTGCTATTGATACGTGGCAGTAGAAGAGGATGTTGTTACTAGAATAAAGATGTCAGGAGGAGTTCGCGGGTGCCAAAATTTATAAGAATGGTGCTATGAAAGATTCAAGGCCACTAGAAAAAAAGTTGAAGTAGCTGGCAATGTATTTTGCACTGGAAAGGGAGTTTATAGCCAATAAGGTGTGGGAATATTATCCTACATGTGGTGTGCAAACAATTTGTGAGTTGTTTAAATGAAAATGCCCACAAATACCAACTCAAAGCAAGCCGTTGGTGTATTGGGTTAAGCCAGTTTGAGACTACTAGCTAGAAATTTATGAGGAATATACATCACAAAATGTGTGATAAAGGCCGCTATTGCCTGCAAAATTAAGATGTTGATGGAATATTTGGCTTGTAGGGGCTAGGGTGTCACTACCTAATGCTTGCAAAAAATTTCTTTGCAAGGCCAACTGGCCTTTAAAAAAATCTTACAAATACCCTAATTTAAAAATAATTATAGAGAAGAATTAAATTCAAATCTAAAACATAAATCAATAGATCTAATAAATGACCATACCCAATTTGAAAATCATGCCTTTCGGGTGCTGGTTTGTAAAACATTTTTGCGTCAAAATCAACTTTGGCCTAGCATAGGCAAATTTATAGTTAATTTTCACTGAATTGACATTCTAGATGCAATGGTGAGTTTATTTGGCTCTAGACACTCCCAATGGTGTTGAAGCATGAATGGTCTCAAATAGCTATGTGAAGAGAATCGCCCCAAGTTTTGATACCATGTAAGAATTTGGTATAGCTCTTATACCATGTAAGAATTTTCCTTGAGGAAAAATCACCCAAGATCAAGGAGTTCAAGCAAAAGCACAATAGTAGACAAAATAAGTATGATCAATATGAGAATGAATATCTCAAAACACATACATACACACTAGGAATGCTTGTATATAAAGGCCTCTAAGATGCATCTAGAATAGTTCTAGAAAAAATTAGGAGATAAGCATGAAAACTAAGCACACGTCCTCCATTGTGCATGAATATACATGCAACAATGAGAGGATAAATATGACAAGGTGTCTTATGTGTAGAGATTTTGTAGACACCATGTGCTCAAATAAAGTGCTAACTCTTGTATTGTCAACATGACAACTCACAAGAGTACCCATACTCCTAGATGACTAGCTAATAAATAATAAAATAATGCATTAACCTAAGTAAACTTAAGTAAACTATAAATATTAAACACGTATTTACACCAACAGAGGCAATAAGGACATTCCTAGATGCACCCATTTTAGATGTATGAGAACACTAAAGAATTGCGATGAATTTCTCATCAAAAATGAAGATGGACTTCCCCTAAGAGTAGCCCAACTTCTAGGTACTTTAAATATTGATCATTTCTTAAAGATTTTTTATGTTAACGTAGAATTTAGATGTTGGGGGGGGGGGGGGGGGGGGGGGGGGGGGCAGGGGGGGAGTGGGTGTGGGGGTAGAGGGTGAAATGAGCTTCCACTGTCATGTGGCTAGCCTTGATTAGTTTAGAATATTAAACTACTCTTGAAACAACATAAAGCTCAACATTAACCTATAATTGTATGACAACTAACTTTGTGAATCTCTTGGTTTCAAGCAATGTAGAAGGAGGTCATAGTTAAATATGTAATGTCAATTCATATGCATATGACATCAAGTTGAGCTAAAAAAAAAATACAATAGGTTTGCATTTTTTTTTAGAGGTCTTTAATTAGGTAATTCAAGTTATACACCATCATGAACATTATAACTTTGACACTTATAGGAAAGGGTAATGTCCTCAACATGCAAGTGAATCAAGATTTTCTATTTGTTGGCTTTCTTGCCCATAACAGCTAGAGTTCTAATGTTCATGATGGTCTATAATTTTACAAACTTAATTGACCTATTAAATAAATGTAAACTTGGTGCTTTTTTTCAACTCCACCTATTGTTCATGCATATAGAATGCAACTATAATTGCATTCTCAATTCAGAATCTAACAAGTAGGGCAAGCACTTGCAACTTCACATATGATTCCTATATGGGAGAGATGGTATTATCAATAGAACCTTGTAGCTTGGACACTCTATGGCCTTTTTTCTTTGTAATATGGAGAGGTGGAAACCAATTTAACGATGACTTGAAAAAGAAATGGTTAAGTGTATAAATTTTCTACAACTTATGTCAATTGTTTTAATCTTAAACTTATGTCAACTTTTTAAATTATGGTAGTTTTTTGACATTAGATTTTATTGCTCTAGTGCTTGTTGATGGTGAAAAATGGATTGTGAATGCTAGATATAATGCTAACAAGTTTACTAGGATTGCATCAAAATATGAAGTGAGGTATGTAGTATTTGGTAATTTACTAATCTATATAGATAATGGTCATCAATTTTTTGAAATTGTGGATGATTTGAATTTTTTTTAATTAATAGAATTGGACATGTGAATTTTATGATCAGATTCTCATTACAACTTTTTATGCTGAGAAAAATGATTATTCACAAGGATTAATGGTTTTGGATGCTTATTTTTATAGTTTCAAATGTACAAACCATTTATCCCAACATCTTGATTTTGATATCTATTTTCTTCAAAATTGACTTAATAATTTTAGCTTCTTCCTTAAGAATGACCCAAGTCCCAAAGTATCATCATCATCTTGCCAAACCCATATGATATCTTTGAGAGAAGGTTTAAGCTGATGATTACATAATTTTTCATATTATATTGTATCTTCATTGGCTTCTCTCAACTCCTTTACAAAGAATGAAGGTGTCACCTTGAAAATATTTGCAAAAGATACCAAGTTACCTTTTCTTCCATTCTTATTTCCTTTCTAGGGAAATGAGTATCTTATAATACAATCTATATCAAAATAGTTTAGGGTATTTCTTCCCAAAATTTCATAATCATGGAGCTCATTACCATGTGATGGAAATGGCTATTGGTAAGTAGATTCCTCTTTTTCTCTCTCAATTTTTATGTGTTTATTTCATTGAACTATTATTTCTTAGGAGGCTTTTAGTAATATTGGACTCATTTATGTAGGAGGTGATGAGGACATTAATGGATGTACGTATGTTAGATGTATGAGAGAACTAAAGAATTGTGATGAATTGCTCATGAGAAATGTAGATGGACTTACCCTGAGAGTATCCCAACTTCCATGTACTTTAAAGATTGATCATTTCTTAAAGAGTTTAGATGTTAATGAGGAATTTAGATGTTAGTGGGGGTGGGGCCAAATGAGAATATTAAACTATTCTTGAAACCAAGTGATGTTCAACATTAACCTATTATTGCATGACAACTAATTGTGTGAATCTCTAGGTTTTAGGCAATGCAAAATGAGACTCTAGAAGAATGAACTTAGCAATGTTGTATTATTTGGTTTTTTTTTCATGTATGATTTTATCATTTGATGTGATAAGGGAAAGACAAATAATTTCTAGATACACATCATTGATTTTCACAATTTTAAAATGATTGTAGGCATAAAATAGTAAATGGGTTCTATTAGAGAAAAGTACCATTCAAATAGCCCTCGAATGAATATTTATATGTAAGAAAAAGTAGGAGCTCTAAGGGACATGTGATGATTACCCAAATGAATATTTATATGAAAGAAAATGTGTGAGTTTTGAGGGACCATCCATGGACTATCCATGGAAGATCATGAATCTACTCCTTTTAATGTGTTTAGCCTCCTAATGAATTTATTGTTTTTATCTTGGATTGTGTTATTTGTAGGAAGATGTGAAATAATGAAGGACATGGGCTTGGATTCGTATAGGTTTTCCATATCCTAGTCATCGATATTACCATGTGAGCCAATTTTTTAACCCTTAAACAAAAGTGACTAGCAATCAGCAGTACCTTTCTTTAAAAAATCTTTTGGTTTTGGTGAGAATAGATGGCACAATCAAAGGTGGAATTAACAAAGCTGGAGTGGCTTACTACAACCTTATCAATAAATATGGTAAAAAATAATCACGTTTTCTATTATGGACATAGAAATCTCTATAATTTTATGTAAGCCATAACCAATCATGTTTGGCAAGTTCTAACTTAAATTTGATCCTTGAGAAGTTTTGCTCCTCAATTGGCTTATTTCTTTTTAATTTTGAACTAATTACATTTTCTAATATTGGGCACAAGGCACACTTACAAACTTTTTGTTTCAATAACAAACAATGGTACTTACATTTTTGTTGTAAAGATCTATGGTCAACTAGTTTTCTAGGTCCAAGAATAGCACCATGGATAACTTAAAGAAACCCCCTTTTGGAAAAATGTATAAAATTGTGTCAAAACTAACATTATTTTAGGGACAAAAAATTAATTTTTATTGGTGATTATTTTCTTCAAAATAATAAAAAAATTAATTTTATTGGTGATTTTTTTCCATCATATGAAAATTTTGTAAAACCATGGTGCATCTTTAATTATTTCAAAAAAATTATGATCAAAAGTAAAGATATCTAGACTCTCTATTAGATAATCCTAAATCAACAGTATAAATCCAGTTTTGGGCTAAAATATTAAAGTACAAGAAGTTTCTAAGAAAGTTTCTAAAATAATGACACTTGTCCATAGTATAATCTACTTTGGACCAAAGATTAGAATGATAAAAAGTTCTTTAGAAAGTATCTAGAATAGAGATGCTAGTCAAACCTATTTTAATAATACTTTACTCCTTGCTCAAAATGCTGCTCAAAACCAGAATGTACATTACTATATCATCCATAATATTATTAAGTACTAAAGTTGGTAGTAACTTCTCCCGTGAATCCAAAAAATGTAGCATATGTTTAAGGTCCCTTAACTCCCAAGAATTTCTAGGAACTATTCTCATTGTTGGAAGAATAATTTGAGTGAAGAGTTCAGTCTAAGGAGTTGATGAAGCAAGTTCTTCTTCTATATAAATGCCATTATCAAAAGGCACATTCCCTTGTAAAAGCCTCTACCACAATGACATTACCTCTAAACCATGCAAAGGATTTTGATGTGGTTCCCAACCTTGAAACATTCTTATAAGAAATAGCAAAGAAAATATAGATGCAATACATGAAAAATTGCACAACTTGTAGTCCTCACGATAGTTGGATTGTAAATTCTTAAAGACACTTGCAAGTGATTCTAATGTCATAGTGCCTACCGCAACACTTTCTTGGATTCTGTCTAATGCTCCCATAATATCCTCTATGTTGTCTATTTGTTTTTTATGTCATACAGTCTCTTTCTAAAGTTGTTCCTTCTCCTTCTGGTATATTGCCACATACTCTCTCTCATTCGATTATGGTGCATCTCAACTAGCTACTCCAATGACACAATAATCCATCCATCTCTAGATTATACAAGCACTTGTTGTTTTACATAGTTTAGATAGATACTGATAGTTCCAAAGCCATTAACCTAACGAATAGCATGTGTTTATCCCACTTTAGGGGAAAATTAGATGCCATGTTCTTGTGCATATGTTTCAATCACTTCCTTAATAGCTTTCATTTCAGAATTCAAACTTTCAAGATTGGTCAAGATCTTGCACAAAAATAATGTAGACTAGGATAAATGGGTAGAGTTCACAAAGAAATTTTACAAAATCATATTATAATAGATAATTTTAGAAAGAAAAGAGCCATAACCCAATTAAATTGGTCTAGTTGTTGATTAGCTTAGTTGATTAAAAATTCCCATAGAACTATCATCAGATTAGGTACAATAAAAACAAAAAATTAACTGTTCCCAGCTAGTAGGATCAAATACAAATTTTCAAGGTGATAAAATTGAATATGTAGATGTATGTTTGTATGTATGTGTGTATGTATGTATATATGTATGTAAGTATATATGTATGCATATATGTATGTATGTATGTATATATCTATATGTGTATGTATATATCTATATATGTACATATGTATGTATGTATGTATGTATATATGTATGTTTGTATGTTTATATATATGTATGTATACATATATATATACACATGTACATATATATACATACATATACACATATGTGTGTGCCTATATATATATATGTATATATATATGTATATATATATATATATATATATGTATATATATATATATATATATATATATATGTATATATATATATATATATATATATATATATATATATATATATGTATATATATATATATATATATATATATATATATATATATATATATATATATATATATATATATATATATATATATATATATATATGTATGTATGTATATTTATGTATATCTATAGAGAGATCTTTTTGGATTGTAGAGTATGGACTATAAAAAAACAAACAAGGAAACCATGATATTAATCATTCCCAATTTATTTTGATCAATTGTGGAGAGACTTGTAAGAAAGAGGGTGGAGAGCTTCGAATAAGGGTGGAGAGGTCTGAAGGTTGGTGGTGATTAGTGGAGATATATGATTTCATTTTCATCAGTGCCTACTCTTTTTGGAGCTTTAGTGAAAGTGCATCAAGATCAACTCAATGGTGAATAGGTAGCCTAGGGGTGGATTGGGATTTGGGGAAAAGTTTATGAAGGAGAGGGGGATGGGCGTGCAAATTTTATGGCCTATAATTTTATGGAGGCCCCTATCTCCCCCTAGCCTAAAATTTTATGGGTATTCCCCCCATATAGATAAACTAATAGGATGGGTATGGGGGCATAATCCACATAATTGGCTAACAAATCATCATTTTTTATTCAATTGATGGAGGTAGGATGGAATGCCATGGAAGGGAAAGGGGCATGACTAATTGAGAGAGAGAGAGAGAGAGAGAGAGAGAGAGAGAGAGAGAGAGAGAGAGAGAGAGAGAGAGAGAGAGAGAGAGAGTATGGAGGGCCATTCAGTTAGTAGGTTAGCAGAGTTGCTTGATTAGTAGTTTCAGGAGAGTCTGCATGTCTAGACCAACATTAACACCCTCAACTAGAGTTGATCAGTGCACCAAATTCTCCCACCCTACCTATATTTTACTAGGCCTTTAAATTGAGTGGAGACCTATCCTATAAATTTTAGGGTAGGGGGTGTTAGAATCTGAAAAGATTGATAACCTAGAATCACTATGCAACTCACGTATCTCCACTAAATTAGGAGTGAATTCAACCTGCTTATCTAAACCTGTGTGAGTGATCTGGTATACTGATAGGAGATTAGTTGAAAATGAGGGTACATAAAGAACATCATGAAAATCTAAAAGGATTGATAACCCAGAAAATTAGTGCAAACAATAGATATCTAAACTATGAATGCAAATGATATAAAATCAAAATAGCAACATAGAGTTAGTCTCCAAGAGGGTATTGCAAATACTAGAAGCAAAATAGCATTAAGAGGATGCAAAAGAAATCGATCCCAAATACAAGCTAGGTAGCATGCTTATATAGACTAGGAAGAGGGAGGAGGAGGCAACACTAACCAATGAGGAGCAACCATCTATCGGACTAAAGATAGCAAAGTGTCTTCCTAAGATAGATAATGGATGCTCATATGTAGGAAGGTGATACCTCACAACCACTTTCTAAATAAGACATGCTTTCTTAACCTAAGCAAGATTATTAAAACTGTAGGAAAAAAACTAGCAATAAAGGGAAAAATAAATAACCCATTAGGAAATTAAAAAACTACACTAACAGCCCCCCATAAGTGAAGCTTAGGTGGATGGAGAAATGGGTCTCGACAAGTTAGGCCTGATGAGGTACCCATGTACATAAAATTCTCCCAAAAGAGAGAGAAAAGAGACCCCCCAAAAAAAATTAGGACTCCAAGTGAGAGGAAGAGGCCCCTCCAAAAGATGAAGCATCCTGCACCCCCAACAAAGCTTCCAAATTTTGTCCGATAGATCCACTTACATTGAACAAGTTTTCTTCCCTTAGGAAGAAGGACAAGATCCCAAGTGTGGTTCCTCTTCAAGGAACTATACTCTTCCTGCATAGTTGTATCCCACTCAGGAATACTCGAAGCCTCATGAAAATATGATGGATCTAAGGCAGTAGCAATAAAGATATGTGTAGCATCTTGGAATTGCAAATGAGTTTTCCTGGTGTTTGATGGATCCCTAACCCAATCACCTGTAGACTGCAAGGTCTGTCTGGTCCAAAGTGGACCAGAAGATGGAGAATTTGTAGGAGAATCATCAACCTATGAGTGATGACTAGGAGAGGAAGGAGGTGAGTCCTCTATATCACTCTCTACATCAGAAGTGGAGGTAAAAGACTGTTCAGGTGAATCTGACTCATTAGAAGATCTGTCATGTATTCCAAGTGACTCTAATGTCAAAGCAAAAGACAACCTTGTGACCATACTCTGCTAGTTAAGATGATGCAAGTAGTGGAAGTTAAGATGGCCAAACTGCTCATGCCATAATTTACTCACATCATTAGAGTGAGTGAGAAAAATAGATGAAGGAGGATTAGGAACAAAGTGAGAAAATAGATAGAGTTGTGACTGATGATTTGCTCTTCCAACTGTAACTGTAGAATCACTATGCAACTCATGTATCTCCACTGAATTAGGAGTAAACTCAACCTGCTTACCTAAACCTGTGTGAGTGATCTGGTATACTAATAAGAGATTAGTTGACAATGAGGGTACACAAAGAAAATCATGGAATGTGTCATCCCCCACATCAAAAGACCCTCTCCCACACACCTCAATAGGAGTGTCATCACCCATCAAAATAGAAGGCATAGTACACCGCTCCAAGGATGCAATTTCTTCCTTAGATGAAGCCATCTGGTGTGAAGCCACCTGAATCAAGAACCCAAGTGGATGGTGAGGAAGGAACTACAACAAGGGCCTTGCCCTTTCCTTTCCCCTTGCTATTTTCTTTTTCCTTGTTAGACCCTTCATTAGAACTTTGTTTGATAGACTCAAGAACACTGATATTATTCTTCTCAAGAATGTATGTCAAGTGATCAATTTGTTTCTTCAAACATTTATGTTCATCATGACCAGATCTTTTACAATAGGCACATTTGACCTTTTCTTTCTTAGGCTTATCGCCCTTGAAAGATGGTGTATCAATAGTTGTTTTTGAAGCAACCAGTATGTGATCCTTCTTTTCCTCACTATTATTTTGTTTCTCATCCTTACTATTATTGTTACTACTTTGTTCATTTTTTTCTTTTGTGCCTTGGTTGGCAGCTAAGGCATGTGACTTAGAGGACTTAGGAGTGCCCATTTGGATTAGCTTGTCCTATTCTTGAGTGAGATTGATAGAAAAATCATCTAAAGATGGCATGGTGAATTGAGTACCAAGTGCACCCTTAGTAGCATAGAAGCTGGAGACACACAAAATATTCTGAACTTAGCTTAGAGAGAATACTAAGAATTAGTTGTTCATCTTTCTTTTCAATTCCA